>JAAGEH010000032.1:14492370-14570393 GCA_011751065.1 Lasiurus cinereus
CCCCCCGAACTACCCTCTCTTGCAGGCCTGGTTTCCCCTCAACTGCTCTCCACCACAAGCCTGGTTCCCCCCAATTGCCTTCCCTTGCTGGCCTGGTTCCCTGCAACTGCCCTGCCATGCAGGCCTGGTCTTTCCTAACTGCCCTGTCCACAACCAACCAGTTGCTATGGTGCACACTGACCACCAGGGGGCAGATGCTTAATGCAGGAACTGCCCCTGGTGGCCAGTGAGCTCACCCAGAATCTGCACTCACAGCTGGGGAGCTCATCTGCAGCAGGGGGAGCCTCTCCAACTCTATGGCAGCGCTACTGAGCAGAGGCATCAGGTTCAGCGGGGCAGGATGAGTGTGAGTGGCATGGGCTGCCCCGACTTGGGCTCCTCCCTGGCCACCTGCCACTTAGCAAAGGCAAGGGCCGGTCAGAGTGGGCAGGAAACTTGGCTTCCTCCATTGCCAGGGAAACCCAAGACTCCTGCTTACTCCATGGCTGCAGCCATCTTGGTTGGGTTAATTTGCATACTTGCTCCTGATTGGTTAGTGGGTGTGGTTGTGGGCGTAGCAGAGGTATGGTCAATTTGTATGTTTCTCTTTTATTAGATAGGATTATATTGTAATAAGTATAGTATAGAGTACCAAGTAGGTACTGGAAACATTATTGGGATGACTTTGTAATGTATATGATTATATAACCACTATGCCATACAACTAAAATGAATACCACATAATATTGAACGTCAACTATTACTTAAAAATTTTTAAATGCAGATAGTATTTAGGAAACACAAGATCCTTCATGATAATTTAGTTAGTTCCCAATTGCAGGCAACCACTAACCTGCCTTCTGTGTCTATATATTTGACTTTTTTGGATATTTCATATAAATGTATTCATACAATATGTGATAATTTGTATGTATCTTCTTTCATTTTGTATGTTTTTGAGTTTCATCTGTACTGTAACATGTATTATGTTTCATTCATTTTTTAGTGCTAAATAATATTCTCTTGTATGCTAGCTTAGCAAATATTCTTTCTCCATTCTCAAGTTGATAAGCATTAGGGTTTATTCTACCTGTTTTGCTATATAATAAATAATGCTACTCTGAACTTTCACATGTTGGTCTTTGTGAAGACATAATATTTTCATTTCTCTTAAGCAGATACTTAAAAATAGAGTTATTGTGTTGTATTGTAAACTCATGTTTAGCTATTTTTTTAAATGCCAAACTGTTTTCCAAAATGGCTTACCATTTACATACAAGTCAGCAAGATATGAAAGTTTCTATTTCTCCCCATTATTGCCAACATTTCACTATTGTCTTTCCTTTATAATTATAGATATTCTGTTGGATGTGAAATGGCATTTTCTTGCGGTTTTAGTTTGCATTTCCCTGATGACAAATTATGTTTAGCATCTTTTCATGTGCTTATTATCCATTTGCATATTTCTTTGGAGAAATATCTTTACATTTTTTTGACACAAAGTTGTGTTTTTAAGAGTTCTTTATATATTCAGTAGTTGGACACAACTTCTTTATTAGATGCATGATTTGTAAATGTTGTCTTCCAGTCTATTACTTGTCTTAACTTTCTTAATAATATTTAATAGTTTGGAGTTTTGACAAAGCCTATTTTACTAATTTTTATGACTAATTCTTTTAAACTTGTATCTTAAAAAGTATTGCTTAATTCAAAGTCTCAATATATTTTTCTAAGATTTTATAGTATAGCTATTACATACGTATGTAATTTATTTTGAGTTATTTGTTCTGTGTAGTGAGAACTAAACTTTAAAGTTCAACCCTGACCAACTGTGTAGTGGCACAATTGGTTGAAGCATCATCCATTCACCAAAGAGTCACTGGTTTGATTCCCAGTCAGGACACATACCCAAGTTGTAGAGTTGATCCCTGGTCAGGACACATATGTAAGGCAGTCAAAGTTTCTCTCTTTCTTTCCCACATCCTTTCCTTCCTAGAATCAATGAAAAACATATCCTTGGGTGAGGAATTTTATATTTTTTTATAATTTTTTTAATTGGATAAAGTGCATACTTTATTCAGATTGCCTCAGGTTTTTTAAATTAAATCTTTATTATTCAGATTATTACATTTGTTTCTCTTTTTTCCCCTCCATAGGTCCCCTCCACCCAGCTCCCACCCATTGACCTCATCCATAGGTGTATGATTTTTGTCCAGTCTCTCCCTGAACCTCCCTCACCCCTTTCCCCCTGAGAATTATCAGTCCACTCTCTTTCTCTGCTCCTGATTCTATTATATTCACCAGTTTATTCTGTTGATCAAATTTTTAATTCACTTAATTTTTAGATTCACTTGTTGATGGATATGTATTTGTTGTTCATAATTTTTTGGCTTTTACCTTTTTCTTCTTCCTCTTCTAAAAGAGTACCTTTCAGCATTTCATATAATACTGGTTTGGAGTTGATGAACTCTTTTAGCTTTTTCTTATCTGTGAAGCTCTTTATCTGCCCTTCAATTCTGAATGATAGCTTTGCTGGATAGAGTATTCTTGGTTGTAGATTCTTGCTATTCATCACATTGCATATTTCTTGCCACTCCCATCTGGCCTGCATCATTTCTGTTGAGAAATCAGCTGACAATTGTATGGGTGTTCCCTTGTAGGGAGCTGCTTTTAATAGTCTCTTTGTCTTTTGCTCTTGGTATTTTAATTATGATGTGTCTTGGTGTAGTCCTCTTTGGATTCCTTTTATATGGGGTGCTTTCTGGACTTGTAAGTCTATTTCTTTTACCAGATGTGGGAAGTTTTCAGTCATTATTTCTTCAAATAGGTTTTCAGTATCTTGCTCTCTCTCTTCTTCTGGCACCCCCACAATTCTGATGTTGCTATGCTTGAAGTTGTCCCAGAGGCTCCTTACATTATCTTCACATTTTTTTTATTCTTTTTTCTTCTTGCTTTTCCAGTTGAGTGTTTTCTTCTTCTTTATATTTCAAATTTTTGACTTCATTCTTGCCTTCCTCTAGTCTGCTATTAGGTCTCTGTATAATATTTTTTTTATTTCAGTCAGTGTATGTTTAATTTCTAGTTGGTCTTTTTTTCATCTCTAGTTGAGTCTCGCTGAATTTATCCATCTTTTCTAGGATATTCTTGAAAAACCTTATAACCATGGTTTGAAACTCTTTATCCAGTCATTTGTTTTCCTCCATTTCTTTTGTTTGTGATCTCTTCCTTTGTCTCTGCATTTTTACTATGCCAGAAGAACTTCTGTGTTGGATTCAGCCTTATGATACAAAACTTGCAAAACAGCAAAAGCCTCTCTGTTGAACTTGGGAGGGCTTAATGGACCTCCTTGCCTTCTAGTCAGCCCCACCCTACACAGCTAATGGGTCTCATGTGTCTCTGGGTAATTGCTGGAGTGGTCCCTGTGCGTGCACTCAGTGCCTCTAGACTGCTGCTTTTCCGGCTGCCCTGTGTTCTGGGACCATATGACTCTGGGTCCCCAGGATCTTTCCCGAAACTGGGATTTAGTGGAGTTAGAAGTGGCGCAGTTGGAAGGCTCTGTTTCCCACCCACTCGTGAAAGCCAGTGGCACAATCAGCAGTCAGTCTTCTGCGAGCAGTGCTATGTGCACCACCAGACTTCTGCTCTTTCAAGGCTCCCCTAAATTTCCGTGCACTTCTACCTTTTCACAGTCCAAACTCCCCCTGTATGAGTTTCGGCTGGACCTGGGGTTCAGTGCCATAGGATAAGGGGTTCAGTGCAGTAGGGAGTCTCCATCTCCCTCTCACCAGAGAAAGCCAGCCAGGTACTCCAGCACCCACTCTCTCCACGTATGCATCTCTGTACCTCAGCTTTTTGCAGCTCCTCTGGGTGTCTGTGAGCCCCTCCCTTTTCTTATAGTTGTAGAGTTTCCACTCAGCCAGCTTTCCTGTGGTACTGGATGATGTCCGTTCTGTCTTTTTGGTGTAGTTTTGAAATTGTTGTGCAAGACAGCAGTGTAGGTGTTTATCTATGCTGCCATCTTGGATTCTCCCATGAGGAATTTTTAAAAAACCACCTTTTGTCCAGTATCCAGTTACCATTGATGACATGTACACATAAGGAACTGTTTGACATTGAAACTGGGACTCAAAGCTATTGGACATTGAAATTTGGACTCAATCATTTTTCTTTTGCTCTGGTGGGTTTATTTCTAGCCTACAGGGGCAAGATGTTATTAAAGACAAGAATCAGGGTGTGTGTGTGGGGGGGGAAGCAGATGCAGAGGCAAAGAAGCAATGAACAGACTGTCATGCTACAGTGGGAAGGCAGAGAAAGTTGGGGAGGAGGGGCCTATAGGAGATCAACCGAAGACTTGTATGCATGTGTGTGTAGGCATAGCCAGTAGATACAAGGCAATGGGGGAAGGCAGAGGGAGATGGATGAGGGCATGTATGGGGAGGTGGGGAGGGCAATAAGGGAAAAAATAAATAAATAAATAAATAAATAAATAAATAAATAAATAAATAAGTTTTTTAAAAATTAAAAAAGTAAAATAAAATAAAATAAATACAATTATAAACAAAAAATAAAAAAAAAATAATAATTAGTTTCAGGTTCATCTTTTTGCAAGTGTCTATGCAATTGTCCCAGCACTATTTGTAAAAAGAGAGTCCTATTTCAATTGAATGGCCTTGGCAACTAGTTGAAAACTAATCCTATATAATAAAAATGTAATATGCAAATTGACCATTACTCCGACAATGGCCTCCCCATGTGGTCAAAGATGGCCACCCTCATTCGGACACAAGATGGCTGCCACAAGATGGCCAGCAGGGAGGGAAGTTGGGAGGAACCAGGACTGCAAGGGAGGGAAGTTGAGGACAATCAGTCCTGCAGGGGAGGGCAGTTAGGAGTTACCAGGCTGGCATAGAAGGGCAGTTTGGAGTGACCAGGCCTGCAGGGGAGGCCAGTTGAGAGGACCAGGCCTGAAAAGAAGGGAAGTTGGGGGGGACTAGGCCTGCAGGAGAGGACAGTTGGTGGGAACCAATGCCTGAAAGGAGGGGCAGTTAGGGGGACCAGGGCTGCAGGGGAGAGCTGTTGGGGTGACCAGGCTGGCAAAGGAGGGCAGTTAGGGGTGAACAGGCTAGCTGGGAGGTCAGTCAGGGGTTATCAGACCAGTAGGAGAGGGCAGTTAGGGGCAACCAGGCTAGCAAAGGAGGAAACTTAGGGGTGACCAAGCCAGCAGGGAAGGGCAGTTGAGGGTGACCAGGCCTGCAGGGTTAGGCAGTTGTGGGTGACCAGGCTAGCAGGGGAGGGCAGTTAGGGGTGACCTGTAGTTCTCTTTCTTTGCATTGTCTTTATCTGGTTTTGGCATTAGTTATGCTGGCTTTGTAGAAAGAGCCTGGAAGTGTTCCTTCCTCTTAAATGTTTCTGAATAGTCTGAGGAAAATAGGTTTTATTTTTTCTTTGAATGTTTGATAAAACTCCCCTGTGAAGCCATCTGGTTTAGGGCTTTTGTTTGTTGGAAATTTTATTTATTATTGCTTCAATTTCCTCCATAGTTATCTGCCTATTCAGATTTTTTTAATCCTGGTTGAGTTTTGGAAGGTCATATTTTTTTAGGAATATATCTGTTTCCTCTAGGTTGACTAGTTTGTTGGAGTAGAGTTGCTCATAGTATTTTTTTATGTCGTCTTATTTCTGTGGGGTATGTTGTTATTTCACCTTTTTTATTACTGATTTTGTTTATTTGGGTCCTCTCTCTTTGCTTCTTGGTGAGCCTAGCTAGAGGTTCATCAATCTTTTTTATTCTTCAAAAAAACAGCTCTTGGTTTCATTTATCTTTTGTGTTTTATGTTTTGTTTTGTTTTATTTTTGGTCTCTATGCCATTTATTTACTTTCTGATCTTTACTATTTTCTTCCTTCTGATCACACTGGGCTTTTCTTGTTGCTCTCTTTCTAATTCTTCAACTTTCAGAGTTGGATGGTTTATTACCAGTTTTTCTTGGTTTTTTTGAGGTAGGCGTGAACTTCCCTCTCAGGACTACTTTCACTGTGCCCCAAAGATTTTAGTTTGTCGTGTTTTCATTGTTGTTTGTTTCCAGGATGTGTTTTATTTCTTTTGTGATCTCTTTAATAACCCACTAATTGTTTAATGGTATTCTATTCAGCCTCCAACTGTTCAAATTTTTGTTATTTTTAATGTTATGCCATTGTGATCTGAGAAGTTGCTTGATATGATTTCATTCTCTTGAATTTTTAGAGACTTTGCTTGTGTCTCAATATGTGATCTCTTTGAAAATGTCGTATGTGTGCTTGAGAAGAATGTATATTCTGTAGTTTTGTGGTGGAATGTCCTAAAGATATCAATTAAGTCATCTGCTCTAGTGAGTCATTTAAGATTGATGTTTCTTTGCTAATTTTTTTTATCTAGAGGATTTATTCAGTTATGTTAATGGGGTATTAAAATTTCCTACTATAATTATGTTGCTGTCAATCTCTCCCCTGATATCTTCCAGAAGTTTTTGTTGTTGTTGTTGTTTTATGTATTTGGTTGCTCCTGCATTGGGTGCATAAATGTTTACCAGAGTTATATCCTCTTGTTGAATTGATTCCTTTAGAATTATGAAGTGGCCTTTATTGTCTCTTGTTATGGTCTTCATTTTGAGGTCTATTTTGTCAGATATAAGTATTGCTACCCCAGCTTGTTTTTTTTTTTTTCACTTTTATTTGCCTGATAGATATTTTTTCATACCTTCATTTTTCAGTCTGTGTGAGTCCTTTTTTCTGAGGTGGGACTCCTGGAGACAGAATATATATGGGTCATGTTTTCTTATGCATTCACTTCTTCAATGCCTTTTGATAGGAGCATTTAATCCATTTACATTTAATATGATTATTTATAGGCACTTGTTTGTAGCCATTTCTGTACTTTATTCCTGTGTTTCTTCCTCCCTTTCTATTTTTTTCTTTTTCTATCATTCCCTTTAGCATTTCTTGCATTGCTGGCTTGTTAGGTTTTTTGTCTACAAGGAACCTGATTTCCCCTTCAATTTTAATTGCAGTCTTGGTGGATAGAGTATTCTTGGATTCAGTCCTTTTCTTTGTATTCCTCCTTCTATTTTCTTCTAACTTGATGTGATTCTGTTAAAAAAAATCATTTGATAATCTGATGGGGGATCCTTTGTAGGTAACTCATGCCGCTTTTATGATTCTGTCTTTGTTGTGAACATTTGTCATTGTACTTATGATGTGTCTTGGTGTGGGTCTTTAGGGATTCATCTGGATTGAGATTCTCTGTACTCGTGTAACTTTTTTCTTCCCCATATCAGGGAAGTTTTCTGTCATTTTTTCAAATAGATTTTCTAATCTTTGCTGCTCTTCTTGTCCTTCTGGCAGCCCTATTATATGTATATTACTTCGTTTCATGTTGTCCCAAAGCTCCCTTAGGATCTCCTCCTGCTTTTTAATTTTCTTTCTCCAGTTGCTGTTCAAATTGAGCTTGTTTCTCTACCTTATCTTCTAACTCACTAATTCAATCTACTGCTTCTTCTAGTCTTCTGTTGAAAATTCCATGGTATTTTTTCTTGTAGCTATATCACTTTTTATTTCTTCTTTATTTTTGCATAGGTTATTAATTTTCTCATCCATCCAGTGTATGAACTGAATAATCATTACTCTGAATTATTTTTCTGTCATGTTGCATTCTTTTGTTTCATTCGTTTCTTTACTTGGTGACTCCTCATTTTCTTTCCTCTGGGGATTGTGTCATCTCCCCATTCTGACGATCACTAGAAGGTTCAGACGTCGAGTTGCATGGGCATGGGCTGTGTGCAATGGGAGCTTTTCACCACCCAAATGTAACTGAAGAGCTCTGACACAAGACATGTGGCTGCCATAGGTTTGTAGGAGCTACACTTGCCCATGATCACAGTCACCAGTGCTCAGTGTGGCCTCATGTGTGCACATAGAATCAAGAACCCCAACTGCACTGCACTGAAACAGAGACTCCACTGGCATGTGCTGAAAATCAGTCCCCAAGCACGTGCCAGGACTCAGAGTTCCTCTGTGCCCACACCAAGAATCAAGTATCAGATTCTCTGTTGTTTGGGATGGACTTGTGCCAAGAATCAGGATCAATGTCTGCATGCCCCAAGAATTGGAGTCACTAGCTGTTGGTGTGAATGCACTAGGAATCAAGGATCACAGGCACATGTGATGAGAAACAGATGGTATCACATTGTCATTTTGATTTGCATCTCTCGGATAATTAGTGACTTTGAACATGTTTTCATGTAGCTCTTGGCCTTCCTTCTGTCATCTTTCGAAAAAGTTCTATTTAGGTCCATTGCCCCTTTTTTTTATTGGATCGTTTATCTTCCTTTTATTAAGTTGTATAAATTGGCTGTAGATTTTGGAGATTAAACCTTTATCAGTGATAACATTTGAAAATATGTTCTCCCATACAGTGATATTTCTTGTTGTTTTGTTGATGGTTTCTTTTGCTGTGCAAAAGCTTTTTATTTTAATGTAGTCCAATTTGTTTATTTTTTCCTAAGCTTCAATTGCCTTTGGAACAGTATCAGTGAAGAAGTTCTTTCAGCATATATCTGAGATTGTGCTGCCTGTGGATTCCTCTAATATTTTTTATGGTTTCCCTTCGAATATTTAAGTCCTGTATCCATTTTGAGTTTATTTTTGTATTTGCTGTAAGTTTGTGGTCCAGTTTCATTTTTTTGCATGTATCTGTCCAATTTTCCCAACACCATTTATTTAAGAGGTTATCTTGGCTCCATTGAATGTTCATGCCTCCTTTGTCAAATATTAGTTGAGCATAGTGGTTTGGGTGGATATCTGGGTTCTCTATTCTACTCCATTGGTCTAGATGCCTGTTCTTGTGCCAGTACCAGGCTGTTTTGAGAACAGTTGCTTTGTAGTATAGCTTGAAATCTGGTATTGAGATCCCACCTACTTTATTTTTCTTTCTCAGAATTGCTGTAGCTATTCGTGGTCTTTTTTTGTTCCAGATGAATCTATGAAGTATTCTTTCTAGGTCTGTGAAATATGTCGTTGGTATTTCAATGGGTAGTGCAATGAATCTGTAGATTGCTTTGGGTAGTATGGACATTTTAATGATGTTGATTCTCCCAATCCATGAACATGGTATGCTCTTCTGTCTGTTAATATCTTCCTCTATCTCTTTTTTCAGTGTCCTGTAGTTTTCTGCATATAGGTCTTTTACCCCTTTAGTTAGGTTTATTCCTAGGTATCTTAATTTTTTTTGGTGCGCTGGTAAATGGGATTGCTTTTTTAGATTCTCTTTCTGTAATTTCACTATTAGTGTATAGAAATGCCACAGACTTTTTAGCATTAATTTTGTATCCTGCTACATTGCTGAATTCATTAATTAAGTCAATTAGTTTTGGAATGGAGTCCTTTGGATTTTTATGTACAATATCATGTCATCTGCAAATAAGGACAGCTTTACTTCTTCTTTTCCAACTTGGATGCCTTATATTTCTTCTTCTTGTCTAATTGCAATGGCTAATACTTCCAGTACTATGTTGAACCAGAGAGGTGAGAGTGGGCATCCCTGTCTTGTTCCTGTTCTTAGGGAAAATGGTTTTAGTTTTTGCCCATTGAGTATGATGTTAGCTGTGGGTTTATCATATATGGCTTTTATGATGTTGAGGTATGCTCCTTCTATTCCCACTTTACTAAGAGCTTTTATCAAGAAAGGGTGTTAGATTTTGTCAAATGCTTTTCCTGCATCAATTGATATGACTATGTGATTTTTATCTCTCAATTTGTTTATGTGATGTATCACGTTTATTGATTTGCCGATTTTGTACCATCCCTGCATTCCTGGGATAAATCCTGCTTGGTCATGGTGTATGATCTTTCTGATGTACTGCTGGATCCAATTTGCTAGAATTTTGTTGAAGATTTTGGCATCTATGTTCATGAGAGATATTGGCCTATAATTCTCTTTCATTGTGTTGTCTTTATCTGGTTTTGGTATTAGGGTGATGCTGGCTTCATAGAAGGTGTTTGGAAGTGTTCCTTCTTCTTGAATGTTTTTGAATAGTCTGAGGAGGATAGGTTTTAATTCTTCTTTGAATGTTTGGTAAAACTCTCTTGTGTAGCCCTCTGGTCCTGGGCTTTTATTTGCTGGAAGCTTTTTGATGACTGCTTCAATTTCTTCCATAGTTATTGGACTATTGAGATGTTTGGCTTCCTCCTCATTGAGTTTTGGAAGGTTATATTTTTTAGGAAAATGTCCATTTCTTGCAGGTTGTCCAATTTGTTGGAATAGAGTTGGTCATAGTATTTTTTAACAATCCTTTATATTTCCACAGGGTCTGTTGTTATTTCTCCTCTTTCATTTCTGATTTTGTTTATTTGGGTCTTCTCTCTTTGCTTCTTGGTGAGCCTGGCTAGAGGTCCATCAATCTTGTTTATCCTTTCAAAGAACCAGCTCTTTCTTTTGTTGATCTTTTGAATTGTTTCTTTGGTCTCCAAGTTGTTTATCTCCGCTCTGATCTTCACTGTTTCCTTCCTTTTGCTTACACTGGGCTTTTCTTGATGCTCTCTTTCTAGCTCTTTGAGTTGTCGGGTTAGGTAATTTATTACTATTGTTTCCTGTTTTTTGCAGTAGGCTTCTAGGGCTATGAACTTCCCTCTCAAGACTGCTTTCTCTGTGTCCCATAAATTTGGTATTGTTGTGTTGTCATTGTCATTTGTAGCCGTGATATTTTTTTTATTCCTTCCTTGATCTCTCTGGTTACCCAGTCATTGTTTAAGAGCATGCTGTTTAATCTCCAGGTGTTTGATTTCTTTCTATTGTTTTTATTATACTTGATTTCCAGTTTTATGCCACTGTGGTCTGAGAAAATGCTTGATATTATTTCTATCTTCTTGAATTTGAAGAGACTTTTCTTCTGACCCAATATATGATCTATCTTTGAAAATGACCCATGTGCACTGGAGAAGAATGTATATTCTGTGGCTTTGGAGTGAAATATTCTGAAGATGTCAATTAATTTCATCTGGTCTAGTGAATCATTTAGGATTGATGTTTCTTTGCTGATTTTTTGTTTAGAGGATTTGTCCAATGGTGACAGTGGGGTATTAAAGTCTCCTACTATGATTGTATTGCTGTCAGTCTCTCCCTTAATATCCTCCAAGAGTGTTTTTTTATGTATTTAGGTGCTTCTATATTGGGTGCATATATGTTTACCAGAGTTATTTCTTCTTGTTGGATTGTTCCCTTTAATATTATGAAGTGGCCTTCTTTATCTCTTGTTATGTCCTTCACTTTGAGATCTATTTTTTCAGATATAAGTATTTCAAGCCCAGCTTTTTTTTCATTTCCATTTGCCTGAAATACCATTTTCCATCTCTTCACCCTCAATCTGTATGCATCTCTTTTCCTGAGGTGGGTTTCTTGCAGACAGCCGATAATATGGATCAAGTTTTCTTATCCAATCGGTTACCCTATGTCTTTTGATTGGAGCATTTAATCTGTTTACATTTAAAGTTATTATTGATAAGTACTTATCTATTGCCATTTTTAGTCCTTACCCCCAAGTTCCTTCTTCGTTTCCTCTTTCTTTTTATTATAGCAGACCCTTTAACATTTCTTGCATTGCTGGTTTGGTGGTCATATATTCCCTTAGTCCTTTTTTTTGTCTGTGAAACTTCTGATTTTACCTTCGATTTTGATTGGGAATCTTGCAGGGTACAGTATTCTTGGATTCAGACCCTTCCTTTGCATGACTTTGTATATTTCATTCCATTCCCTTCTGGCCTGATGAGTTTCTGTTGAGAAGTCAGTGGCTAAGTCTTATGGGGGTTCCTTTGTAGGTAACTTTCTGTTTCTCTCTGGCCGCTTTTAAGATTCTTACTTTGTCGTTGGTGTTTGCCAATTCAATTATAATATGCCTTGGTGTCGGTTTGTTGGCGTGAATTTTGCTTGGGACTCTGTAAGCTTCTTGGATTTCTGTGGGTTTTTTCTTTCCTATATTGGGGAAATTTTCTGTCATTATTTCTTCAAACAGGTTCTCTAATCCTTGTTCAGTTTCCACTCTTTCTGGAACCCCAATTATGCAGATGTTGTTTTGTTTCATGTTATCCCAAAGTTCTCTTAGGCTCTCCTCTTGCTTTTTAACTTTTTTTTTCTAGAAGCTGCTGTACTTGGGTATTTTTTCCTATCGTGTCTTCTAGCTCACTGATGTGGTCCTCTGCTTCTTCTAGTCTACTTTTGATGCTTTCTATTGAGTTCTTTATAGCAGTGATGTCATTTTTCATTTCTTCTTGATTAGTCTGCACCTCCTCTAGGTCCTTCTGCATTTCTTCTTGCTGCTTCTTCATCTCCTCTTGGGTCTTCCTCATTTCCTCTTGGCTCTTACTCACATTGTTGATTTTGTCTTCCATTCTTTTCATCCACCTTATGATCATTTCTCTTAACTCTTTCTCTGGCAGGCTTATTTCTGCTTCTATTTCGTTTACTTCCTCTTCTGGTGAAACCTGCCTCTTCTGTCTTATGTGGGCTGTTTCTTTTTCTGCCCATGGTCTTTCCTCTCTGGGTGTCTGGTTAGGTAGTTCTCTCTCCTACGTTGATTGAAAGGCACAAACTACAACACGTCCAGGTACAGCACACAAGGCACTTTCCGTGTGCCATGTGGATCTCTGAATCCACCGCTCACGTGTCTGCGCCATTTTTAGAGCGGTGTTCTGGGTCCCCGGCTGTTCAGTGGATGCCTCAGCCAGCCGCAGCTTTCAGACCTCCGCCGACATCCACCTCCCTCTTATCCCAGGCAAAATCTGACCTTTCTGTGTGCCATGTGGATCTCTGATTCAGCCGCATGTCTGCTCCAATTGGAGAGCGGAGTTCTTGGTCCCTAGATCCCCGGTTGCTCGATGGGTGCCCTAGCCGCAGGCTTCAGACTACCGCATACATCCACCTCCCTCTGCACTGGTCCTCAGCTTCTTATAATCTACAGTTGAAACCTTCCATTCTGTTACTTATTACAGATATGTCATTCTTGATTCTTATACATGTTGGTGACTTACACATTCAGACATTTGAGCATCCTTCAAACCATTACTCTGAATTCTTTCTCTGAAAAATTGCTTGCCTCCATTTCAATAAGTTTCTTTTCTGATGATTCCTACTTTTATTTCATTTGGGGATTCATTGCTGCCGCCTTTTTTGCTGTTCCTTTGAACTTGTTTCTGTGAATTATATCTAACTGCTATGCCATCCAGATGTTTTTGGATTGGTCTCATGTAGTATATTTTTTGTGGGACCCAGTGATGCAATCTCCTGGGCTGGGTGTTCTAAGATACCCAGATGTATTTGGATATTGAATGTTATTGTCCTGTTCATGGATGGAGTCTCCTTTCAGGGTATCTGATTATGTGGCTCACTCCATACCACATTGTTCCAGCCTTTGTTGAAGTGTTGACTAAACAGTACAAAATGTAACACAACAAGAAAAGCCACAGAACACAAATGTACACAAGACAACTATAACCCCAACAAAAGTGACCACCAAAGTAAAGAGAATTAGGAAAGTGAAAAGAGACTAAGAATTTTAGAGAAATAAAAAAATAAAGAAAGAACATAGGGAGAAAACACAACAAACAAATAAATAAACCCAAAAACACAAAGAAAAAACACACAGAAAAAAAGGGGGGTAACAGAATCTGTAAATTCAGAGCTTAAGTAGAGAAGATAAGGTTAAGGAATTGAATGAATAGGGGAAGGACCATAGTTTAAAATAGAGGAGGGAGAAAAGAGGAAAAGAGAAGAAAAAAATTTATAAAGGGAAATAGAGGAGAGAGCAGATATGCCTAAATTTCAGAAGTGAAACAAGTAAAAAGTTAGAAGAAGAGGAGATGGAAAAAGAAAAAAAATGCATAGGAAGAAAAAGAAAAGAGAAAGGGAAATGGAGTAATATCAGGGAAGAGGAAATTAGATATATTAATAAACCAACAGAGACCAGAATTTTAACATATCAATAAAGAAAATAAAGATTAATTTTTAAAAGGGGGGCATAAAGAAAGGAAAGGGAAAACTAAAACCAACAAAGGAAAAGAAAAACAGGAGGATAAAAAGATGAAGAAAAATGTGCAAAAAATTAAAAATAAGACCCTATATAATAAAGAGTTAATATTCAAATTGACCATCACTCCAACACACAGTTTGGCCACCCAATGTAGTCAAAAATGGCCACTGCCATGTGGACACAAGATGGCCAACAGAAGATGGCTGGCAAGGAAGGGAAGTTGTGGGCAGTGAGGCCAGCAGGCGAGGGCAGTTGGGAGGGACCAGGCCTGCATGGGAGGGCAGTTAGGGGCAACCAGGATTACAGGAGAAGTCAGTTAGGAGGGATCAAGCCTGCAAGGAAGGGCAGTTGGAGAGACCAGGCCTGTAGGGGAAGGCAGTTGGGGGAACCAGGCCTGCAAGAGAAAGCAGTTGGGAGAGACCAGGCCAACAGGAAAGGGCCGTTAGTGGTGTCCAGGCCAGCAGGGGAGGGCAGTTAGAGGTGTCCAGGCCAGCAGGGGAGGGCAGTTAGCAGTGACCAGGCCTGCAGGGGAGGACAGTTAGGGGTGATCAGGCTGTCGGGAGAGGGCACTTACGAGCAATAGAGCTAACAGGTGAGGGCAGATAGAGGTGGCCAGGTCAGCAGGGGAAGGCAGTTGGGTGCGACCAGGCCTGCAGTGGAGGACAATTAGGGGTGACCAGGCCAGCAGGGAAGGGAAGTTAGGGGCAATCAGACCAGCAGGGGCGCAGTTAAACATTGATCAGGCTGGCAAGGGAGTGCTTAGGAAGTGATCAGGCTGGCAGGCCGAAGCAGTTAGGGGCAATCAGGCAGACAGGCAGGCAAGCAAAGCGTTTGGAAACCAGCAGTCCTGGATTGTGTGAGGGATGTCCGACTGCCTCTTGGTATCGGGCCTAAACGGGCAGTTGAACATCCCTCATGGGGTCCCAGATTGGAGAGGATGCTGACTGGGCTGAGGGACACACAAAACCCGCCCCCGTCTGTGCACAAATTTTGTGCACCAGGCCTCTATTGAATAATAAGAAAATAAAAATAAAAAAGTGATATGAAGTGTCATCTGCTTCAGCCATATTTTAATGCCCCATCGGAGCTGGTTTAGAACTCTAACTCTTCTGTTCTGTCTGCCAATTCTAGGCTTCCTATTACTTAGGTGCTAATCATTGTCAGACAGTCTTTTGGCTTTTAGCACCCTGCTTGAAGCTCAAGGCAATCCACTGGTCCTCTGCTTGTTTCTGTCTCCATAGACCTTGGCTGCAAGCAGGCAGGGCAATTTGCCCTCTTTGCCTGTCTGGGCTTCAGGTGGGGTTGAGTTTTGATATCAGGGAATATGATGAGTTTTTTCCTGTCCTAAAGCTACTCCATGAGTGGCCCAAAATAGTACTCTGCCCTTGGTTGAACAGAGATCCTTTTATGTAGATTAATGAGGTTGGCTGGCAACCTGCTCCCCTGCCAGCCCAATTGCCCCTAACTGCCCTCCCCTGTTGGCCTGTTTTTGTTTTTGTTTTTTATCAATCTGGTTCCCAGAATAGTAAGGTGGGCAGCTCCTCTTCCAATTCAGTCACTAAGGCCTCCTTGAGACTATTCATACCCATAAGCTTGGCCTTTGCCTTTGTTTCCTCTGTACAGTTCAAAATGCGGGATATGGCAGGCTGTATCTCCTGCCCTGAGGTTACTGGGAGGGGCTAGATCCTCTGGGGAAAAATGGCCACTTAGGTTTGGAAGCCTAGGAACATTCTAAGGCAGGACTCCTGGCTACCTCTCTCTGCCCTGCTTCCCTCCACACTTCTCCTCGAGCACCTCAAGTCCGTGCCTCCTTCCCTGTGCCAAAACCTCAGGTGAGTGATGTGATGGCAAGGTCCTGTGTTCTGGATTTAAAGACTAAACACAAAGATACAACAAAACAAAAACAACAATGAAACCACGGTTTTCTCTCCTTCTATCACTGAACTGCTTTCCCTTTGTGGTTCAGCCTTTGCAGAGCAGCCTTTTGTGGCTGTGGTCTCAGGTCCATACTCTCCAGCAGCCAGCAGCCCTCTGGCTTTTCCTTTTCACATTTGGATGTTATGCCTGCTGCTAAGGGATGCAGCTCGGGTGCTCAGCCTGGGCCGCGATTTTATTTTTCTAAGAGAACTGAAAAATACACACTTATATCTAATTACAAAAATGAATCTACCTAAGTAAAAGCAGGTAAACTAATTTGTCAACTTCCTATTCTCCCTCTTTGCCCACTGGCCTGCAATCCTGCCATCCTCTGGAGCCCTCACTATCCTTTTTACAGGTTTCCAAGCATCTCCTGTCCTTCCTTGCTAAAAAAACTGCCTCCTCAGCTGGGCCTAATTTGTTAATTCCAGGGATATATTCTCAGATTTAGTTGCATTTCTAGTCTGGCCCCAGGATGAGATGCACAACACATCTGCCTATTGGGCCATCATTTTCCCTCTCCCCATTTGAATTTTTAAAAAATACTGTTATTGATTTCAGAGAGAGAAAGGGAGAGAGGGAGAGGAATAGAAACATCAATGATGAGAGAGAAAGCAGCTGACTCTTGCATGACCCCTACTGGAATCCAGCCTGCAACCCAAGCATGTGCCCTGACTGGGAATCGAATGGTGAGCTCTGATACATGGGCTCAATGCTCAACCACTGAGCCACACTGGCTGAGCAAATCTACTTGAATTTGATTACTTGAGCACAGTTTTGATAACTGAAAGAGTATAGTTAATTTCATAATTATTAAGTAAATGCCTTTCAGTTTTATTTACCTTCTACAAATGGTTTTGGTTATTCTACGTATTCTGCATTCCCAAATAAATTTTAGTTTCAGGCTATTCCTGCACACAAAAAATATTCTGGAAGTATTGTTGTAGTGTACCCTCATCTTACAAAGGACGCTGTAGTGGGGTGACTTCCGCAACCAGTTGCAAATGATCACAGAGGCTGCTAAGTTGATAATAAGCAAGCAAGGATTTATTGAGCTAGCCAGCCAGCGACAGCCACGAGGGCACCACGCACTCAAGACTGCCCTGTCTCAGGAGTATGCAGCCCTTTTTAAAGATCCAAATCACATTTTTTTTTCCTTGTTCTAAACAGCCGCAGAGGGGGTCGGTGGGTTTCAGTGGGCTGCAACTGTTCCTGTTGACTGCTCCTTATCTTCCAACCACCCCCTGCCAGACGTTGGAATGTGGACCTATCTTGTGAAAGCAAATTGTAAAATTGAGCAAAGTTAATCATCTCTAAAGGACATTTTTAGTCTCCACTCCTGAAGCCACTGAGTCAATAGGGATCAATCTCTTATGGTTCTGGTCCTCAGGCACAGGAGAATAACCTTTGTGATGTGGGATGGATTTATGTGAGCTTCCAGGTCAAACAGCAGTTTTTACCTGAGATGAATGCTTTTAAGATCCTATTTCAAATGCCTCAAAAAGTCGAATTATGGAGTCATTTATTAAAGGTTGGTGGCATACCAGGGGCAGCCCCAAACAGCTTGCCACATCTGGCTTATATGGGAAGAATATCACAAAGGTATCGATTACATCTTTGAGTCTGGAATGAGGAACCTGTTTTGTGAAAAGCATTTTTACAGAAACGAAATTGAGCAAATTAGTTATCTAAAGTATCTACGAATCACTGAATCAACAGAAACACATTATCTGGGACCACCGGAGCAATTTAGAAAAATTGTGCTGTCCAGATTCCGGGACCACTGAGTCAACCGAAACTTGTTATCTGTAGCTACTAAGACAATTTAGGATAATCAAGCTGTCCTGATTCCCAGGAGAATGTGCTTCCATGACCATTGAGATCACAATCAATGGGATATTCAAACCATCATCAATGAAGTATTGGGATAGCATACATAAGTTAAGAAAATCAAAATAACTTTCTATTGTTTTATCAAACAAATAAGTACAGAACCCAAACAGCAGTTTCTACTACCATACTTCAGTATTGATAAGGTTTATATTGAAATGTAATTTTTGGACTGGAACACACAGTGTTTCCCTGGGTAGGAGGGTTCCTGGGCTCTTTTTCCAGAGGAGTCAAAGAATGATTCCATGGATGGAAAGTGGCATAGCAAAGATGGAAATTTTATTGAAGAACAAGAATAGATTCCCACTTGGGGAAGGGAAAAGAATCTCATAGCACAGACGCCCACGTGGGGAGAGGGAAAGGGTCCCACTAAGTTCCCTTTGCCATGGTTTACAAAGACTACAGATCTTTTTGCCTTAATATCCCCTCTGATTGGTCACTATTTCCTTAGACTGGTTACTATAGTAACTCCTGAGCTCTAAGGTCAAACCTCACATGGACTTCCTTCTTCTCTTCTGGATGAGGGGCTTCCTTCCCTTTATTTTGTAAATGTAAACTTTCTGCTGTTTCTAGCTCCCTCATTCTATGGAAATGTACCTGTTGAAGCTTTTCAGCTCCCCTATTCTATGGAATTATACCTTCTGCTGTTCTGCAACCCTGTGCTTCTTCCATGGTCCTCTCAATTTCTAAAATTTCTAAAACTTCCTGAACCTGTCTTTTTCATCCCTAAAAATTCACGTTTCAATATTAAATCTATAGATCAATTTGGGGGAACAGTCATCTTAAAAATAGAAAACTTCCAAGAGTTCTAGTTCAAAATTGTGACATAAAAGATTCCTGATCTCACCTTCTCTCTCTGCCACACCTAATATACAGCTACACACATTATTCCCTCTGAAAGAAATACAGAAACAAGCTGAGTGACTCTTAAACACCAAATAATAAGGGGGAAAAATCCTTTGAAATGAATAGGAAAGGCTGAGACAAAATCTTGCCATAAACCACCAGTTCAGTGACACCCAATTGGGAGGAAATTCAATTCCTCATATTCTCCCTGAGGAACAAATGGTTTGGACTCCACATCTTGCACCCAAACTTTTAAAACATCCAAGTGAGAGGTGACACCCCAATATATCTATCCCTGAAAGGCAATGTTATTTGTATCCATAAGACCAACAAGGAAATAGCAAACTGAAAAATAATTCTTAACTGGGTCCTGCACACTCATCCTTCAGGGCTATATTTCGGAGCCCAGCAGAGAGGCAGCTGGCTAAACTAGTCTTTCAATGAAAGAGGCCTATTTTCTTTTTTTAAATGTTGTGGTCCTTGGGCAGGCTTCTAATTTAAAAGACATCTAGGGGCTGATTACAATGCTCTCTAGAGACTGGGAAGGTCAAGAGGTGTCATCTTTGAATTCACTCTCTGCCTCACTCCAGATTGCCACTATCTTCTAAAAAGGAGCTTGTGTATATATCTGGTATTCCAGCTCTCTGGCTACTATTCAAAGGATGAACCCTGGGTGGTCAGCAGGGCCTATGTTTATGACTTACACAGTACTGTAACAACAACAAAGATTCTTAACTAGCTTTTCCCCAGGGCCCAGTACAAAGGCATCAGACTGAAAGCAATCTTTCAATAAAAGCATTTATGTGTGGATCTTAAAAGAAGCAGCCTGAGGGTAAGGCTTCTAATTTAACATGCAGGTCCACTGTAACAACTGGGGAGACCGGCAGGGATATAATTATAGCACTGTATTGTTCATTTAGCCACTGCTTAGAGCGTAGATCTTAAAAGTTCTCATTGCAAGAAAAAAATTGTAAATATGTGTCCTAATGGATGTTAACTATACTTGTCATTATTTTGCAATACAGTAAAACCTTGATTTTGTGAGCCTTTATTTAACGGATAAAATTTCTGGTCTGTATGTCATATCTGAAAATTAACACCCAGTTAATTTTAAAATGCTTTTAACCAAGATTAGCTTATAATTAACAGAGGTATTTTTGTAAGTAATTCGCTGTTATTTTTAATAAATTTTAGAAAATTGCCCATATGTTGGAAAAACAGACTCTATGGCCCACATAAATAAATATTACATATCTACATATTACTTATTAACTTTTTAAAAATATGTTTTTATTTATTTTATTCTATTTTTTAAAGACCAAGGAAAGGAGAGGGAGAGAGAGAAACACCCATAAGAGAGAAACATTAATCTGCTGCTTTCTGCATGCCCCCAATGGGTCCAACCAACTTAACTACACTGACTAAGCATAGTCTACCTATTTAAATCCAAGAGTTACCACTCCTATATAATGTTCAGCAAATGATTAGGATGTAATCACACTGCATTATTGTGGTAATTAGTTCTGTGGCCACATGGGATGACTTTCTGCAGTAGTTAAAACTCATGCTGATATTCGAATGTGCGCTAAGCGATGTCCCAGCTATATGCATTTGTTTACTTGTGGTGACTGGTGAATGCATGCCTTTACTAGACCTATTCAGTATAAATTTAAAATTATAGTAACACATGTAAAATATATCTTGTGAAATTAAACATTTCATACACACATCTAATTACACAAATGAACCTACCTAAGAAAAAGCAGGTAAACTAATTTGTCAATTTTTTAATATACAGGTTCAGAAAATCTACTTTATTATATAATGGACTTTCATCTTTAATGGATACACCCTCACTAGAATCATACCATTACATTGAGGTTTTACTGTGTGTGTGTATGTGTGTGTGTGTATCAAACTATTCAATTATACATGAAAACTAATACAATACTATAGGTCAATTATATTTCAATAAATAATGAATAAGTAGGAATGTTCTAATTTACAAACATTGAATTTTTATTTATTTAGATCAGCAACTTTCAACTGGTATGCTGCAGAACACTGGTGTTCTGTAAGAATTTTTAAAACATGCAATACCTGACTATTTAATATGTGGAACTAACCTCCTTTTCCTTAGATTATCAAATAACAAAATGGCAATAGTCAACACAATTATAGCTGTCTGTTGTGAATGCCATCTTGAACCATAAATATATAGGTCATTAGTTGCATTTTTTTGGTAATGTTGCATATTGTTTAATTCATGGTATAATAAATCCTTATTTACAAATATAGGCAACTGATTTTTTTTTAAGTCACTTTGGAGCAAATGGGTTGGCAATTACTATAAATATTTTTTCTGTAAATCAATAAAAATTATACATTTAAAAAATTCTTTATTGTTTAAAGTATTACATATGTCTCCTTTTTTCCCCATTGGCCACCTCCACCCCACCCCTGTACATGCGCCGCCCCCCCCCCCCCCGTGTCTGTGTCCATTGGTTATACCTATATGCCAGCACAGAAGTCCTTTGGTTGATCTCATATCCCTGTTAACATTTTTAAAAAAAAAATTGAAACCTGTAAAGAATTTTTGTGAGTTTATTTGAGCCAAACTGTGGACATATGCCTGGAAGCAGAACCTCAATGAATTGAGATAATGCTCTGGAGAATGGTGGGTTACATTTGTATTTATATATTGCAATCAAAGGAAGAACATAGGTGGGTTACATGAAATTCATTGGTGATGGATTAAGGAGGTGGGATAAAGCAAAGTGGAGGAAACCCCTGGGATTGGATAAAAATTAAAATGATGGACACATACTTAGGTGGGTGCAGGAACAATTAACATTCTTTACTTGTGGTGTAACATGATTAACATGATAATGAAGAAATTTGTGGCATTTGTCCTGGCGCCCACCACATTTGATTGTGCCCCAGGGTCTCCAGAATAAGGGAAGCTACAAGTTACCCAGACATTTCAAGGGTCTGTTATCATAGATGCAAAAAGACAGATAGGCTCAGTTAAAGGTTGACCTTGTCATTGAAGATATGGGCCTAGGATGTAACTGCCCACCATAACTGTGTTTAGTTAAAGTTTAATTTCAGACCATTCTTTGTGGTAACTTTAGGTCTCTGAGTTTGCAAGACTGTCATGCAGGCTTCCCCTGAGCTTGTCAGGTCAGCATGTAGCCTCTTTTGTTCACATTCCCCAGGCCCACCTTCTCCGTCTCCTGCCTTCCCTCAGAACTGACGGATTGTTTGATGCTTCTATGTCTCTGGATCTATTTTTGTTCATCAGTTCATGTTGTTCATTATATTCCACAAATGTGGTATTTTTCTTTCTCTGACTGGCTTATTTCACTTAGCATAATGCTCTCCAATCCCATCCATGCTGTTGCAAATGGTAAGAGTTCTTTCTTTTCATAGTAGCACTATTTACAATATCCAAGATCTGGAAACAACCTAGGTGCCCATCAGCAGATGAATGGATTAAAATTATAAATTTTTAACAAAAAAAAATTTTTTTATTGATTTCAGAGAGGAAGGGAGAGGGAGAGAGAAAAGTATCAATGATGAGAGAAAATCATTGATCACTGCCTTCTGCACACCCACTACTAGAGATCAAGCCCACAACCTGGGCATGTACTTTTGTCCAAAGTCAAACCAGGACCCTTCAGTCTGTAAGCCAACACTCTATCCACTGAGCCAAACTGGCTAGGGTGGAATTATTCCTTTTTCTGTCAGATTGAAAAAAATATATATTTTTGCCAGGAGGGTGAGAGCATGAGTGGAGGGGTGGGCAATGAGGGGATAAGAACACTTATATAATACTTTAATATATATTTATTATATTATGTATAATTTATATTATATTAATATATATATTAAAGATTCTGTGTGCCTCAGAATCTTAGTAATTAGTTTATGTGTGTCATGACATGAAAAAGGTTGAAAACCACTGATTTAGATTTTTGCTTTCCTCAGCAATGTTTTTGTAACTTTTAGTATAAGCCTTTTTCCTTTCTTAAATTTATCACTGTATCATTCTTTGCAATGCTATTGAAAATAAAATTATTTCTCTAATTTAGTTTTTGGATTATTCAGTTCTCATATATAGAAGTAAAATTGAGTTCTGTTTTATGTGTCCAGCAGTAAAATTTTATGCACTTATCTTTTAACTAGTTAATTGAAGAAAAGTATAAAAAATGTACAGTATCATTTATATTTATTGAAATAATTACCTAAAAGCTGTTTTTTATATTTTCATGTAGATGTGAGTTACCACCTGGTATTATTCTATTTCACTCTGAATTATTTCCTTCAGTAGTTCTTTTAAGACATGTTTTCTAATATAACAACAAAATTTCTTAGTTTCTTTTTACCTGGGAATGACTTTGTTTTATCTTTATTTTTAATAATTGTTTTTCCAGGTATAAAAATCTTGGTTGTGAATTTTGTTTTCAGTACTTTGAAAATATCATTCCACTACCTTTTTTCTCCACTTTTTGTAATGATAAGTCAGATGTTAATCTTTTTAATAGTTTTATTGAGATATAATTCACATACAATTTACTCATTTAACGTGCACAATTCAATGAATTTTAGTACATATTCACAGAGTTGTGCTTTCATCACCACACTCAATTTTGGAACATTTTAATTATGGGGGTGGTAGGGGAACAACTTCAACATTCCTTAACCATCACCCTCCAATCTTTTTTTTTTAATTAAATCTTTATTATTCAAGTTATTACATGTTTCTCTTTTTTCCCCTTCATAGCTCCCCTCCACCTGGTTCCAACCACTCCCTCTACCCTTACCTCCCCCGCTAGACCTCATACAAAGGTGTATGATTTTTGTCCAGTCTCTCCCTGTACACCCCTTACCCCTTTCCCCCTGAGAATTATCAGTCCACTCCCTTTATGTGCATCTGAATCTATTATATTCACCAGTTTATTCTATTGATCAAATTTTTAATTCACTTACTTTTTAAATTCACTTTTGATAGATATGTCTTTGTTGTTCATAATTTTTTATCTTTTATCTTTTTCTTCTTCCTCTTCTTAAAGAGTACCTTCCAGCACTTCATATAATACTGGTTTGGAGTTGATGAACTCCTTTAGCTTTTTCTTATCTGTGAAGCTCTTTATCTGCCCTTCAATTCTGAATGATAGCTTTGCTGGATAGAGCATTCTTGGTTGTAGGTTCTTGCTATTCATCACGTTGAATATTTCTTGCCACTCCCGTCTGGCCTGCATTGTTTCTGTTGAGAAATCAGCTGACAGTTATATGGGTGCTCCCTTGTAGGTAATGAACTGTTTTTCTCTTGCTGCTTTTAATATTCTCTCTTTGTCTTTTGCTCTTGGTATTTTAATTATGATGTGTCTTGGTGTAGTCCTTTTTGGATTCCTTTTATATGGGGTTTTGTGTGCTTCCTGGACTTGTAAGTCCATTTCTTTTACCAGATGTGGGAAGTTTTCAGTCATTATTTCTTCAAATAGGTTTTCAGTATCTTGCTCTCTCACTTCTTCTGGCACCCCCACAATACTGATGTTGGTACGCTTGAAGCTGTCCCAGAGGCTCCTTCCATTATCTTCACATTTTTAGATTATTTTTTCTTCTTGCTTTTCCAGTTGAGTGTTTTCTGCTTCTTTATATTTCAAATTTTTGACTTGATTCTTGCCTTCCTCCAGTCTGCTGTTAGGTCACTGAATAATATTTTTTATTTCTGTCAGTGTATGTTTAATGTCTAGTTGGACCTTTTCCATCTAGTTGGTTCCTTTTCATCTTCTCTTGGGTCTTGCTAACTTTATCCAACTTTTCTAGGATATGCTTGAAAAGCTTTATAACCATGGTTTTGAACTCTATATCCAGTCGTTTGTTTTCCTCCATTTCTTTTGTTTGTGATCTCTTCCTTTGTCTCGGCATTTTCACTATGCCAGGAGAATTTCTGTGTTGGATTGAGCCTTATGATACCAGACTTGCAAAACTGTAAAAGCCTCTCTGTTGAGCTTGGGATGGGTGGAGTCTCAGGGCTTAAGGGACCGCCTTGCCTTCTAGCTGGCCCTGCCCTCCGCGGCCCTTAGGTCTCACGTGACTGGGTAATCGCTGGAGCAATCCCTGTGTGTGCGCGCTCCGCAGTGCCTCTAGACCTCTGCCTTTCCTGCCCCCTGCGCTCTGAGACAATATGAGTCTGGGTCCCCACGGTTTCGCCCCAAACTGGGGTTCAGTGGGTCTAGAAGTGGCGCAGTTGGGAGGCTCTGTCCCCCGCCCACTCGTGAAAGCCAGCGGCACAACCAGCAGTTTGTCCTCTGTGCAGGCAGTGCTGTGCATGCCCCCAGACCTCTGCCCTTTCATGCCTCCCCCAGATCTCCATGCACTTCTCCCTCTTCACAATCCGAACTCCCCCCATATGAATCCCTGCCAGACATGGGGTTTAGTGCCGTAGGATAAGGGGTTCAATACAGCTGTGAGTCTCCGTCCCCCTTCTGCCAGAGAAAGCCAGCCAGGCACTCCAACAGCTGCTCTCTCTACACGTTCGTCTCTGCACCTCAGCTTTTTGCAGCTCCTCTGGGTGTCCGTGAGCCTCTCTCTTTCTTTTTACAGTGGTACCTCAAGATACAAGTGCCCTAACATACGAGATTTTTGAGATACGAGCCATCGAGAAAGCGATTTTTTGCTTTGAAATACGAGCAACATTTGAGATACAAGTAATTGTGCGAATTGGCTGTCTGCACACGACCCACCAGTTTACTGCGACTCAAGCATCTCATAGTTTCCCACGCCTCAGTCAGTGTGCTTGTTTATCTCATTGTCGAAGCATCTTTTGTGCATTTACATACTTTATCACCTTTCTTTTTATAACCACGGGTCTGAAGAAAGTGAGTGGGAAGGTCAGTGCTCAGAAGAGGATGATGTTTATTGAATTAAAGCATGAAATCATAGAAAAATATGAGCAAGGTGTGCGAGTGGCTGACTTGGTGAGGCAATACAGGTGTAGTACTTCAACGATGTGCACTGTGCTTACACAGAAGGAGTCGATAAAGGATATAACACCATCTAAGGGTATTACAATAATTTCTAAGCCCCGTAGCTCTCTCCATGAAAAGATGGAGAATCTACTGATGGTGTGGGTGATGGAGAAGCAGATTAAAGGAGATACATTAACACAGGGCATCATATGTGAGAAGGCGTAAGCGATTTACGGTGATTTGCTGGAGCAGACCCCACGCACTTCCACAGACGAAGCATCAAAAGACTCATTTAAAGCCAGTACAGGCTGGTTTGATAACTTCAGGAAAAGGTCCGGCATTCACTCCATCGTCAGGCATGGTGAGGCAGCAAGTTCAGATATGAAGGCAGCTGAGGATTACCTCAAAACTTTTCCAAACTGATAGAAGCCAAAGGATATATCCCCCAGCAAGTCTTCAACTGTGACAAGACAGGACTTTTCTGGAAGAAGATGCCGAATAGGACTTATATAACCGCAGAGGAGAAGGTGATGCCAGGCCATAAACCCATGAAGGATAGGCTAACTCTCGCACTGTGTGCCAATGCGAGTGGCAACTGCAAGATCAAGCCTCTGCTCGTATACCATTTTGAAAACCCCAGAGTCTTTAAGTCACATAAGATTTTAAAAGACAAACTCTAAGTTATGTGGAGGGCAAACCCGAAGGCATGGTTCACCAGGCAGTTCTTTGTGGAGTGGGTAAACCTGGTTTTCGGCCCTTCTGTTAAGAAATATCTACAGGAAAACAACCTAACCATGCAAGCCCTCCTCATCCTCGACAATGCTCCTGCTCACCCACCAAACCTCGAAGATGAACTCCTCGAAGAGTTCAAGTTTATAAAGGTTGTCTACCTACCTCCCAACACCACTCCTATCCTGCAGCCCATGGATCAGGAGGTGATTTCTAATTTTAAAAAGCTGTACATCAAGCACCTGTTCCAGCGCTGCTTTGAGGTGACGGAGAACACAAACCTCACCCTTGGAGAGTTCTGGAAGAACCACTTTAACATCGTGATATGCCTCAGAATTATTGATCAGGCCTGGCTGGGTGTTCCAACAAGGACTTTGACCTCTGCATGGAAGAAGCTGTGGCCTGAGGCCGTAGCTGAAAGGACCTTCGAAGGATTCGAACCCAAGGTGCCAGGGGAGGAGGAGATAGTGTCTCTGGGAAAATCCATGGGCCTGGCGGTGGATGAGAGAGACGTGAATGAGCTCGTCGAGGAGCACTCTATGGAACTCTCGGGTCCGAAGAAAGCGAGTGAAAAGGTCAGTGCTCAGAAGAGGATGATGTCTATTGAATTAAAGTGTGAAATCATAGAAAAATATGAGCAAGGTGTGCGAGTGGCTGACTTGGTGAGGCAATACGGGCGTAGTACTTCAACGATATGCACTGTGCTTAAACAGAAGGAGTCGATAAAGGGTATAACGCCAGCTAAGGGCGTTACAATAATTTCTAAGCTCCGTATCTCTCTCCATGAAAAGATGGAGAATCTACTGATGGTGTGGGTGATGGAGAAGCAGCTTAAAGGAGATACATTAACACAGGGCATTATATGCGCTGCCTGGTGTCCCGAAGGCATGAGTCACCAGGCAGTTCTTCGTGGAGTGGGTAAACCTGGTTTTCGGCCCTTCTGTTAAGAAATATCTACAGGAAAACAACCTAACCATGCAAGCCCTCCACATAACTTACAGTTTATCTTTTAAAATCTTATGTGACTTAAAGACTCTGGGTTTTTCCGAATGGTATACGAGCAGAGGCTTGATCTTGCAGTAGCCACTCGCATTGGCGCACAGTGTTAATGTAGATGACGGAGAAGCAGCTTAAAGGAGATACATTAACACGGGGCATCAAATTGGTTTCGAGGAGGAGCCAGAGGTGGAGGAGATCTCTACAAGTGAGATAAAGGAGATCTTAGGAATGTGGGAGAGGGTGTCACACTTGGTGGAAAAGAAACACCCCCAAAAAGTTGCTACTGGTTGTGCATCGGAGCTGTTCAATGAAACTTGCCTCACCCATTTCAGAAACATTCTGAAAGGGAGGAAGAGGCAAACCTTGTTGGACACGTTTTTTTTTTAATCGGCCAAAAATGCAAAGACCAGTAGCAATTAAGTTCAGTGAAGATTAGTTAAGTTACATTCAGTTTAGGGATAAAGTGTAGCATTAAGAGTGTAACGAGTAGGTAAATACACTTTATAAAACCAGTTTATTCCTTTCCATTCTCTTTTATTATGTTTTTATACAATATTTGTCATTTATAAATACAATTTTCTTATTCAAAAACACGTAACAAGAACAACTGGGGTGGCATTTTGGGGGCTGGAACAGATTAACGGCATTTCAATTGATTTCAATGGGGAAATTTGCTTTGAGATACGAGCAACTTGATATAAGAGCAAGGTTACGGAATGAATTAAACTCGTATCTCTAGGTACCACTGTAGTTGTAGAATTTCCACTCAGCCAGCTTTTCTGTGGTTCTGGATGATGTCCATTCTGTCTTTTAGTTGTAGTTTTGAAATTGTCGTATGAGGCAGCAGTGTAGGTGTTTACCTATGCTGCCATTTTCGATCGGTGTCCCCTCCGATCTTCTTATACCTCCAAATTTTTAAATGTTTTGCTAGTGACAACTAACTCACTGTATATTAAAAGTAATTATATACAATCCATATTATATCTAACATATTTTCTAAATATTTCTAGGCAAAACTTATGAAGACTTTTCACCCCATATGACTGAATCTTCAAAAGCATTTCATAGAACATCTAGGGCTAAGTCAAACATTTATAAAGCCATCCATTTTCCTTCACTGCATAAAGAATCTCCAGGTAATTATTAATATATATTAGTGTAAAATATGACTTTTTAAATTAATAAAGTTTTAATTATGAAAACAATCAGATTGTATTATCCTTAGGAATATAATAGTTTAGCAAAACATATGTGGAAGTAAAGGCTTTCTTAGTGGATGATTAGTGTCCCAGTCATGGCTCTTCCTTCACCACTATCACTAAATTGAAGCTCTATTTTTTCCTTTTCTTCAACATTGCTTTCTTGCACCATGATAGATTCTGCAGATGACTGAGATAAACTCATTTTATAATCCTCTTCCTTATATGTTTCTCCTTTGTCCAATCTAAGATAGGGTCTGCAATATAAAAAAAATTTTCCCTTTCCCTTCATTACCATTCCTCAGCCATCTAATCCACTAATATATAACAACTTATTTACAGACTCTACTTATTATCCATTGCTCCAGAAGCATTACATAAACATTATCTTAGTTACATTTCCTACAGATATTGAATTTGAACTTTTTAAAATGTAGATGATATTTCTTTGATCTATTATGTTCTCTAAAACCCAAAATCTATAAGAACAGTATAATATGCTAATTAGACCAGACAGCCAAACGACCTTCTGGATGACCTTCCAGACGAGGCCAAGGCTGCGTGGACCAAGAATCTTAATTGCAAAATTGGAGCTCCTTGCACAAATTTCATGCATTGGGACTCTAGTAATTATATATTCTAGCAATACTTTTGCCAGTTTTTATTCTAACTCTGCTTCTCTTACTACCATTTCTATTAGCTACCTTTTACATTTTACTAATCTGTTTTACAGGTTTGGGCAAAGTAGGTTTATAGTAGTGAGTATGCAAAAGATTATTCTCATTATTATGTATTAATTATTGTACTATTCCATACATGTAACTGTAAAACTACCTTTGTTGCACACACTGTATAATTCAGAGATAAGTTAAATTTGACTGTTAATTAACGATATATTAGGCAAACAAATCTGCAAAATTAAAAAATAATTATTATATGCCTTCATATTCAAATAAGCTATATTCTTCTCCCTACTTACAGCTAGTGAAATCAGAATATTTTAGCACATTTTAGAAAAATGTAATTGATTTTAGATTCACCAGCCATTTTATATCACTTACAATATGGCTTTCCATTTATGTAGCTCCTAGTTTTACATACTATTTTGGTTTTCTCTTCTAAGCCTTCTCTTTGACAGAGATATTTATTATAAGCAGTAATATTGCCTAACAAAACAAAAGAAAGAGAGTAAGAATTAACAAATAATCCACTATCCAAATTTTTACTCCATAATTAGAGAACAATAATAATAATGTTTTTCTATGTGGTATGGATTAAATGAAAATCATGGTACATACATGTTTCTATTTTCCATCATAAGTTTTTAATCTAAAAGTAATGGCAGCTAAACATTTTAAAATAAATATTTGCCTTAAAAATTGAAAAGTTGAATGATCTATTTCTTTGCAAGACATGCATTATGGAAATTCAACACAGTAACACATAAAAGATAGTACTTTTTCACGTTAATGCTGAAAAAGTTTCTTCTAAATGCCTATATTCTGCTTTTTGTAATGTATTTTTGTCTAAACGAGCATGTTCAAACTGTTTTTATTATTGCATAGTTTATTACAATGGTCTAAATATGTATTTTTACAATAGCATTTCTGAGCATCACTCCCTTTATTATAGACTAAAATTTTTACTATGGGAATATAAATTTCTTTTTTAATATGTATATGTTGTTGCAAATAGAAATAACAACTTTATCTGATAATTTACTTATTGAATTATTAAAGTTTTTTTACTTTCCTACTATAAAAAAGTTATTTACCTGACATTTTTATTTACAGAATATCTTCTTGATTTGCATTCTTACTAGTTATATTCATAAACATCAAGTATTGAGCAAGAAAAAATCATATGAGAAAAATATTTTTGTTAGCAAAGCTGTGTTATCTAAATTATTAGAAAAACATAAGGTAGTTATGGTTTAGAAGTGGATTAAAATTTATTTTTAACGTTTTAAATGTTTAAATTGGGTCATTTCTATAGTAATTTATTAATAATATTTTTTTAGGGCTTCCAAAAAAATCAATCTCAAACAAAAGAAGTGTTGAAGTGACAAATACTCTGCCTGCTGTGATCTCTAAAGCAAGGAAATTTATCTATAAAGGTAAAATAATTACTGCTAATTCAATATATGAAATAAAACATTATACTGTTTTCATAGTGTCTATTTACTAATCACTTCAAAACTGTGGACCCCTTTTCCAAACAACCAATCTTATGAGGCAAGTTATTTTTCCAAACTTTTCTTCAAACTTGTGTGTGTGTGTGTGTGTGTGTGTGTGTGTGTGTGTGTGTTTTCTAGTCATACAATAACTAGAGGCCCAATACACAAAAATTTGTGCACTTGGGTGAGTAGTCAGCCTGGTCTGCACCCTCTCTCAATCCGGAAGCTGTTGGGGGATGTCTGATTGATGGCTTAAGCCCACTCCCTAAGCCAGCAGTTGTACATCCTTAGAGCTGCTGTGGAGGTAGGAAAGGCTGCTGCAACTACCACTGCATTCACTAGCCTTGAGCCTGGCTTCTGGCTGAGTGGCACTCTCCCCATGGGAATACACTGACCACCAGGGGTCAGCTCCTGCATTGAAGTGTCTGCCCCCTGGGGATCAGTGTGCATCATAGTGACCAGTCATTCCACCATTCAATCAATTTTCATATTAGCTGAAATATACAAAGTCTTACAAAGGAAGGGTCTGAATCCAAGAATACTGTACCCAGCAAGGCTATCAATCAAAATTGAAGATGAAATCAAGAGCTTCACAGACAAAAAAAGGATTAAGGGAATTTATTACAACCAAACTAACAATGCAAGAATTGTTAAAGGGTCTGCTGTAAAAATAATAATAACAATAGGAAGCAAAGAAGATACACAGGGGTAAAGAATAAAAGGATCTATCAATAATAACTTTAAATGTAAATGGACTAAATGCTCCAATCAAAAGACATACAATAAGAAAACATAACCCATATATCTGCTGTCTATAACAAACCCACCTCAGAAAAAAAGATGCACACAGACTGAGGGAGAAGGGATGGAAAACAGTTTTTCAGGCAACAGGAAATGAAAAAGAAAAACACCCTGAGGTTGCAATACTTATATCTGACAAATTAGATCTCTAAGTGAAGGACATAACAAGAGATAAGGAAGGCCACTTCATAAAACTAAAGGGAGCAATCCAACAAGAAGAAATAACTCTGGTAAACATATATACACCAAATGCAGGAGCACCCAAATACATTAAAAAAAACTCTTTGAGGATATTAAGGGAGAAATTGACAGCAATACAATCATAGCAGGAGACTTTAATACCCCACTATCACTATTGGACAAAACTTCTAAACAAAAAATCAGCAAAGAAATATGAATCCTAAATGACTCCCTAGACAAAAAGAAATTGACATCTTCAGAACATTGCACTCCAAAGCCACAGAATATACATTCTTATCAAGTGCACATGAGTCATTTTCAAAGATGGATGATATGTTGGGTCACAAGCAAAGTCTCTTCAAATTAAAGAAGATAGAAATCATATAAAGTATCTTCTCAGATCACAGTGGCATAAAACTGGAAATCAACTACAATAAAAACAATACAAAGGAATCAAACACATGGAGACTAAACAGCATGCTATTAAACACTGAATGGGTTACCAGAGAAATCAAGGAAGAAATAAAAAAACATCATGGCAACAAATGACAATGAAAACACAACAATCCAAAATCTATGGGACACAGTGAAAGCAGTCTTGAGAGGGAAGTTCATAGCTCTACAAGCCTACTGAAAAAAAAAAAAAACTAGAAAAAATTGTAATAAATTACCTAACCCTACAATTCAAAGAGCTAGAAAGAGAGGAACAAGAAAAGCCCAGTGTAAGCAGAAGGAAGGAAATAGGAAAGATCAGAGCAGAGATAAAGAATATAGAGACCAAAGAAACAATACAAAAGATCAACAAAACCAAGAGCTGGTTTTTTTTAAAGGATAAACAAGACTGATGGACCTCTAGCCAGGCTCACCAAGAAGCAATGAGAGAGGACCCAAATAAACAAAATCAGAAATGAAAGAGGTGAAATAACAACAGAACTCACCAAAATAAAAGGATTGTTAAAAAATATTATGAACAACTCTATTCCAACAAACTGGAAAGCCTGGAGGAAATGGACATTTTCCTAGCAAAATATAACCTTCCAAAACACAATCAGAAAGAATCTAAACATCTCAATTGGCCAATAATTATGGAAGAAATTGAAGCAGTCATCAAAAAGCTTCCAGCAAACAAAAGTCCGGGACCAGATGGCTCCACAGGAGAGTTTTACCATACATTCAAGGAAGAATTAAAACCTATCCTCCTCAGACTATTCTAAAAAATTCAAGCAGAAGAAAAAATTTTAAGTTCCTTCTATGAAGCCAGCATAACTCTAATACCAAAACCAGATAAAGACAATACAATGAAAGAGAATTACAGGCCAATATCCCTCATGAACATAGATGCAAAAATCCTCAACAAAATTCTAGCAAATTGGATCCAGCAGTACATCAGAAAGATCATACAGCATGACCAAGAAGGATTTATCCCAGAAATGCAAGGATGGTACAATATCTGCAAATCAATAAATGTGATACATTACATAAACAAATTGAGAGATAAAAATCACATACTCATATCAATTGATGCAGAAAAAGCATTTGACAAAATCCAACACCCTTTCTTGATAAAAACTCTCAGCAAGTGGGAATAGAAGGTTCATACCTCAACAGAATAAAAGCCATATATGGTAAACCCACTGCTAACATCATACTCAATGGGCAAAAACTAAAACCATTTCCCCTAAGAACAGGAACAAGACAGGGATTCCCACTTTCACCACCCTTGTTCAACATAGTACTGGAAGTATTAGCCATTGTAATTAGACAACAAGAAGAAATAAAAGTCATCCAAATAGGAAAAGAAGAAGTAAAGCTGTCCTTATTTGCAGATGACATGATACTGTACATAAAAAACCCAAAAGATTCCATAAAAAAACTAATGGACTTAATAAATGAATTTGGCAATGTACCAGGATACAAAATTAATGCCAAGAAATCTGTGGCATTCCTATACACTAATAGTGAAATTACAGAAAGAGACCCTAAAAAAGCAATTCCATTTACCATCGCACCAAAAAAAAATAAGATACCTAGGAATAAACCTAACTAAAGAGGTAAAAGACCTATATGTAGAAAACTACAGGACACTGAAAAAAGATATTGAGGAAGATGTAAATAGATGGAAAAACATACCATGCTCATGGATTGGGAGAATCAACATCATTAAAATGTCCATACTACCCAAAGCAATCTATAGATTCAATGCACTACCCATTAAAATACCAATGACATATTTCACAGACCTAGAAAGAATTCTTCAAAGATTCATCTATAACAAAAAAGAGACCCCAAATAGCCAAAGCAGTCCTCAGAAAGAAGAATAAATTAGGTGGAATCTCAATGCCAGATTTCAAGCTGTATTACAAAGCCACTCTTCTCAAAACAGCCTGGTACTGGCACAATAACCAACATATAAGCCAATGGAATAAAATAGAGAATCCAGATATTGATCCAAACTACTTTGCTCAATTAATATTTGATAGAGGTGGCATGAACATACAATGGAATCAGGACAGTCTCTTCAATAAATGGTGTTGGGAAAATTGGACAGATACATGCAAAAAAAGGAAACTAGACCACCAAATTACACCATACACAAAAATAAACTCAAAATGGATACAGGACTTAAACATAAGATGGGAAACCATAAAAATACTAGAGGAATCTCCAGGCAGCAAAATCTCAGACAAATGTCGAAGGAACTTCTTCACTGATATTGCTCCAAGGGCAATGGAAGCGAAAGAGAAAATAAACAAATGGGATTACATCAAAATAAAAAGCTTTTTCACAGTAAAAGTAACCATCAACAAAACAACAAGAAAGCCCACTGTATGGGATAACATATTTGCAAATGTTTTCACTGATAAAGGTTTAATCTCCAACATCTACAGGCAACTCATACAACTTCATAAAAGGAAGATAAATGATCCAATAAAAAAAAATGGGCAATGGACCTAAATAGAAACTTTTGGAAAGAAGACAGAAGGAAGGCCAAGAGACACATGAAAACATGGTCAAAGTCGCTAATTATCCAAGAGATGCAAATGAAAACGACAATGCGATACTATTGCAAACCTGTCAGAATGGCAATCATCAACAAATGACAAATGTTGGCAAGGATGCAGAAAAAAAAGAACCCTTGTATACTGCTGGTGGGAATTCAAATTGGTGCAACCACCATGGAGAACAGTATGGACTTTCCTCAAAAAGCTAAAAATGGAACTCCCATTTGACCCAGTAATCCCATTCCTAGGAGTATACCCTAAGAAAGTAGAAACATGCGTCAGAATGGATATATGCACCCCTATGTTCAAAGCAGCACAATTTACAATAGCTAAGATCTGGAAACAGCCTAGGTGCCCATCAGCAAATGAGTGGATCAGAAAACTTGGTACATCTACACAATAGAATACTATGCTGCCATAAAAAAGAAGTAATTCTTACCATTTGCAGCAACCTGGATGGAACTGGAGAGCAATATGCTAAGTGAAATAAGTGAGTCAATGAAAGAAAAATACCACATGATCTCAATCATTTATAGATAATAAAGAACATTATAAACTGATGAATAAAAATATAGATACAGAGGCAGTAAAGCATCAAACAGACTGTTAAATTACAGTGGGAAGTTTAGAGGGTGATGGGGTAGATAAGAGATCAACCAAAAGACTTGTATGCATGCATATAAGCATAACCAATGGATGCAAGACACTGGGGGGTTAGGGCATGTATGGGAATGGAGTGGGGAGGGTTCATGGGATGATATGTACACATGTAATACATTAATAAAAAAAAGATTTTCCATTTCTTCATGATTCTGTTTAGTAAGGTTGTATGTTTGTAGGAATTTATTTATTTAATCTGTTACCTAATATGTTGGTATATAATTAGTGGTAGCTTTATTACCTTTTATATTTCTGTGATATCATTAGTATTGTCTTTCTCTTTTCTTTAGAATTTTATTAATTTGAGCCATTTATTTTTTTCTTAGTATACCTCAAGTTGGTCAATTTTATTTTTTTAAAAAACCAAGTCTTAGTTTTATTGATTTTTTTTCTATTTTTTTACTAGTCTTCTTTTTTTTTCAATTTTGCTCTCTTTTGTATTAATAAATTCCTTCTGCTAATTTTATGCTTAATTTGTTGTTTCTTTTCTAGTTTCTTGAGATGTAAAATTAGAATGTATATTTGAGAGCTTTCTTATTTATTGATCTAGTCATTTGTCACTAAAACCAGTAGTGCTCTTGCTGTATCTCATAAGTTTTGGTATATTATGTTTCCATTTTTGTTACTACTAGATTTTTAAATTTCCCTTTGATTTTTTTCTTTGACCCATTGGTATGTCATTTAATTTTCAAATATTTGTTAATTTCACAGCTTTCCTCCTGATATTTGGTTTCATGAAATTGTAGTCAGAAGTTATTATTTGATATAATTTCAATCTTCTTAAATTCTTAATACTTGTTTTGTGACTTAATATATGCTCTAATTTGTAGAATGTTCCATGTGCATGTGGAAAAATGAAAATAGCTCTGGGAAGACCTATTTCCAAAATATATCAGCACATCCAAATCTAAGAAGAATGGGGGGTAAGGGAGGGGGAGGAGATACATTTTTTTCTATTGCTTTGAGTGCTCTGCATTTCTATTAAGTTTGTTTGGTCTAAAGTGTAGTTCAAGTCTATTATTTATTAATTAATTTTATCTCTAAATAGTCTATCTTTGAGGATCGGTTATTAAAGTCCTCCAGGTTTATTGTTTTGCTGTCTACTTTTAACCTCCATATCCTGTCTAATAAGAGAATAATATGCAAATTGACCATCACTCCAACACACAAGTTGGCTGCCCCACATGGCCAAAAATGGCTGCCCCCATGTGGACACAAGATGGCCACCACAAGGTGGCTGGCAAGGGAGGGAAGGTGGGAGAGACCAGTCCTACAAGGGAGAGAAGTTGGGGAGACCCAGGGCTGCAGGGGAGGACAGTTGAGGGGGGACCAGGCCTATAGGGGAAGGTAGTTGGGGGAGACCAGGCCTACAGGGGAGGGCAGTTGGAGAGGACCATGACAGTAGGAGAGGGCAGTTGGGGGGACCAGGACAGCAGAAGAGGGCAGTTGGGGGAAACCAGGCCAGCAGGGGAAGGCAGTGGGAAGGGGGACCAGGCCTGCTGAGGAGGACAGTTGCAGGGGGATTTGGCCTGCATGAAAGGGCAGTTGGGCATGACCAAGCTGGCAGTGGAGGACAGTTAGAGGTGACCAGGCCTGTAGGGGAGAGTAGTTGTAGAGGACCAGGCCTGCTGGGGCGGGCAGTTGGGGGTGACCAGGCCAGGAGGGACCAGTTAGGCATCAATCAGGCTGGCAGGAGAGAGGTTAGGGGATGATTAGGCTGGCAGGCTGAAGCGGTTGGGTGTAATCAGGCAGGCTGGCAGGTGAGTGGTTGAGAGCCAGAAGCCCTGGATTGTGAGAGGGATGTCCCACTGCCCATTTAGGCCCGATTCTACCAGAATCAGATCTAAATGGGTAGTCAAACATCCCTTGAGGGGGTCCCAGATTGGAGAGAGTACAAGCTGGGCTGATGGACACCCCTCTCCCTGCTGTGCATGAATTTCGTGCACCTAACCTCTAATATATATATATATATATATATATATATATATATATATATATGCCCAAACAATCAGCCGACTAGTAGCTATGACACACACTGACCACCAGGGACAGATGCTCGACACAGGAGCTGCGGTTATCCAGTGATGCAGCTGTAATCAGAGAGGAGGGAGCCCAGTTTCAGGGTGCATCACTGGAGAAATGCCCTCTTGCAATCCAGGACCCTTCAGAGGATGTTGGAGAGCCAGTTTCAGCCTGATCCCCACAGGCCAGGCTGAGAGACCCCCACCTGTGCACGAATCAATGCACAAGGCCTCTAGTTTGTTAATAATTGTTTAATATATTTAGGTACTTCAATATTGTGTGTGTGTGTGTGTGTATATGTATATATATATGATTGTTATATCCTCTTAATGAATTGACTTCTTTATCATTATCTGATTAATTCTCTTGACCATTTTAAGCTAAAAGTCTATTTTGTCTTATGTAAATATAGCTACTCTTGCTCTCTTTTGGCTTTCGTTTGCATTAATACCTTTTCTATCCCTTTATCTTATGAGTGCGCTGAAAGATTAACTAAGTTTCTTAAAGTCAGAGTCTTATTTTTTGTTGTTGTTTTTTTTTTATCCTTTCAACCAATTCATGTCATTTAATTGGTGATTTTAAACAATTTACAAATTTAGAGTAATTACTAATAGGTAAAGATTTACTAATACCATTTTGTTAATACTTTCTGAATATTTTATAGTTCCCTTTTCCCTCTCTTGCTGTCCTTCTTTGTGCATTTATTTTTTGCAGGTTTTTATAGTAATATGCTTTTATTATTTTTTCTTTATCATTTGTGTACTTATTGTTTTTTGCTTTGTGATTATCATAAAGATTTAATAATACCTCTTATAGTTATAACAGTCTAATTTAAACTGATAACTGAAATTCCAAAAAGAAGTTTTACACATGTGCTTGCTCCAAATTTTATTTTGTTGATGTCTCAATTTAGATCTTTTGTACAGTGTTCATTAACAATAGTATTATAGCTGTAGTTGTTTTAAATATTTCTGCTTTTTAACTTATATGCTAGAGTTCAATGTGATTTACAAATCACTAGAGTGTTTTGAATTTGACTATATATTAATCTTATCGATAGACCAGAGGCCTGGTGCACAAATTTGTGCACCAGTCGGGTCCCTTGGCCTGGCCTGAAAGATCAGGCTGAAACTGGCTCTCCAACATCCCTGAGGCATTCTGGATTGTGAGAGGGTACAGGCCAGGCTGAGGGATCCCACCCATGCATGATCAGGTCCAGGGAAGGACCGTGGGAGGGCTTCAGGGTGGGTCCAGCCTGTCTTACTCAGTCCTGATCAGCCAGATCCCAGCAGCAAGCTAACATACCAGCTGGAGCATCTGCCCTTTGATGGTCATTGCATGTCATAGTAACTGGTCGACTGGTCAACTGTCTTCCCCTGGTGGTCAGTGCACATCATAGCAAGCTGTTCAGCAGCCTTAGCATATCATTAGTATACTATGTTTTGATTGGTTGAATGGATGACTGGACACTTAGCATATTAAGCTTTTATTATATACTAGAGGCCAAGTGCAGGAAATTCGTGCAAGTGTAGGCCTACCTTCCCCTGACTGCCGGTAGCAGCTTCTCTCTGGCATCCAGGACATGGGCTTCCCTCATAGCCCTAGCTTTGCCCAGAAGGTTGTCCAGAAGAATGTCTGAAGGACATCTGGTCTAATTAGCATATTATACTTTTATTATATTTTATATTTTCCTTTTTTTCATGTTTCAGCTTGAGGAACTCCCTTCAGCATTTCTGTAAGACAGTTCTAGAGGTGATAACTTCCCCCACTCAAAGGTGGCTGTGAGGTCACTGACTGGCATTATCTGTGGTTCTTGGGAGGACATAGCAGTATATTCTCCATACAGTTTCATCAGCTAAAGTCAATGTTGGAGAACACTGAGGGAGTCTCCTGTGGCCAAGACTGTAAAGGTCCTGTAGGTGGCAGGAGCAACTAAGGCTGTTAGGGTTTTTGGAGGCAAAGGCTTCTGTGGTCCTCTTCTCCTTTTTTGCTCATAGGAGGTATTTCTAGCTGAGGAAATCCTCCTAGTTCCAGATCTGGTATGCTAGCACTCAGATTAGCAGTAGAGACAATCCTGGGATCAGGTACTCATGGAACTATCACAATGCTTGGGTCTTGGGACAAAAGTACTAGTAGCAGTGACACTGGTGTCTGAGTTGTGGGCATATGCTGATTTCCAGTAGAACTAAAGTCTAGGTCTCTTGAATTCACTGCAGTGACTGTTACACCCACCTGGACTCTGGGATGATAGGATGCAGTGGTGGCTTGAGCTCAGGGAGCAGGATACAGTAGATCACAGTCTGGAATGTTGGGTTGAAGTCTGACCCTGAGGGTTCAGTCACAGAAAACAACAGTATGTCCAGGGGATGTCTGTTAAAGCTAAGTGTCAGGATACACAAGATGGAGTATAGATCAGCAGCAACTTGGCCTAGTGATGGCAAGTCAAAGCCACAACCTAGGACCTGGTATAAGGCTCAGAACAGTAGCAACTCTCTGGTCCCATAGATGATAAGATGGTGTGGCTTCCAAATCTCAGAAAATGTAGTGAAGCAGCTACAGGTGCCTCTGAGAAAGGTATCATCACAGCCACAACTTCAGCTCTGAATAGATAGGGGGCTCAGGGGCAGTCTAGGCAGCTCCATCAGTTAGAATCAACATTGGTGAACACTCTGGGAGTCCTCCATAGCAAAGGCTGCAAACATCCATGGCAGTGAGATATGCTGTGGTTCTCTTGCTCTTCTTTTCCTTCTAGAGTAAAATCTCTTCCAGGAATTCCCTCCTGGCTGCCCTGAACTGGATGATAAGGTGACTCAGGCAAAATATTCTCTCTGCTTTTTTATGCAGCCATTTTGCCATTTTTAGTTTTTGAGCTCCTCAAGATTCCTGCTGCTTTTTTTTTTTTTTTGTAGGGAAGAAATAGCTCTTCCTAGAGCTATTTTCATTGTTTACTCATTGTTTTTGCGGGAGAGACTAGCACTGAAATCTCCTGGACATCCATCTTGCTGATGTCATCTTTATTATTATTTATTCAAGGAAGTGTGATCTTTTATTTTCATTAATTATTAAAGCATAGTAATATATCTTCCAACTTATATCAGCACATCCAAATCAATCTAATTCTTTTTTAGACCTTTATAGTTGAGTATACTATAGTATATTTAGCTAGACCTCTGTTAAATGGGTTCTTTCCAGTTTTTTTTTATAACAATCTTATATAATAAAACCCTAATATGCAAATCCACAAAATGGCAGATCAACCAGCAGAACGACCGATCACTATGACGTGCACTGACCACCAGGGGATAGACACTGTGCATTGAGTGTCTGCCCCCAAGAGGGAGATGACCGGCAGCAGCAGTCAAAGGGCAGGTCTAGCCAGCGGGCAGTGTCAGGCCACCACCCAAGACTGGTGCCAGGGAGAGCCCCCCAATCTCCCTGTCTGCTCGTTGCCCCACAGATGACCCTAATTGCCGGCCAGGCCTAAGGACCTTACCCAATATATTGGGAACAATATCTTAGGTTTAAACATTAAAACCTGGTAAGGCTCCTCTAACACTGAAAAAATAGGTTGATGTAGCAATGACATGCATGGACTCTGACTGGCACATTTTGTGGTCAGCTATGATTCTGACACTTATAACTGTGTGACAAAGCCAATTATTTAACTTCTCTATACTTCTGTTTTTCCACCCATAAAGTGGGGAAAATGGTACTACTGTCTCAGGAGGATCATGTTATGTACTACTTTTTATAATCAGGGCAAAAAATGTAGCTTCCCATACCACAGCAAGGTGCATTTTACCTGTATGGAAAGTATGGTCACTGGTGCATGAAGCGTTCTGGATTGTGAGAGAGATGTTCAATTGCCAGTTTAGACCTGACGTCCCCCAAGGGGTCCCAGATTGTGAGAGGATACAGGCAACACTGAGGGACTCCCTCTCCCTGTATGTATTTTGTGCACCAGGTCTCTAGTCTATATATATAAAAAGCTAATATGCAAAGTGTTCCCTCCAGAGTACAACCAGGAGGCCAGGAGTTCAATTGCTCACTATGTGTGTTAACCATCAGTGGGTGGCATGGAAATAAGTAATGCCCCAGCCAGCAGCTGGCAACTGGGGAAGGAAGGCTGCAAGGCCCTGGCCAGTAGCTGGCAGCCAGGGAAGGAAGGCCTCGGCCATAGTCAGCAGCTGGCAGCTGGGGAAGTAAGGGCCTGGCAGGCAACCGGAAGGCCCCAATTGGACCTGATCACTGGCCAGGCTTAGGGACTCTACCTGTGCATAAATTTTATGCACTGGGACTCTAGTGTTGCAATAAAGATCATTGGAATAAATAGATATTTTATAATCCAGTCTTGGTTTCCATTAATTCAAAATGTATCTTCTACATAAAAAGGAATTGCTGCTATTTTCTCCCTGGCACTAATTTCTTTTATTACACTTCATAAATTGGTCTCTCATTGAAAACTGTCTTTTTGAAGAATTGTAGATATGTTAAGCATACACATTTTATGTATTCAGTTCAAAAACTGGCTTTTCAGTTAAAACTGATGGGTGTTTTTGAAGAATCATAAGCATATTAATCACATATATTATATATTCCAAAAAACAATATTGCAGTGAACTTGAACTTTTAATATTTCTCTATTCTATAAATGCTTCTCAAAGTTTGACTGCTGGATTAGCAGCCTGTGCATTAACTGGAAAGTTATTAGAAATACAAATTATTGGATCCTGCTGAAGACTTGCTGAATCAGAAGCTGTGGGGTTTGAGTTAAGCAATCCATTTTAACAAGTCCTCTGGGTAATTCCAATGCAGGCTAAAATTGTAGAATCATTATATTATATACTCTGCTCCAAGATAATTATGTCCTGGTATAATTTCTATAGAAACATCGGTAGTGATTAAATACTAGAGGCCCAATGCATGAAATTTGTGCAAGAGTAGGCCTTCCTTCCCCTGGCGGCTGGTACCAGCTTCCCTCTGGCACCCAGGACCTGGGCTTCCCTCACAGCCCCAGCTTTGTCCAGAAGGTCGTCCAGAAGGATGTCTGGTCTAATTAGCATATTGTGCTTTTATTATTATACTTTTCCATTTTTAATATTACTATTATTAACATGTAATGATATTCTGTTTTCCATGATGTCCTTTGTAATAAAAATTATATCAACTATACTGAAATTAAGTAAAGTATTTTTTAAAATCATATAACTTTTCTTTAAGTGCCAACTACCACTACTGGAAAACCTTCAACATACCTTTACTCTTGAGACTTAAAAGCAAGCTAAGCAACATATGCAAATCAATGAAGATAACAATGAAAAGTGCAAGAATGGAAGACTCATGAAAATAGCACTGATTTAAGTGGATGATGCTTACTAAGCAACAGTAAGAAATACCCTGAATAAACAGGGTAGGCTCAGATCATGAGGGTCTTAATCTGCAACAGGTGAGTTTGAATATTTACATTGCTTTCCTTTTTTCTTTTAAAGAATTATAGCTATCTTTTAAATCATACATGATGAAAATATTAACCCTATTCAAAATATTAATGTTTGAACATTATACAACCAATTTCAAAAAGGAAAAGAAGCAGACACAAGTGCCTCATAACTATAACCTGATTGAAATGTGCTAAAGCGTATTCTGTAGAATTTGTAATGGCACAAATACAAGTGCTAAGATTTTAAAAACCTGATTTTTTGTCAATCAATTTTAATAGCATTAAAATATTTTTTTAAATCACATTTATATTGTAGCCTGGACAGAATAAATATTATGGGGTGAGAGTATCTTAAAAGCAATCTGAATTATCACTGACATATATATTTAAGTTTATATAACATCTTTTTGTACCTGGAATGTAAGTATATTTCTCCAGTATGGATTAAATCCACAAACAATAATATTAATCTAAATATTTTGGAGATCTACTTTATGTCAAAAATTAATAAAAAAATTGGGTTTTTATAGAAATAATATAAAGTAATATAAAATTAATGAAATAATGGCTACATGCTAAAATCTCTCATTATAAAGCTACAATTTACATTTTATATAATAGTAAAAATGTATAATTTATAAAGTAAGAAACCATAAATTGAGCATAAAGTATCAGTCAACAGAAAATAAGTGGAGTAACTCTTTACTAATAACTGATTATCTATTATCTGAAACTGAAAGATAGCAAAGGTAATATGAAGATGAAATGTATGAATAACTCTTTTGAGGGTTTTGAAGGCCTATATGTAGAAATGAATAGGAAAATAGTTCTTGCAGCTTTCCAATTGGGTTGTGAGCAAGGTAAATATTCTGTTTCTCTCTAAAATGATTTTTCCAAGGTTTAATTCAGCATAGCAGCATTCCCCCATGACTGGAGATTGCTGGGATTATCTAAAGGAGATCCAATTCAGCTTCTCAGTTTGCTGCCATGAACGACACAGATAATAGTGCTATTTATATATTAATCATATAATCTTTTGATTAAATGAGCTAGTGTATGTGCTAAATCAGTACTTCTGAAGCCTGTCTACAAAATAGAATCCACTTGAAGTGCTTTTAAAAAACATGACTTCTCTGCCTCCATATCCAGATCAATTAAACCAAATTCTCTATAGATTATTCAAATATGCAGCCAGAGTTGGGAACCATCATGCTTACTATTTAATGATATAAAAGAAATCAACTAATAGCCAAGCCTATATGCAAATGGATGCAACTTATTTTTTAATCTAGTTTTCTTTTTTTTTTTTGTAGAATGCTTTTTAAAAATTAAAAGGGGTTATTTGTGGTTAAAAGAAAATGGTGAGGGTGAGAAAAATATTTTTTTAAATATTCTGTAGTTTAATACTGTATGAATGGATAGTGAGAAAAATGCACAAGAGAATAAAACTCAAAATGTAGAAAGTATCCTTTTTTCTTTCTACTGCTCTGATTATGTTTTCTTTTTCTTTTTTAAAAAAATAAATTTTATTGATTTTTTAGAGAGGAAGAGAGAGGAATAGAGAGTTAGAAACATCGATGAGAGAGAGACATCAATCAGTTGCCTCTTGCATGCCCCCTACTGGGGATGTGTCCGCAACCAAGGTATATGCCCTAGAACGGAATCAAACCTGGGACCTTTCAGTCCATAGGCCTATGCTCTATCCACTGAGCCAAACCAATTTCGGCCTGATTATATGTTTTCTGTTACCTTGTCTACCAAGTTTTTAATTCGGTCCTTTGCTTCATCTAATCTGCTGTTAATTTTTTCTAATGTATTCTTCATTTCAGTTACTATATCCTCCTTTTCTGAGTGTGTGTTTTTTTTTTATCATTTCTATGTCTTTTTTTTATGCTTACTATTCCTTTTTGGAGTTCTAAGTTTATTTATTCTCCCCTTAGCTTCCTTATTCATCCTCACAATCATTGTTTTGAACTCTGCTTCTAATTGTTTGCTTGTCTACATTTCATTTAGTTCTTTTTCTGGAGTTTTCTCCTTTTTTTTAAATTAAATCTTTATTATTCAGATTATTATATCTGTTTCTCTTTTTTCCCCTCCATAGCACCCCTTCACCCAGCTCCCACCCTTCCCTCTGCCCTTACCTCCCTCCCGTTGACCTCATCCATAGGTGTATGATTTTTGTCCAGTCTCTCCCTGTACCCCCCTCACCCCTTTCCACCTGAGAATTATCAGTCCACTCCTTTTCCATGCTCATGATTCTATTATATTCACCAGTTTATTCTGTTGATTGAATTTTTAATTCCCTTAATTTTTAGATTCACTTGTTGATAGATATATATTTGTTGTTCATAATTTTTTGGCTTTTACCTTTTTCTTCTTCCTTTTCTTAAAGAGTACCTTTCAGCATTTCATATAATACTGGTTTGGAGTTGATTAACTCCTTTAGCTTTTTCTTATCTGTGAAGCTCTTTATCTGCCCTTCAATTCTGAATGATAGCTTTGCTGGATAGAGTATTCTTGGTTGTAGGTTCTTGCTATTCATCACTTTGAATATTTCTTGCCACTCCCGTCTGACCTGCATCGTTTCTGTTGAGAAATCAGCTGACAGTCGTATGGGTGCTCGCTTGTAGGTAATGAACTGTTTTTCTCTTGCTGCTTTCAATATTCGCTCTTTGTCTTTTGCTCTTGGTATTTTAATTATGATGTGTCTTGGTGTAGTCCTTTTTGGATTCCTTTTATATGGGGTTTTGTGTGCTTCCTGGACTTGTAAGTCTATTTCTTTTACCAGATGTGAGAAGTTTTCAGTCATTATTTCTTCAAATAGGTTTTCAGTATCTTGCTCTCTCTCTTCTTCTGGCACCCCCACAATTCTGCTGTTGGTACGCTTGAAGCTGTCCCAGAGGCTCCTTACATTATCTTCACATTTTTGGATTATTTTTCTCTTCTTGTTTTTCCAGTTGAGTGTTTTCTGCTTCTTTATATTTCAAATTTTTGACTTGATTCTTGCCTTTCTCTAGTCTGCTGTTAGGACTCTGTATCTCTGTATAATATTTTTTTATTTCAGTCAGTGTATGTTTAATTTCTAGTTGGTCCTTTTTCATCTCTAATTGGACCTTTTCCATCTCTAGTTGGATCTTTTGCATCTCTAGTTGGTCCTTTTTCATCTCCTCTCGGCTCTCGCTAACTTTATCCATCTTTTCTAGCATATTCTAGAAAAACCTTATAAGCATGGTTTTGAACTCTATATCCAGTCTTTTGTTTTCCTCCATTTCTTTTGTTTGTGATCCCTTCCCTTGTCTCGGCATTTTCACTATGCCAGGGAAACTTCTGTGTTGGATTCAGCCTTAAGATACCAGACTTGCAAAACCACAGAAGCCTCTCTGTTGAGCTTGGGATGGGTGGAGTCTCAGGGCTTAAGGGACCACCTTGCCTTCCAGTTGGCCCTGCCCTCCATGGCCCCTGAGTCTCACGTGACTGGGTAATCGCTGGAGCGGTCCTTGTGTGAGAGTGCCCACAGTGCATCTAGATAGCTGCCTTTCCAGCTACCCTGCGCTCTGGGACCACACGAGTCTAGGTCCCCAGCGTTTCACCGAAACAGGGACTTAGTGGAGTCAGAAGTGGCACAGTTGGGAGGGTCTGTCTCCCGCCCACTCGCTAAAGCCAGCAGCACAATCAGCATTCTTTCCTCTGCGCAGTGCCGTGCGCACCATCAGACCTCTGATCTTTTGCAACTCCCCTAAATATCCGTGCATCTCTCCCTTTTCACAGTCCAAACTCCCCCCATATGAGTTTCAGCTGGATCTGGGATTTAGTGCCGTAAGATAAGAGATTCAATGCCTTTGAGAGTCTGCGTTTCCCTCCTGCCAGAGAAAACCAGCCAGGTTCTCCGACACCCGCTCTCTCAGCGCACACATCTCCGTACTTCAGCTTTTGGCAGTTTCTCTGGGTCTCCGTGAGCCCCTCTCTTTCCCTCTAGTTGTAGAATTTCCACTCAACCAGCTTTCCTGTGGTTCTAGATGATGTCCACTCTGTCTTTTAGTTGTAGTTTTGAAATTGTTGTGCAAGGCAGCAGTGTAGGTGTTTATCTATGCCACCATCTTGGATTCTCCCTCTCCTTTTCTTTCATTTGGGACATGTTTCTCTTCTCATTTTGGTTGCCTCTCTGTGCTTGTTTCTATGTGTTAGATAGATCTGCTATGTCTCTCAGTTTTTTCAGGACGGCCTTAATGTAGTTAGTGTCTTATGAAGCCCATGCAGTCTCCCTGGTCCCCTTAACTGGGTGCTCAAGGAGTACCCTTTGTGTGAATTATGTTGTAGTTGAGCCTCAATTATTGTTGGCATGTCCATAGCTGTGGTAGACCTTCAGGCTGGCTGGATGTGATGATTGGCCATGGCCAGTGTATAAGTGGCTGTTGCAGGGGCTGTCCCCACAAAGTAGAATTTGCTCCAGGAGTGTCTTATGCCTGCTGAGATAGCTTTTTGAATGTGCCTCTTGAAGAACTCATTAGATCATGCTTTGTTATGGTCTGAAGCCAGCCAACTAGTATGTTGGTTTGGGGGCTTCTTGGGAGGGACTCTGGTGCAGTCAATGCCAGATGCTGCCTGTTACCCATCACAGGCTACCTTTTAGGAGCTACAGTGTGATCCATTGTTAGTAGCCACCTGTGTTGGGCTGGGTGCATGTGGCAGCAGCCAACCTTAATTGCCACCAGTACCAGCCTTGGGACAGGTCAGCAAAAGTCCCAAGATAGCCCAAGACCCACTGATAGATGTCAACTTCCTGATAGACTCAATCACTGAAGGAGTCTCTGGTGGTATGCAAATTATATAAGACAGATTCTCAGGGAGTCACAGTGTAGGAAGAGTGATGTTCACCAAGTTAATACAGATTCAAACTTGGCATCAGTGCTGGGTCTGAGATCTCTCAGCAAAAGTTTGAGAGTATACCTGCTGCCACCTGCCTGGGGTCTGTGGATCTTTTCAGTGAAGTGGGGTCTCAGGCAGTCTTCATGGTGAAGCTAGTAGAACTCATTACATTAAAGCATATTAATATGTGGCTGTGTAGAGGGAGGGCTTAACACATCAAAGTGGCACTTGTCAGGAATGTGGGAAGATATGCCTCACCCTAAAACCACACAACTCAGTTTCTCTCTGTGTGTCTCTGCCCTACCACCACCCAAACTTACCCAGAATTCCTTAAAACTTTTTAAAGAAAGGCTGATATGGGGGCCTAGACTGGTTGCTGTTGGCAGAGCTTCCAGCAGTGAGCAAGTTGGGTAGAGTGGAGCTTCTGAGTGTTATCAGGTTGGGGCTAGAGTAGCTCTTCAGGACAATGCTTTAAGAGGGGATTGCTTGACCTAGGAAATAATGGTGTCTGTTTGTGGGTAGTACAGAAGAGGGACTCAGCATAGGAGAGGGCTGTCCCTCCAGCCCTCTCCCCAAAGCCACACAGCCCAGCCTCGCCTTGTATTACTCTGAAATTCTCTGAGCCACCATCCCTCCCCTGAAACTCTGGATGAGTGCTTGCAAGCAAGTTTGTGCATTAGCCCTTTAGTAGGATGTCTGAGTTTCCAGAAGCCTTCTTGATTTTCACAGCCAGATGTTATGTAGGCTCCTCTTCCCAGCACTGGTGCTCTGGGCTGGGGAGCCTGGGGTAGAGTTGAGACCCCATGTTCCTCAGAAGGGATATTTGCAGGTAAGATATCCCCCTGGATTCTTAATCACCACACTTAATTGTGGGGGGAGCCTATTTTCTGTCTCTGCCCCGCCCACCAGTTTCACTGTGGTTTCTTCTATATTTCCTTAGTTATAAAGCTTGATTCTACTAATGTTCAAGAGGTTCTCCAGGTTGATTGTTCTATAATTTAGTTGTAATCCTTTTGATGTGATCTTGGTAAGAGGTGAATGCAACTTCTACCTACTCTACCATTTTGTATCATATCCTTTTTTGGTTTTTTGGTTTTTAATTTATGTTTTTTTATTTCAGAGAGGAAGGGAAAAGAAGAGAAAGATAGAAACATCAATGATGAAAAAGAATCATTTATTGGCTGCCTCCTGCATTCCCCCTACTAGGGATCGAGTCCACAACCCAGGCTTGTGCCCTGACCAGGAATTAAACTGTGACCTCCTGGTTCCTAGGTGGATGCTCAACCAGAGTCACATCAGCTGCTCTATACCATATCCTTCAATCTAGATCTTGTAACTACTGGCAGAGGGCCCAATGAACAGATTCAATGTGTATTGCCTTAATTAAATGTTTCTCTCCCAGGCCATATCTTTCACGGCAATGATGACTTCTCTATATCACTCCCCAATAGAAATTCCTCTGATAACAGGAATGTTCTATATCTGTGCCCACCAGTGTGGGAGCTATGAGTCATATGTGGCTATTAAGCTCTTGAACTGCAGCTAGTGTGACTGAAAATTCTAGATGTTTAATTTTGTTTAATTTTAATTCGTTTAAATCTAAATAGTTATATATGCTTTGTGGCTTCCTTTTTGATCAAAGCAATTCAAGAAATATCAATGATCCAACAGTCAGAGAGGACTGAGGTAGACACTGAGCTATTCAGAGGGATACATACAAAAGCTTTCTGCTAATTAATGATGGGTACAACTGAAAACAGCTGGGAAAATTGGAGCAGGAACAATATTTCAACAAAACTGTTAGATAAGATGTAATGCTCCTTAGGATAGAAGAATGGTCCTTACTAGTGGCAGGTGATGTCAGTTTCTTTCTTCTTCTTTTTTTTAATACATTTTTTTACTTGATTTTTTACAGAAGGAAGGGAGAGGGACAGAGAGCTAGAAACTTTGATGAGAGAGAAACATCGATCAGTTGCCTCCTGCACACCCCCCACAAGGGATGTGCCCACAACCAAGGTACATGCCCTTGACCGGAATCAAACCTGGAACCTTTCAGTCCACCGGCTGACTGAGCCAAACTGGTCTTGCCGGTGATGTCAGTTTCAAATAAGAACTCAGACTAGCTCAAATTAGGCCAAAGTGATTAGGATCTATAGCTTGGAAAGCTTTGATTACCATCAAAGTTAAGGAAAACCCTTACCTTCTTGAAGAGGTCAGTTAATAAGATAGGGCATAGATATGAAAATAAATATCTAATGAACTCTGGACATTCAAATACTTATTTGGTTTTATTGTAAGTCACTCAAAAGCTGAAAACTTGCTGGATATAATGTGAATGCCTTAAGTGTACTGAAAAAGGCACAGAAAGTATTTCTCTCATCTTTTGAATATACTTTTTATTACTATCCTTGATCTAAAGATGTTGCTGTTAAAGACAGATGTGGAACACCTAAGCTAAAGGTTCATGTGAGGTCTGTTTTGGTGTGCAAATTAAAATATCATCTTCATAAACAAAGTCTGTTCAGAAAGTGATGGAAGAATAATTTTTTATTTATAAAAATTGTGGATTCATTTATGCTGTTGATGTTTGCTCAGTGGGCAAAAGTGCCTCTAACAATAACAATATATATATTTAAAGAATATAAACACCAAAAAAAAGAGTGCCTCTAACATTCTCTTTTCCATTTGTCACTATTTCTAATTGAAATCAAATTGGTGGTGTCCTAAACAGCTAGTTCCAATATGCTATAGAGTTAGTCCAGAAAATTAGAGATCAACAGGTTAGAGACAAAAAAAAAAATCCTTAATTTTCTATTTCAAGAAAGAACATGTGATTATTTGGAGAGTCAGGTTAGAGAAATTTATTTTTTTTCCTCTAAATATTGGCAGTTGACTTTTTGAACAGGATCATGATTTCATGTGGAGAGAGAAACTGAGAAAGAGAGAATATTCACTTAGAGATTCTTAGGTACCTGTTGGTTAGATTACATCCATGATGCAGGTGCATTATGCAATTGTTTTCTTATTTAGGAAATAATTCTCAGTATCTTGTGCTCTTATATAGATCAGTGAGCACTGGGGTGACAAATGAAATGAAATTTTTAACAGGGTGAGGGCATTAATTATTACTTATAGAATATGAATTTTCAACAGAAATGGTTGAGTGTTGGGCCAAGAAATAAAGTGTTGGTCACTAAAATATAGAGTATTAATATCTTCTAGTTGATTGAAATCCTGATCCATGCAGCTGCCTAACATTTTAAGTCTACCATTACTTTAATATAATGGCAGGAATGCACAACTCAGAGTTTCACTGAGATATAATCTACTGTCTCTGAATTCACAGACTGGGAAGAGTAAAAACATTATAATTGTTCTTTCTATTATACATTTTCTAATTTTTTATCATCTGACTGAACAGCCAGTCAGTTTCAAGTTGAAGATGGTAAGCTAATGAGACAGTGCCCATGGTCAATATGCCCCAACCCAAAAAATATAAGCATTTATTCCTAAAAATAAAGAATTCCCAAACCCTTCAGTTTGGGCAGAGTTCAGATTAAGATGGGAATCCATACAATGGCCTCTAAGTCCATGACTTTAATTTCTAATATGTATCTCAACACAAGGCCAAGTCCATAATAGCAATCCTCAAAAAATCTGGCATTTGTTAAAAATGATTAGGAAGACTTTATTCAAGATTATTGTAATAGGGGAGTGAGATTAAACTCAACTACAAATATAGGAAATAAACCTGTGGATTTACAGCCAATGAGCAGAGTGAGGATATAAAATGAGTAAGAGGAGACATCAAGGGTAGGGAATCACTACTAAATTAGCCTAACAGTGTTTAGCAAGACAAGGACTGGGTCAAATATGAGGCCTAGTGAAACCAGGGCTTTAAAAAGTCCAACTAAAGTTTGCTTAAGGAGGGAGTATTTCTCAGTGTCCAGCTAAAATGAACAATTTTAGCATTGAGAAAAAATCATTGATTTTTAAAACCAAAAGGTCTAGGTAATATTTTGAAAAAGTCCATACATTTAGTATAAATCAGCAATTTTCAGCTGGTGTGCTGCAAGAATTTTAAAAACATGCAATCCCTGACTATTTAGTCAAGGATACTGATCTCTTTTCTCTCAGATTGTCAAATTAAAAATTACAACAGCCAACATAACAATAGCCATCCAGTTTGAATGAATCCAAATTATACTCCCCCACTTTTTTTTGTCAGACAGGCAAAACTTATTTTTTTAGTGTGCTGCAGAATTTTAGTTGATCAGGTTATATTTGCCATGCATTTAAAAATGTTGAAAATTATAGCTATAAAATCTATACTAATAAAAAAGAAAGATGCAAATTGACCATACCTTTGCAACACCCACCAGCCAATCAGGAGTGAGTATGCAAATTAACCCAACAAAGATGGTGAGTTGATTTGCATATGCACACAGGCGCTGAACGGCCAGGGTAAGGGTGGGACACGTTGCCTTAACAATGACACAGGCATTCCGCATTACCCCAGCAGCTCTGGGCCTCTTAGCAGTGTGGGAAGGAAGAAATGCTGTCAGAGTGTAAGTGTTGTTGGCAGATAGGGGAAGGAGGGCCTATTCTTTGCAGGAATCTTCATCAGGCTCTAGCAGTAAACAGTCTAGTATACTCTAATAATAAGAAATGCACAAAACTGAAAGTTTCAGAAATGATTTTATGTGTGTCTTTTAGAGCTTGAATTAAATAAAAATTACAATTACTTGGTTTATTTGCAGAACTCTTCTGTATTATCTGGAACAAAGCTGAAACACTAAGATCAAAGCCTCTTTGTTGCTGATTTTAAGAAAGAACTCTGTTGAAGTTATAGCTTGTTTCTAGTCACTAATATCTCTGTAATGCCTTCTGGTGTGTAAAAGCAATTAAATAAAGTTTGTGCTCTGCATATTTTGATAATGTCATAATTATTTAAGTGTCCTATTATTTGCAAATCTATTCTGCATGATACTATAAAAAAAAAAGTCACCTCCATACATTTCTTACAATTCCAGGTAAAGAAATTGAATTTAGAAAACAAAATATCTCTCTTCAGGTTTTTTCACATTAAAACTAAAAATTCATTGAAGAGATTAGAACAAATCTTTCTATTTATATAATATTTATTAAACCTATTGAGACTATAATTCTCAGTACCAGCACTAGATAGATTATAAAAATATGTATAAAGTCAAACTGTGTGAGAATGTTATTAATAAACATCAAGTTGAATTTATATTAATGTTAAAAAGCACATTAAAAAGAAGAGGAGGAAAAACTTGTAAATATTGAATGACTCAGTAATCCAATATCATTGTGTTATTTTGTTTTCTCTTTTGACCCTGAGATTGGTGGCTTTTCATTATTATTATAAACAAATCATGTACCTCTTTTAATATTAATATTTTAAAATTTAAATATTTTATCAGCATCTAATCCTCCTATATAATAAAGAGGTAATATGCAAATTGACCATCACAACAACATACAAGATGCCCCCCTCCATGTGGTCAAAGATGGCCACTACAAGATGGCCAGAAGGAGAGGGCAGTTGGGATGGACCAGGCCTATAGGTGAGGGCATTTGAGAGTGACCAGGCCAGCAAGGGAGGGCAGTTAGGGGTGATAAGGCCAGGTGTGAGGGGTAGTTGGGGATGACCAGGCCTACAGGGGAGGACAGTTAGGGGTGACCAGGCTGGCAGGGGAAGGCAATTAGGGGCAATTGGGCAGGCAGAGAAGGGAAGTTAGGGGCAAGCAGGCTGGCAAGGGAGGGCAGTTAGGGGCAATCGGACTAGCAAGGAAGCAGTTAGGCATTGGTCACGCTGGCAGGGGAGTGGTTAGGGGGTGATCAGGCTAGCAGGCACAAGTGATTTGGGACAATCAGAAAATAGGCAGGCTAGTGGTTGGGAGCCAACAGTCCTGGATTGTGAGAGGAGTCCCAGCTTAGAGAGGGTGCTGGCTGGGCTGAGGGACACACACACACCTATGCACAAATTTCGTGCACAATGCCTCTATTATTTTATAAATATTACTAAGTAATATTTTGGTTTCTTATCTTCTTGAAAACTCAAAGTAAAACTAAATGAAAAAACAAAACAATAAGAAAACCCACTGCATGGGAGAACATATATGCCAATGATATTTCCAAAGGGCTTAATCTCCAAAATTTACAGAGAACTCATACAACTTAACAAAGGGAAGATAAATAATCCAATAAAAAAATAGTCAAAAGATGTAAAGAGACACTTTAAGAAAGAGGACATTCAGAGGCTGAGAGACATGAAAACATGCTCAACATCACTAATTTTCCAAGAGATGCAAATCAAAATAACAATGAGATACCATCTCACACCTGTCAGAATGGCTATCATCAACAAATCAACAAGTGGACAAGTGCTGACAAGGATGTGGAGAAAAAGGAAACCTCATGCACTGCTGGTGGGATTGCATATTGGTGCAGCCACTGTGAAAGATAGTATGGAGTTTCCCCAAAAAAGTTAAAAATGGAACTTCCATTTGACTCAGTAATCCCACCCCTAGGACTATATCCCAAGAAACCAGAAACACAAATCCAAAATTATACATGCATTTCTATGTTCATAGCAGGACCATTTATAATAGCTAAGATTTGGAAGCAACCTAAGTACCCATCAGCAGATGAGTGGGTTAGAAAACTGTGGTACATCTACATAATGGTATACTATGCCACTATAATAAAAAAAGAAGGAACTTTTAACATTTGCAATAACATGGATGGAACTGGAGAACATTATGCTAAGTGAAATAAGCCCGTCAGAGAAAGATAAATATCACATGATCTCACTCATATGTGGGATCTAATGATTAACATAATTTGATGAATAAGAATAGATCCAGAGACAAATGGTAAGGGAGGGGAGAGATTAGAGAACAACCAAATGCCTTGTATGAAAGTATATTAGCATAACCAATGGATATAGACACTGGGGTAATGGGGGCTTGCCCAGGGTAGGAATGGCTGGGATGGGGAGAGGTCAATTGGGAAAAATGGAAACATGTAAAACTTTAGACAAAAAAAAAAAAAATCCTAAGTGAAATAATGCTGTTGTGTACTTAATTAGCTTTTTCCCCAGAATACAAAATTATTATATTAGTTTAAAACAAACTCACTTATAGATACAGACCCAAAAGAATTGAAAGCAGAGCCTGAAAAAGACATTTGTACACTCATATTTATAGCAGCATTATTCACCATAGCCAAAAAGTAAAAGCAATCCAAGTGTTTGACAATGGGCTTCAGAAGTCCCACCCACCAGCCTGTTTGGGGGTCTTCCCTAACCAAGTTCCAAAGGTTGAATGTAGTAGGCACCAAAATATACAGAACTGAAATCCACTTTTTTCTTATTTGTTTAATATTATTTTTAATATAATCTCTTTATTATTTTAGATTTCACTTTGTTTCTGCTTCTCTTTTTTCCTCTCCTACCCCTTTTTTCTCTTTTATTTTCCCCATCTATTTTTCTTTCTCTTTGCTTTTAATTGTTAATTTATTTTGTGTTTTTCTCTTCCTAACCTATATATTTACTTATTAATTATTATTACCATTTTAAACTATTATTTAACATATATATTTCTCCTCTTCTATTCCTATTTCTTCTTTCTTCTCTCCACCTTCTTTTTTTCACATTCCCCTCATTCATTTCTTTCTTTTTTCTCTAATTCTGTTAGTCTATTATATTGTAGTATTCATTTTTATTTTCCTTTGTTCCTCTTCTCTTATTCTCTCTTTTTTTTTTATAGTGGGATTCTTTTGGTTCTTGTTATTAGTTTTAATTGTGTGTGTGTTTGTGTGTTTTTGTGTTTGGTCCTGTTTTGTTTTGACTTATTATAACAACACCTGTATATCGGCTGCATAAGGTGGTTTGGATTGAACCTCATTGTGAGCCAGCCCAAGAACCAAGCACACCTAAGAAAGGGAAAACAGGCTCAAGAGACAATTAAAACAGGAGGGGCCACATAACCCATGTAAGCACCCAGCTTAGAAGATCAAGATTACACACTGGGTCCCCTAAGAGACCCTACTACAGATGGCTATCCCACCAGGACTGGAATTCATAGCAGATCTAACTAATAAATACATATAAGCATGAAGAGGCAGTCAAAATGGAGAGACAAAGAAACAAGCCCAAAATGAAAGAACAAGAAAATTTTCGAGAAGAGATAAATCAAGTGGAGATAAGCAATTTATCAGAGATAGAGTTCAGAGTAATGATTATACAAATGCTGAAAAACATGAAAAAAAAAGACATAGCAACTGAGAAATGCAATCAGTCAGAAATAAAGAATGACATTGCAAAAATAAAGAATATACTGGAAAGAAGAATCAGCAGACTAGAGAGGGAAGAGGATCAAATCATCAAATTAAAAGACAGGGTAGAAAAAAATCAATCAGAGGATCAAAAAGAAAAAAATTAAATAAGAGGACAGATTAAGGGAGCTATGACACCACATGAAATGTAGCAGCATCTGTTTCAAGTATCAGAAGGAGAAGAAAGTGATCAAGAGATAGAGAACCTATTTGAAGAAATAATGGCAGAAAACATTTCTAAACTGATGAAGAAAAAAGTCATACAAATTCAGGACACACAGAGTCTCAAGTAAAAAGAATTCAAATAGTCCCATGCCAAAACACATCATAATTAAAATGCAAAGATTAAAGACAAACAGAGAATCTTAAAGGCAGCAAGAGAAAAGTGATTCATTACCTACAAAGGAGATTCCATAAGGCTGATAGCTGATCTCGCAACAGAAATTCACCAAAAATTTCAATAAGAAAACAGAGACCCTAAACAACACACTAGATCAAATTGATTAATTTACATTTACAATATTTCACCCCAAAATTGCTCAATTATACATTCTTCTCAAGTGTACATGGGACATTCTCAAAGATAGACCACATATTAGGACACAAACTAAGTCTCTGAAAGTTTAAGAAGATTGAAATCATATCAAGCATCTTCTTAGATCACAATGGCATGAAACTACAAATCAAGTACAATAAAAACATTCAAATGCATAGATGCTAAACAGCATGTTATTAAATGATAAATAGGTTACAAATAAAACTAAGGAAGAAATTAAAAAATCTCCTAAAAATAACAATCAAAATCTATAGCAAAAACAGTCCTGAGAGAGACGAACAACAACAAAAAAAAAACACTAAGAAATCTTTATTAAATAATCTAACTATACAATTAAGAGAACTAGAAAGAGAAGAATAAGAAAATCCTAAACTATGCCAAAGCTGGTTTGGCTCAGTGGATGGAGACTGAAGGGTCCCAGGTTTGATTTCGGTTAGGGGCATGTGCCTTGGTTGCGGGCACATCCCTAGTAGGGGGCGTGCAAGAGGCAGCTGATTGATGTCTCTCTCTCATCCATGTTTCTGGGTCTCTGTTCCTCTCCCTTCCTCTCTGTAAAAAATAAATAAAATATATTTTTTTTAAAAAAGGAGAGAATCCAAGATGGCGGCATAGGTAAACACCTACACTGCTGCCTTGCACAACAATTTCAAAACTACAACTAAAAGACAGAACAAACATCATCCATAACCACAGGAAAGCTGGCTGAGTGGAAGTTCTACAGCTAGAAGGAAAGAGAAGGGCTCACAGAAACCCAGAGGAGCTGCAAAAAGCTGAGGTACGGAGACGCACGCACTTAGAGAGCAGGTGCCGGAGAACCTGGCTGGCTTTCTCTGGCGGGAGGGAAACGGAGACTCCCAACGTCATTGAACCCCTTCTCTTATGACACTAAACCCCAGATCCAGCCAAAACTCATACAGGGTGAGTTTGGACTGTGAAAAGGGAGAGGTGCATGGAAATTTAGGGGAGTCACAAAAGATCAGAGGGCTGGTAGCGGCGCGCATGGCACTGTGCGAAGGACAGATTGCTGATTGTGCCGCTGACTTCCTCGAGTGGGCGGGAGACAGTCCCTCCCAACTGTGCCACTTCTGACTCCACTAAGCCCCTGTTTCGGGCGAAACCCTGGAGACCTAGACTCATGTGGTCCTGGTGCGCAGAGGAGCAGGAAAGGCAGTGGTCTAGAGGCACTGTGGGCGCTCTGGCACAAGAACCGCTCCAGCAATTACCCAGTCACGTGAGACTCAGGGGCTGAGGAGGGCGGGGCCAACTGGAAGGAAAGGCGGTCCCTTAAGCCCTGAGACTCCACCCATCCCAAGCTCAACAGAGGCTTCTTCAGTTTTGCAAGTCTGGCATTATAAAGCTGAATTCAACACAGAAGTTTCCCTGGCATAGTGAAAATGCCGAGACAAGGGAAGAGATCACAAACAAAAGAAATGGAGGAAAACAAAAGACTGGATATAGAGTTCAAAACCATGCTTATAAGGTTTTTCAAGAATATGCTAGAAAAGTTGGATAAACTTAGCGAGAGCCAAAAGGAGATGAAAAAGGACCAACTAGAGATGCAAAAGAGCCAACTAGAGATGGTAAAGGTCCAACTAAAGATGAAAAAGGACCAACTAGAAATTAAACATTCACTGACTGAAATAAAAAATATTATACAGAGTCCTAACAGCAGACTAGAGAAAGGCAAGAATCAAGTCAAAAATTTGAAATATAAAGAAGCAGAAAACACTCAACTGGAAAAACAAGAAGAGAAAAGAATCCAAAAATGTGAAGATAATGTAAGGTGACTCTGGGACAGCTTCAAGCGTATCAACGTCAGAATTGTGGGGGTGCCAGAAGAGAGAGAGCAAGATACTGAAAATCTATTTAAATAAATAATGACTGAAAACTTCCCACATCTGGTGAAAGAAATAGACTTACACGTCCAGGAAGCACACAGAACCCCATATAAAAGGAATCCAAAGAGGACCACACCAAGACACATCATAATTAAAATACCAAGAGCAAAAGACAAAGTGAGAATATTAAAAGCAGCAAGAGAAAAACAGTTCATTACCTACAAGGGAGCACTCATACGACTGTCAGCTGATTTCTCAACAGAAACGATGCAGGTCAGATGGGAGTGGCAAGAAATATTCAATGTGATGAATAGCAAGAACCTACAACCAAGAATAATCTATCCAGCAAAGCTATCATTCAGAATTGAAGGGCAGATAAAGAGCTTCACAGATAAGAAAAAGCTAAAGGAGTTCATTAACTACAAACCAGTATTATATGAAATGCTGAAAGGTACTCTTTTAGAAGAAGAAGAAGAAAAAGATTAAAATCAAAAAATTATGAACAACAAATACGTATCTATCAACAAGTGAATCTAAAAATTAAGTGAATTAAAAACTTGATCAACAGAATAAACTGGTGAATATACTAGAATCAGGAGCACAGAAAGGGAGTGAACTGTTAATTCTCAGGGGGAAAGGGGTGAGGGGTGTACAGGGAGAGACTGGACAAAAATCATACACCTATGGATGAGATCAATGGGAGGGAGGGAAGGGTGGGAGCTGGGTGGAGGGGTGCTATGGAGGGGAAAAAAGAAAAACAAATGTAATAATCTGAATAATAAAGATTTAATTTAAAAAAAGAAAAGAAAATCTTAAACTAAGTAGATGTAAAGAAATCATAAAGATCAGATCATAAAAAAATGACTTAGAGATTGAAAAAAAAACAAACAGGAGAAACCAAAATGGCAGCATAGGTAAACACCTGCACTTGCTGCCTCACACAACCACTTCAAAACTACAGCTAAGAGAAGGAAGATGGCTGCCAACAAGAAGGCAGACTGCAAGGTAGTGCATGAGTGAAAGAACAAAGGCAGAGTATTTGGTCACATGGAGAGTGTTTGTTTCTGAGTTGAGGGACAGCTACACTCCAGGGGATAATGGGAGATTGCTGGATGGGATTCCTCTGACTGGGCAGCATCAACAAAACAACAAGAAAGCCCACTGTATGGGAGAGTATATTTGCAAATGTTATCACTGATAAAGGCTTAATCTCCAACATTTACAGGGAACTCATACAACTCAATAAAAGGAAGATAAATAATCAAATTGAGGAGAAACCAAGATGGCAGCATAGGTGAACACCTAAACTGCTGTCTTGCACAACAATTTCAAAACTACACCTAAAAGACAGAATGGACATCATCCAGAACCACAGGAAAGCTGGCTGAGTGAAAACTCTACAACTAGAAGGAAAGAAAGGGGCTCACAGAGACCCAGAGGAGCAGCAAAAAGCTGAGGTACGGAGACACACATGTGGAGAGAGCGGGCGCCAGATTACCTGGCTGGTTTCCTCTGGCAGGAGGGAGATGGAGATTTCCAACTACACTGAACCTCTTATCCTATGACATTGAATCCCAGGTCTGGGCGAGACTCATACTGGGGGAGTCTGGACTGTAAAAAGGGAAAAGTGCACAAAATTTAGAGAAGCCATGAAAGGGCAGAAGTCTGGGGGTGCGCACACCATTGTGCACAGAAGACAGACTGCTGATTGTGCCAGTGGCTTTCTCTAGTGGGCGAGAGAGAGAGCCTCCCAACTGCACCATTTCTAACTCCACTGAACCTCAGTTTCAGGTGAGATTCTGGGGACCCAAACTCATATGGGTCCCAGAGTGCAGGGTAGCCAGAAAGGCAGTGGTCTAGAGGCACCACGCATGCACTCAGGGACGGCTCCAGTGATTACCAACTGACAGGTGAGACCCAGGGGCTGTGTAGGGAGGGGCTGACTGGAGGGCAACTCGGTCCGTTAAGCCCTGAGACTTCACCCCACCCAAGCTCAACAGAGAGACTTTTGAAGTTTTGCAAGCCTGGTATCATAAGGCTGATTCCAACACAGAAGTTGTCCTGGCATAGTGAAAATACTGAGACAAAGGAACATATCACAAACAAAAGAAATGGAGGAAAACAAAAGACTGGATATAGAGTTCAAAACCACAGTTATAACCATGCCTTCCAAATAAATAAATAAATAAATAAATAAATAAAACTATGGCTTGACTAGGAGTGGTTAACTAAGACAGTATGCTTTAAAAAAAAATCCAAATTTTTGTACAACGTACATTTAGAAAAGTGCATAAATCACAAGTAATTTTCACAAAGTTAAGACATCCATAGAATTACATCACAAAATAAACAGGCCAAAACCAGTTTGGCTCAGTGGATAGTGTCAGCCTGTGGACTACAGGGTCCCAGGTTTGATTCTAGTTGGAAGCATGTACCTTGGTTGTGGGCACATCCCCAGTAGGGGGTGTGTAGGAGGCAGCTGATTGATATTTCTCTCTCATCCATGTTTTTAACTCACTGTGTCTCTCCCTTCCTCTCTGTAAAAATATCAATAAAATATATTTTTTAAAAAGGAAAAAAAACACCACAGTTATAAGGTTTTTCAAGAATTTCCTAGAAAAGATGGATAAATTTAGCAAGACCCAAGAGGAGATAAAAAAAAGGACCAATTAGAACTTAAACATACACTGACTGAAATAAAAAATATTATACAGAGACCTATCAGCAAACTAGAGGAAGGCAAGAATCAAGTCAAAGATTTGAAATACGAAGAAGCAGAAAACACTCAACTGGAAAAACAAGAACAAAAAAAGATCCAAAAATGCGAAGATAATGTAAGGAGCCTCTGGGACAACTTCACGTGTACCAACATCAGAATTGTGGGGGTGTCAGAAGAAGAGAGAGAGCAAGATACTGAAAACCTATTTAAAGAAATAATGACTGAAAACTTCAACCCACCTGGTGAAAGAAATAGACTTACAAGTCCAGGAAGCACACAGAACCCCATATAAAAGAAATCCAAAGAAGACCACACGAAGACACATCATAATTAAAATACCAAGAGCAAAAGACAAAGAGAGAATATTAAAAGCAGCAAGAGAAAAACAGTTCATTACCTACAAGGGAGCACCCATACAATTGTCAGCTGATTTCTCAACAGAAACTATGCAGGTCAGATGGGAGTGGCAAGAAATATCCAAAGTGATGAATAGCAAGAACCTACAACCAAGAATATTCTGTCCAGCAAAGCTATCATTCAGAATTGAAGAGCAGATAAAGAGCTTCATAGATAAGAAAAAGCTAAAGGAGTTCATCACCACCATACCAGGATGTGCTGAAAGATACTCTTTAAGAAGATGAAGAAGAAAAAGGTAAAGATATAATTTATGAACAACAAATACATATCTACCAACAAGTGAATCTAAAAATCAAGTAAGTAAAAAATCTGATGAACACAATATACTGGTGAATATAATAGAACCAGGAGCATAGAAAGGGAGTGGACTGAGAATTCTCAGGGGTAAAGGGGTCAGGGGAGTGTAGGGAGACTGGCCAAAAATCATACACCTATGGATGAGGACAATGGGGGGGGGGGGGTAAGGGGGAGGGGGGGGTGGGAGTGGGGGGGAGGGGGGGCATGGGGGGGGGCAAGAGAAACAAATTTAATTATCTGAATAATAAAGATTTAATTAAAAAAACAAATTGGATGATGAAAAAATAATAATCAAATTAAAAAATAGACATTGGACTTAAATAGATACTTTTCAAAAGAAGACAGAATGAAGGCTAAGATACCTATGAAAACATGCTCAAAGTCACTAATTATCTGAGAGATGCATATCAAAACGACAATGGGATACCATCTCACACCTGTCAAAATGGCTATCATGAACAAATCAACAAACAACAAGTGCTGGAGAGGATGCAGAGAAAAAGGAATCCTTGTGCACTGCTGGTGGGAATGGAGACTAGTGTAGCCACTGTGGAAGACAGTTTAGAGTTTCCTCAAAAAGTTAAAAACGGAACTGCCATTTGACCCAGTAATCAAAATTCTAGGAATATATCCTAAGAAATCAGAAACACCAATCAGAAAGGATATATGCACCCCTATGTTCATAGCAGTACAATTCACCATAGGTAAGATTTGGAAATAGCCTAAATGCCCATCAGCAGATTAGTGGATTAGAAAACTATGGTGCATTTACACAATGGAATACTATGTTGCTATAAAAAAAGAATGAATTCTTACTATTTGCATCAGCATGGATGGAACTGGAGAGCATTATGCTAAGTGAAATAAGCCACTCAATGAAAGAAAAAAAAAACACATGATCTCACTCATTTATGGAAAATAAAGAACACTATAATCTGATGAACAAAAAGATAGAATAGAGGCAGTAAAGCATTGAACAGACTTTCAAATTACAGCAGGAAGGCTGGGGAGTATTGGGGAAAGGGGAAAAAGATCAACTGAAGGACTTATATGCATGCATATAAGCACAACCAATTGACACAAGACACTGGGGAGTGGGATGAGAGCATGCAACAGGGTTAGAGAAGGCTGGGGGAAGGAAATATATGTACTACTATGAGTAATACTTTAAACAATAAAATAAAATAAAATAAAATAAAATAAAATAAAATAAAATAAAATAAAATAAACTATAACTAAAAGACAAAACGGATATCATCCAGAACCATGGGAAGACTGGCTGAGTGGAAATTATACAACTAGAAGGAAAGAGAAAAGCACATAGAGACTGGGAGGAAGTGTGGAGGTGTGGAGGTGTGGAGGTACAGAGGTATGTGCAAAGGGGCTAGCAGCTGGGTATGTTGTTGTATTTTTTGATTGGGAGGGAGACACAAGCTCCTGACTGCTCTGAACTCCAGTTCCAGGTGAGACTCAGGGGACCCAGACTCATACAGGGAGAAACTGGACTGTCTGGCATTGGATTGGGACATGAGGATGGCTTTCTCTCAGAGGTGCTTGCAGTGATCATTGTTCTTGCACGGTTCTATGGGATACAAAGACACAGGAACCTCTTCAGGGTAAGGATGACAGTCAGCCATTGCTGTTTACTCCACCCTGGTGATTCCCTAAGACCCTGCCCACCCAATTTATAACCCCATCCAATTTATAAACCCACCCAAGCTATGCACAGAGGATTTTGCATATAAATGGCCTGGTCAGAGAGCCCCATACCTTCCAAAAGAAGGCCCAAACCTTCACAGCAGCTTGCATTGCTTCACAGCTGGCCCTTATCTGGGCACCTCCAAACCCCAAACAAAGAGAAAGAATTTGCAGATCTCTCCATATCTCCTACTAGGTGACTTCAGGCAGTGGCTAAATTTGCACCTCCTTGGAGATCCAAGAGCCAGGGTGCCCAGTGGTCAGAGTGAGATCATCCAGATTACAACTCTTCACATCAATAAGTGACACACTCAGGGGGAAGACTCAGTGAGCACCAAAGCCCCACTGAAGCAAGTCTTTCCCATAAGGATGTCTCCAGCACAGAAGTTCTCCCATCATAGACAAAACTGATTCTCACAGCCAATTGGCCTGAAGGTCAATTCTTCCCAGTGATACCAACAACAATCAAGGTTTAACTACAACAAGACAGTGCACAGAACCCACAAAGGGGTGTACGGAGAGTGTCTACCTTAGATAATTAGGGAGGCTGAGCCACTGGGCCCTATAGGACACCTAGCACACAAAGCCACTCTATAAACACAGGGAAGCAGCCAAAATGTGGAGACATAGAAATAGGTCACAAATGACAGAAATGGAGGAAAACAAACTACTGGTTATAGAGTTCAAAACCACAATTATAAGGTTACTCAAGAATCTTCTAGAAACCTCCAAGAAATATAGTGAGACCCTCAAGGATATGAAAAAGGACCAACTATAAATTAAGCATACAGGGACTGAAATAAAGAATAATATACAAAGATCCAACAGCAGACTAGGGGATCACAAGAATCAAGTCAAAGATTTGAAATACAAAGAAGCAAAAAATACCCAACCAGAAAAGTAAAAATAAAATAGAATCCAAAAATATGAAGATAGTGTAAAGAGCCTCTGGGACAACTTCAAGTGTACCAGCATCCAAATTATGGAGGTGCCAGAAGAAGAGAGAGAGCAAGATATTGAAAATTTATTTGAAGGAATAATGACAGAAAACTTCTCCTACCTAGTGAAAGAAATAGACTTACAAGTCCAGGAAGTGCAGACAATCCCAAACAAAAGGAATCCAAAGAAGACCACACCAAGACACATCATAAGTAAAATGCCAAGGGCAAAAGACAAAGAGAGAATGTTAAAAGCAGCAAGAGAAAAACAGTTAGTTACCTGCAAGGTAGTGCCCATATAACTGTGAGCTGATTTCTCAACAGAAACTATGCTGGCCAGAAGGGAGTGGCAAGAAATATTCAAAGTGATGAATAGCAAGAACCTACAACCAAGATTACACTACCCAGCAAAGCTATCCTTTAGAATTAAAGGGCAGATAAAGAGCTTCACAGATAAGAAAAAGCTAAAGGAGTTCATCACAGCCAAACTAGTATTACAGTATATGAAATGCTGAAGCATATTCTTTAAGAGGAAAAAGAAGAAAAAGGTAAAGAGAAATATTATGAACAACAAAGTGACAACAAATCCATATCTATCAACAAGTGAACCTAAAAATCAAGTGAATAAAAAATCTGATGAACAGAATAAACTGGTGAACATAATAGAATCAGGGGCATAGAGAGAAAGTGCACTGCCAAAACCGGTTTGGCTCAGTGGATAGAGTATTGGCCTCTGGACTGAAAGGTCCCACGTTTGATTCGGGTCAAGGGCTGATCGATGTCTCTCTCTCATTGATGTTTCTAACTCTCTATTCCCCTCACTTCCTCTCTATAAAAAATCAATAAAATATATATATTTTTTAAAAAAAGAATAAATCTTAAAAAAAAGAAAGAAAGAAAGGGAATGGACTGAAAATTCTCTGGGTGAATGGGGTGTGGGGGTGCAGGAAGAGACTGGACAAAAACTGTATACCTATGGATGAGGACAGTGCTGGGGGAGTAAGGTTAGAGGGTGGAGTGAGAACCAGGTAGAGGGGAGCTATATGGGAGAAAAAGAGAAACAACTGCAATAATCTGAACAATAAAGATTTATCATTTAAAAAAAAAAGAAATGTTAATCTCATCCAAAACACCCTTATAGAATCATGTTTGACCAAATATCTAGGCATCACATAGCCCAGCCAAGTTGACACACAAAATTAACCCACCATTGTCTCTCTGACTCTAACCACTATACCCTGTACTATTATTTCAAAATACACTCTACTGTTTTTCTTAGATGAACTTTCATTTTGCTTGCATTCCTTATTGAATGATTCTTGTTAGATTTCTTCTTCTTCCATGTTTCCCTTTCCCCAGTTACATTGTCCTAACTGAAAATTTTAAAGTTAAAACCACTGTCATTCATTCCATTTGCTTTCTGCTCTCTTTATTTTATCTCCCCCCACGCAAGAAGACAAACTATCCAAGGAAGTTTCTTTCATTTTAAATGTTCAAAGAGGGTTTTGCTGCAAAAGTGAGTTAACAACATCTAAAAGAATCCCTGGTACCCACTAGGAAGGCATATCAGGTGTTAAAAGTGTTTTCAAATTTACTGCATGCCAAAAAAAGAAGTACATGTTTGGTAGTAGTTTTAAAACTTTCAGATGGCTGCTTAATATGCAGTGTGTGTATTTGGAGAAGTCAATGCATGATTTAAAAAATATTGTGGATGTTTTTAGGCCCTAGAGTCAATCCAAAATAATAGTTGGGATTTTATATCTCCTAGGGACTCCTCAAACACATGAAATTCAGTCTCAGGAACTCATCACACTGTTAGAATGAAAGCCCTGTGAGCAGAAGTCTGGAAGCTCAGTTGTCAGACTACAAAGGAATTAAAAGGGCTGAGTGGATCCATGTAAGTTTGAAAAGGTGACCTAATAGCAATATTAAAGCTTTTAGAGGTTTTTTTCCTTTTGTACCAGGGGAGAGAGGCATGAGTAAAAAGAGAACAAGTCTCTTCTCATTATTGTAAAGTGTTAAATAGAAAAGGAAATCAAGCGAGGGCACATCCAGGATTACACTCTATGGCCTGAGCAATCAACTGTGTACACTGCACAATTAATTTAAATTAAACTTTGAATTCTGTAAACCCAGACTATAAAGCCATTCAAATTATACAAATAACTTAGAAGAATTTGTGTTTAAAAAAAGAGCATCAATCTTAATATAAGTGAGCTAATGTTTAGAAACAGACATTGCAGTTGTTATTGCAGTTAAAGTCTTTAAATGATATTGAATTTCAAATTTAGTAAAGGAGAAAAATAATATATCTTATATCCTACTGGTTGGTAGGTATCTTCCTCATAAAGCTTCCAATGGTATTACAATTTTCTTGGAATAAATTTGTAAATATGATGCTTTGGATATGAAATGACTTCAATAATAAACAAATATATCAGATAAAAAAAAGAAGAAGAAGAAGTAAAGAACAACACAAAAGAACAATGAAACCAAGAGCTGGTTCTTTGAAAAAAATTACAAAGATTCAAGAACGTTTAGTCAAACTCATCAAGAAACCAAGAGAGGACTCAAATAAATAAAATTATAAAGGAAAAGGGTGAAGTAAAAATTGATACCACAGAAATAAAAAGGATTATAAAAAAATACTATGGGGCGACAAAAGGAGGAGACATATGTACTACCATTTGTAATACTTTAAACAATAAAAAAAAGCTACTTAAAGAAAGACAAATGTATGAACTCACTTATATGTGGAATCTAATGAACATAATGTACTGATGAGTAAAATAGAACTAGAGGCATGGAAACATGCAACAGACTGAAGAATCTCAGAGGGAAGGGCTGGAGGGAGGGGAAGAGATTAACCAAAGAATTTATATGCATATATGCATTGCCCATGTACACAGACAATAGGGTAGTGGACTCTTCAGAGTAATATTTTTTAATGTATTTTAACAAAACAGTAACTGTCTTGAAATGGCAAGAAGAAATTTACAATGTGTCTATATTTAAATAGTCACAGCTGTTCCTGTAGTAAGGGTTCCCCTATTTGACTTGTCCTTAAACTATATATGGTCTCTGGGAGGGGCAACACACCCTCTCAGAATGGACTAAGGGAGCTTTATCCCTTCACAGGGTCTCACATGTCACAGGACCGCACAGAGTCTGTGACATAGGGCTGGTGCTCACCACTTCCCTCTGTTCCACACAGGCCTCCACCACTTTCCTAACATTGAGATTTGTGCCACCCCTAACATGAGCATAGTCACAAAGGTCTGCAAGGCAGTACACAGGCTGCCAACTGTCTTTCAATAGAAACTAAAACCTGATGAGTATTTTTCCTTGCCCATTTGGGCACCTGCCCTTTTGGTAAGTGCATTTAAATCTGCAAAAGAATTAAATTAATTAATGTAACATCTAACCTAATGAAAGGGTAATATGCAAATTAACCATCACTCTGTCACAAAGATGGCAGTGTCCTTAGCAGCCAGAGTGGGAAACTGGGGGTGGCAACCCAGCAACAAGGCCAGCATCCCATGCCCCAGACAGGGAGGGAGGGCGTCTGGGCAGGAAGCATGCCCCCAGCCCAGCAGACACAACACAGCAGACACAATGCAGGGCTAGGGGCATGTTTCAGACTGCTGCTGTGTGGCTCAGAGGACTCCCCAGACCAGCGGACACAACACGAGGGGTCTCTGCGCATGAGCTGCAGAGGAAACACTTTTTCTGACTGTGTGTTGGCTAAGCTCCCTGTATGCCGCCACTCAGAGTGTTCTTGGTAACTTGGGTAATAAGAATCCAAGAAGGTGACCTAGGGTTTTTCCACCTTACTCCTGGAGGAAAAAACGAAGGTCAACTGCTGGAGGGCCAAGAAATGTCATATCCTGCCCTAGCCAGTTTGGCTCAGTGCATAGAGCTTCAGCCTGCCAATCACAGGGTCCAGGTTTGATTATGATCAAGGGCATGTACCTCCCTGGCCGGAGCCCAGGTCAGGGCTCATGCAGGAGGCAACCAACCAAAGTGTCCCTCTCATATTGATGTTTCTCTCTCTCTTTCCCTCTCTTTTCCAAACTCTCTAAAAATCAATGGAAACATATCCTCAGGTGAGGATAAAAAAAAAAAGAAACGTCATATCCTATTAAAAACACATCTTGAAAATGTCTAAAGAAAGTTATTTTTTTGTGGTAAAGGGACTAGAGTCCGTGTTGATGAAAACACCTTGGTGGCTGCAGTGGTTGACAGTGACAGCAGCAACGGGATGATGAGGCTGGTGCCTTCCCCTGATCAGCCTGGTCAGTAGGACATCCCCTAAGGGCTCCCAGTCTGTGAGATGGGGCAGGTTGGGCCGAGGTACTCCTCCTCCCCATGCATGAATTTCGTGCACCAGACCTCTAGTATTAATATAATGGAGTACAATATTGGCACTGTGGCCACTTCAGGCAGCCAAATTTTCTGCTACCAAACATGACACATGATAGGGCTATGCAAACATTTTAGGAAGGTGACTAAAGTCTATTTTTTATCTTCCTATACAAAGCAAAATTGTCCTTGTCTCTTTGGAGTTATGTCCATCAATATGCAGTTTTCTGAAGGCCACTGTCAGAGTTGTCTGTGGCAGCTGGTTCTTCTTTCTAGTCACAAACAAAGTCTGTATAACTTCCCTAAAATATATTCTGGCATGGGAGAAAGTGGTTTTGCTGTACACAGGCCGCTTAGCCCCTATACAACTGGGCTTGGATCTCTGCCTAGCAAACTGCAGTCTATAAGTTCAAGTCTTCCTAACACAAAGGGGTTTCTACTAGTCACTCAGTCAGAGTCCTCCTCTCTAGGAGTGTCTGAAAATCCTGAAGGCTCTCTGGTCCATGGAAAGTGCTTTTCCTTTATTCTCTCCTGTTAACCCTGTTTATCAGTTATAGGGCCTTGCAATACCTGTCTTTCATCACTGCTTGATTCCTAGTGGCGAGCCAAACACAGCCAGGACTGCAGTGAGAGACAAGTTTGCACATAGCAAAGAATTCTGGTGAGGGCTTGGGCATCAGGCCCTTGCCTTCTTACCTGTCCTCTTTCCTGGCAGGGACCTTTGACCTTTCCCACAGGCTTCTCTGTAAGTAAGAACAGGGCATCTGCCTCTTACCCCAACCAGGTGTCTTAGCCCACCTCTTAGCCTAAGAGGTTAAATCTTTTAGCTTCTCTGTGAGAGTTCAAGACACTGGAGGGGGACATCAGCCACTCCTCTCCCAGAAGCAATAGATACTGGCATTTGCTCCTGTAGTCCTGAACCCTTTCAGCATATTTACAAATGGGGAAGCTTTACCAGCTTCATCCCTGGCCACTTTTACAGATCCCAGGGTCCATTGTCTCCTTTTAAACAGCAAGCCAAATGCTTAAGTCTTTTATTATGTGTTGTAAAACATTCATAACTCGCTGGGCAGCAACTTGGGTGTTGGGATCACTGGCCTATATTATTTAATCCATTTCCTTTTAACATTTTTCTTTTTTTTTTTATCACATATACAACCTTCATAAATTTCACACTTTCAAATTAACCTTTAAACCTTCTAAGTCCTTCAAAATGCATAACCATGCCTCAGTCCTTCTATTAAGTGTCTTTATTCTAATATTCTTTCCTTTCTGTCATACTATTAGCAACCTGTGGACCTTTTCTTTTCTTTTTGCCTTTAAAATGAATTAGAATTCTTTACTCTTAGAAACCTTAATTTTTAATAACTACCAGAAATAAACAGCCAGTATTTCTAAGATTAACATTTATGAACATACTTTAAATGTACTTTTGCTTTCAAGAAAATATATCTTTAAGAACATATAAGAGACTTTCCTTCTGTAATAAGGCTAAGAGCAGGTAAGTTAAAACTTGTCTAGCAGTTAAAGTTTCAGGTGTTTTTTTTTGTTTGTTTGTTTTTTGGGGGGGTTGGGTTTTTTTTGTTGTTGTTGTTTGTTGTTTTTTTGCCTTTCTTATTTTATGTACATAAATATTCTGAGCTTCTTTTAATAGCTTTTCTGTACTTCTGCAGATGGGCTGAGGCCAAGGGTGGCATCAGCAAAGAGAGTAGGGAGAGGTAAGTTTTTATTGATTATTTTTTGGCTGCAAGCCACTTTGCCAATAAGGGTCTGGTCCAGTTTGGACTCCTCCTACTGCCCTGCTTTATTTTCCTTAACCCTTTAGGATCTGGTATCGAACCAGCAGCAAGCCTTAAACAAAGGCTCCACTTCTTAAGCAACCTGGTAGTCCCCCGCTCCCCTTTTCTAGACAGCCATAGCTGACCCCCAACTGACTTCCCCTCTTCCTCTTCCCACCAGGAAATTCACTTGCCTTTGCCTCTAGTCAGTGATGGTGGCGGAGCCAGGACAAGAAACCCTCATGCTGGCCTGAGAAATGTGCCCTGCAACTAGACCCTGGCTTCTCTGAAAAGCCCCTTGGCCTTTGTCCATCTACCCGTCACTCCATCCCCCCTCACCACGTCCTTGTCTCCAGAAGGAGGAACTCAGCTCCTTTTTTTCTTACGCTTTTTTTTATCTTTCCTACTCTACTGGCAGGAAGAGATAAAGGCCAGCAATTAACAGGCTTGCAATAAATTATCCCTTTGTTTTAAATTTCTCTTAGACATTTTTATGACTTTACAACTTTTTTCTTGCTTTTCCTTACAAGTAGTTTGGAACTTAGCCAGCTTTTGTTTTACAATCCTTACAACTTTTGTACCTTTAAATTAACGAAAGAATTTTAAAATTTAACCCAACACAGCAAAATCTCCCACCAAAGCAGGGTTGGATTGTCCCAAAAAAATTAAACAGACCAAGACATTAACAAATATTATTATATTTTTTTAATTAAATCTTTATTATTCAGATTATTACATTTGTTTCTCTTTTTTCCCCTCCATAGCACCCCTCCACCCAGCTCCCACCCTTCCCTCTGCCCTTAGCTCCCTCCCATTGATCTCATCCATAGGTGTATGATCTTTGTCCAGTCTCTCCCTGTACACCCCTCACCCCTTTCCCCCTGAGAATTATCAGTCCACTCCCTTTCTGTGCTCCTGATTCTATTATATTCACCAGTTTATTCTGTTGATCAAATTTTTAATTCACTTAAGTTTTAGATTCACTTGTTGATAGATATGTATTTGTTGTTCCTAATTTTTTGGCTTTTACCTTTTTCTTCTTCCTCTTCTAAAAGAGTACCTTTCAGCATTTCATATAATACTGGTTTGGAGTTGATGAACTCCTTCAGCTTTTTCTTATCTGTGAGCTCTTTATCTGCCCTTCAATTCTGAATGTTAGCTTTGCTAGATAGATTATTCTTGGTTGTAGGTTCTTGCTATTCATCACATTGAATATTTCTTACCACTCCCGTCTGACCTGCATCGTTTCTGTTGAGAAATCAGCTGACAGTCGTATGGGTGCTCCCTTGTAGGTAATGAACTGTTTTTCTCTTGCTGCTTTTAATATTCTCTCTTTGTCTTTTGCTCTTGGTATTTTAATTATGATGTGTGTTGGTGTGGTCCTCTTTGGATTTCTTTTATATGGGGTTCTGTGTGCTTCCTGGACTTGTAAGTCTATTTCTTTTACCAGATGTGGGAAGTTTTCAGTCATTATTTCTTTAAATAGGTTTTCAGTATCTTGCTCTCTCTCTTCTTCTGGTACCCCAACAATTCTGATGTTGATACGCTTGAAGCTGTCCCAGAGTCTCCTTACATTATGTTCACATTTTTGGATTCTTTACTCTTCTTGCTTTTCCAGTTGAGTGTTTTCTGCTTCTTCGTATTTCAAATCTTTGACTTGATTCTTGCCTTTCTCTAGTCTGCTGTTAGGACTCTGTATAATATTTTTTTATTTCGGTCAGTGTATGTTTAATTTCTAGTTGGTCCTTTTTCATCTCTAGTTGGACCTTTTGCATCTCCTCTTGGCTCTCGCTAAGTTTATCCAACTTTTCTAGCATATTCTTGAAAAACCTTATAAGCGTGGTTTTGAACTCTATATCCTGTCGTTTTTTCCCTCCATTTCTTTTGTTGGTGATCCCTTCCCTTGTCTCAGCATTTTCACTATGCCGAGAGAACTTCTGTGTTGGATTCAGCCTTATGATACCAGATTTGCAAAACCACAGAAGCCTCTCTGTTGAGCTTGGGATGGGTGGAGTCTCAGGGCTTAAGGGACCGCCTTTCCTTCCAGTTGGCCCCGCCCTCCTCGGCCCCTGAGTCTCACGTGATGGGATAATCGCTGGAGCGGTCCTTGTGCGCACGCGCCGGCAGTATCTCTAGACCGCTGCCTTTCCGGCTCCTCTGCGCACCAGGACCACACCAGTCTAGGTCCCCAGGGTTTCACCCGAAACAGGGGCTTAGTGGAGTCAGAAGTGGCACAGTTGGGAGGGTCTGTCTCCCGCCCACTCGCTAAAGCCAGCAGCACAATCAGCAGTCTGTCTTCTGCGCAGTGCCGTGCATGACCAGATCTCTGATCTTTTGCGACACCCCTAAATTTCTGTGCACCTCTCCCTTTTCACAGTCCAAACTCCCCCCGTATGAGTTTCTGCTGGATCTGGGGTTTAGTGCCTTAAGATAAGAGGTTCAATGCCTTTGAGAGTCTCCATTTCCCTCCTGCCAGAGAAAGCCAGCCAGGTTCTCCAGCACCTGCTCTCTCAGCGCGTGCGTCTCCGTACCTCAGCTTTTTGCAGCCCCTCTGGGTTTCTGTGAGCCCCTCTCTTTCCTTATAGCTGTAGAATTTCCACTCAGCCAGCTTTCCCGTGGTTCTGGATGATGTCCGTTCTGTCTTTTAGTTGTAGTTTTGAAATTGTTGTGCGAGGCAGCAGTGTAGGTATTTACCTATGCCTCCATCTTGGATTCTCCAAATATTATTATATTTTTAGCCAGACATCTCTCACAGATAACAAAAGCACAGGATAATACAAAGCAGCTCTCAGACTTTACATACCAGTTGGTCCCAAGCCACCTCCCCTGGCCCCAAAGACAGGCTTGAACTCAGACTGCACTTCAGCAGACATATGCTCAGAAGGTAAACAGTTAACCAGGTTCCTGCTCAACTCCCCTAACAAAACAGACTTGGAAGTCTAACAGAAACAGACATGGAGGCCTCCCTGAACCCATGCACCATGCACTAGTCACATAAACAAACAGGAAAATGAACTCAAATCAGATATACTCACATTTGAAGATTTATTATTATTGCTTTGTGTATTTTTTACTCTGAAAGAATGCAGAGGCATGTCAGGAGTTCTCCGTTTGGCTGCCAGAACCACTAATGAGTGTCCCTAGGGCTTTGGAAGCTTTTCAGGGGGTATGTCCCCTGGGGACCTTCCCAGGGGCAAGCAGCCAGGCCAGGGTAGGCCATCAGCCCTCAATGTCTGAGACAGAGTACTAGTAAGCACTATCCAGGATGAGCCCTCAAATGTTATATTGTAAATCAGAAGATGCCTTAATCAATAAGCCAAATTTATTTGAAGTCCTGTTCATTTCACTAGTGCTAGCAAGCCCAGAGGAAATCTTACTTCTCAAATTCTGGGGCCCAATATGGTGGAAATTTTTTCCATTTATATGTCTTTTAGTTCTTTGTTTTTCAAATTTGGAATGAGACTTCTGGGTATTCTGAAAAAAAGTTCTGTGTGCTGGAACAATACCATGAGACCATATCTCAAGGCCTGGCTTGGCACCAGGACTGATAACTCTATCTGGTGCATAGTTTATGGCCTCTCTGGAATGGGAAGTAGTCTTATTTTTCCCTATTATTTAAGCAAGAAAACATTTACAGAAGCCAGAATAGCAAGGTTAAATTTAAATAGCAGTTTTACCTAAGATGGAGGTTACTATGCTTCACTACGATAGCCAAGGGAGGTTTATTCCATTGATATAAGGCTACTGCAATATTTGTAATTCAATAAATGTGACATTCAATAAATAAACACAATGAAGGATAAAAATCACATAATCGAAAAAAAACAGGATGGTGGCATAGGTAAACACCTGAAATTGCTGCTTCGCACAACCACTTCAAAACTACAACTAAAAGACAAAACGGACATCATCCAGAACCACAGGAAGGGTGGCTAAGTGGAAATTCTACAACTGGCAGGAAAGAGAAAAGCACACCGAGTCTCAGAGGAGATTCAGGAGGCAGAGGTACTGAGGCATGTGCATGGAGAGGACTGGCAACTGAGGACTCGGTTGTCTTTTTCAGTCGGAAGGAGACACAAGCTCCCAACTGGTCTGAACTCCAGTTCCTGGTGAGATTCTGGGACCCAGACTCATAAGGGGAGAAACTGGACTGTTTGACTTCGGGCAGAACCCAAGGGCAGCTTTCACTCAGGGATGCTTGCAGTGATTACCATGGGACATGGAGTCATGGAGGACTCTTAGAGGAAGGATAAAGATCAGTCATAGCTGTTTGCTTAGCCCTGGTGATTCCCTGAGATCCCACCCCACCAAAGCTATGCACAGAGGCTTTTGCATATTAATGGCCTGGCCCTTTGTAATCTAAAATTACCTAACAAACTGCAGCTGGGTCAGAGAACACCAGAACTTCCAAAAGACAGCTATACTCCAGGAGAAGGTGGGGGACTGCTGGACAAGGCTGTCGTGACCGGCAGTCCCTACTGGAGTCATCAGCTTGGATGCGAAGACCACGCCATCTTGAAGGGGAGGGTGGCTGTTATTGGAAGCCTGAGAATATACAACTACAGCACCTACTGAGCAGCTGCAAACCTCAGAACACCAGTGCCAAACCCATGTTTGGTGCAAACATGCGGATTCAGAGGAGCTCTACACTCCACCATGGAAAGGTCAGATTTCGCCTGGGATGAGATTAGATGTCTGGTCCTGAAGGACAGAGAAGTACGAGCACTGCGGGAGCTGGAGGAATGGGGGAAGCCTGCTCCTGGAGAGATTCATGGCTGTTGGAACTGGCATGATCCGTGAATGAGCTGCTAACAAAGGGGATCTTTAGAAAGCAACCCATTTTGATCTGATGTAGAGGGACAGCTAGGAAATTTTAAAAGTGTGCCAGTTGCTTGGACATGAGGGGGAAAGGAGGACTGCTCAGACTTGCACTCTTTCTTTTTCAAATCCTTGCTTCTGATTGCTGAACCCAATACATAGGATCACCCAGTTAGGGATACCCTAAGAGACTGAAGGGGAAATTTGTTATTCTGGAACCTGGGGATCAGAGTGGGGAGTGACCATCAGAGAACCAGCTCTGGAGCAACCACACCCACAAACAAGTATTGAGTGCCACAGGGAAAGCAGGATCTAAGCACAGGCTAGAGAGGCCCTATAGTCTAGGAGGTGAATCCGGGAAACACAGCCTTGAGGGGCAGATTCCCAAATTGACTCTTGTGTAATCACAAATAAAGGAATAAAGAAATTAAGACACACTGCCTCCTTAAAAATCAGGACTGGCTTACAACACTGAGGAGCAGTGGAATGCAGGGAACTGCAATACTGTCCTAAGTAGGAAACAGGCACACCAAACAGAACAATAAGGAAGTGAATGAATGACCTTCACTACTGCACATTCTATTTTTTATTTATTTTTTATTTTTTTCATCTTCTACTTAAAAAACTAGTTTTTTTCTTTTTCCTCATTTAATTTTACCTTTTTAATTATTACATTTGTATTTTCAATAAGTATTATTTACTACTATTTTACCTTTTTGTTTAAAAAAAGTGTCATTTTATTTACTCTTATTTTACCTTGGGATTAGAGTTCTACATTCTATTTCATCTTTTCTTTTGCACCATTTTACTCTATCTCAACTCTACCTTTCTGCCATCACTCTCTTCCTAACTTTTCCCCTTTCCCTTTTGTTGTCCTGTTTCTCTTACCTTTTTCCTACTTTATATTTTCCCTATTCTTTCTTTTTACCCTCTGTTAAAATTTCACTCACTATATATACCTAATTACCAATCCCCTGCTCCAAGTCCAAACACACCTCTCTATTCTTTGTCTCCATTACCCAAAAATTGTTTTTCTCTCTGTTCTTCTGTTGTTGTTTGCTTGAATGTTGATTATACCAATTTTTATGTTTTTTTGTTAAATTGTTTTGTTCATTTGTTTTGTTTTGTCATTTGCCTTGTTTTTGTTTGTTTATTGCTTCTGTTTTCCCTCACCTCACTTGATATTAGTTATTGTTTTAGCTTGTATTAATCTCCAGGTACTTGTTGTTGGGATTAGTGGCTGTTCTATTGGAGTTTTGTCTCCATATATATACTTTGTTCCCCTTCTCTTTCTTATTCTCTTTCTTTTCTCTCTTACATTTTTGTCCCCTCTGATTTCATTTTAGTACTCTTTCCTTTATTTCTTTATTTACCTTTTCTCTCTTCCTCTTTCTTTGTTTTGTTTTGTGTTTTTTTTCTTTTTCATTTCCTTTCTCTCCTCTTCATTCTCTCCTGTCCCCTAATTTGCCTCTCTCTAGTGGTCACCTTTATTTGTGTTTATTAATAACCTGAATATATTTTTGTTCAGTGCTTTGTGCATTGTTCCTGGTTGTGTTTGTTTTGTGCCTTACATCAATGCAGGAGAGAGACAATTACATAATCAGACACCTGGAGAAAAGAGACTGGGGAGACAAAGAAACATTCTGCATATGAAAGAAAAGGAGATATCATCAGATAAGGAAGTAAACAAAATTGAGGCAAGCAACCTGCCAGAGAAAGAATTCAGAAAAATGGTCATAAGGTGGCTGAAAAGAATGGAAGACAAATTCGACAATATGAGTAAGAACCAAGAGTAAATGAAGAAGAACCAAGAAAAAATGAAAAATGAGATCACTGCTGTAAAGAACTCAATAGAAAGCATCAAGAGTAAGCTAGAAGAAGCAAAGGACCACATTAGTGAGCTAGAATACAAGGCAGGAAAAAATACCAAAGTAGAGAAGCTTTTAGAAAAAAAAAAATGAAAAAGCAGGAAGAGAGCCTAAGGAAATTTTGGGACCACATGAAAGAAAACAACAACCACAGAATATAGGTTCCATAAGGAAATGAAACTGAGCATGGAATAGAAAACCTGTTTGAAGTAATAATGACAGAAAACTTCCCTGATATAGAGAAGAAAAAACTGACACTAATCTAAGAAGCTCACAGAGTCCCAAGCAAAATGAACCCTAAAAGACTGATGCCAAGGTACATTATAATTAAAGTGGCAAACACCAAAGACAAAGAATCTTAAAAGCAGCCAGAGAGAGACAGAAAGTTAACTACAAAAGAGGCCCTTTAGACTAGTGACTGATTTCTCTTCAGAAACTCATCAGGCTAGAAGAGAATGGAATGAAATATACAAAGTCATGCAAAGGAAGGGCCTGAATCCAAGAATACTGTACCCAGCAAGGCTATCAATCTAAATTAAAGGTGAAATCAGGAGCTTCACAGACAAAAACCAGCAATTCAAGAAATGCTAAAGGGTTGCTGGAAGAAGAAGAAAAAGAAGAAGAAGAAGAAGAAG
>JAAGEH010000032.1:14570403-14607289 GCA_011751065.1 Lasiurus cinereus
AGGAGGAGGAGGAGGAGGAGGAGGAGGAGGAGGAGGAGGAGGAAGAGGGGGAGGGTAAAGAATAAAAATGGTGACAAAGAAGTACCTATCACCTATCACTAATAACTTTAAATGTAAATGGATTAAATGCCCCCTCAAAAGACATAGGGTAATGGATTGGATAAGAAAACAGAACCCATATATCTGCTGTCTACAAGAAACCCACCTCAGAAAAAAAGATGCACACAAATTGAAGGTGAATGGATAGAAAAAGGTTTTTCAGGTGAATGGAAATGAAAAAAAACAAGCTGGGGTACCAATATTTATATCTGACAAATTAGATCTCAAAGCAAAAGATATAACAAAAGATAAGAAAGCCACTTTATAATACTAAAGGGAAAAATTCAACAAGAAGAAATAACTCTGGTAAACTTATACACACACAATACAGGAGCACCCAAATACATTAAAAAAAAAACTCCTGAAGGATATCAAGGGAGAGATTGACAGCAATACAATCATAGTAGGAGACTTTAATACCCCACTATCACCATTGGACAAATCCTCTAAACAAAAAATCAGCAAAGAAACATCAATCCTAAATGGCTCACTAGACCAGATGGAATTGACATCTTCAGAACATTTCACATCAAAGCCATGAAATATACATTCTTCTCAAGTGCACATGAGATATTTTCAAAGATAGATCATATGTTGGGTCATAGCATAGGCAAAGTCTCTTCAAATTCAAGAAGATGGAAATCATATCAAGCATCTTCTCAAATCACAGTAGCATAAAACTGGAAATCAACTACAATAAAAACAATACAAAGAAATCAAACACATGGAGACTGAACAGCATGCTATTAAAAAATGACTAGGTTACCAGAGAGATCAAAGAAGAAATAAAAAAACATCGTGGCAACAGATGACAATGAAAACACAACAATCTAAATCTATGGGACACAGCAAAAGAAGTCTTCAGAGTGAAGTTCATAGCTCTACAAGCCTACTGCAAAAAACAAGAAACAATGGTAATAAATTACCTCACCCTCAAAGAGCTAGAAAGAGAGCAACAAGAAAAGCCCAGTGTAAGCAGAAGGAAGGAAATAATAAAGATCAGAGCAAAGATAAATGACATAGAGCCCAAAGAAACAACAAAAAAGATGAACCCAAGAGCTGGTCCTTTGAAATAATAAACAAGACTGATAAACCTCTAGCTGGCTCACCAAGAAGCAAAGCAAAAGGATCCAAATAAACAATATCAGAAATGAAAGAGGTGAAATAACAACAGAGTCCACCAAAATACAAAGGAGTGTTTAAAAATACTATGCACAACTCTATTCCAACAAATTGGACAACCTGGAAGAAATGCATATATTCCTAGAAAAATATAATCTTCCAAAACTCAATCAGAAATAATCTAAACATATCAATAGGCCAATAAGTATGGAAGTAATTGAAGAAGTCATCAAAAAGCTTGCAGAAAACAAAAGCCTGGGGCCAGAGGTATACACAGGGGAGATTTATCAAACATTCAAGGAAGAATTAAAACCTATCCTCTTCAGACTATTCCAAAAAATTCAAGAAGGACTACTTCCAAGATTATTCTACCAGCATCACCCTAATACCAAAACCAGATAAAGACAACACAATGAAAGAGAATTACTGGCCAACATCCCTCATGAAGATAGATGCAAAAATTCTCAATAAAATTCTAGAAAATCGGATCCAGCAGACGTCAGAAAGATCATACACCATAACCAAGTAAAATTTATGCCAGGAATGCTAGGATGGTACAATATCCGCAAATCATTGAACGTGATACATCACGTAAACTAATCAAGAGATAAAAATCACATAGTCATATCAATTGATGCAGAAAAGGCATTTGACAAAATCCAACAACCTTTTTGATAAAAACTCTCAACAAGCTGGAAATAGAAGGATCATACCTCAACATCATAAAAGCCATATATAATAAACCCACAGGTAGCATCATACTCAATGAGCAAAAACTAAAACCATTTCCCCTTAGAAAAGGAAGAAGACAAGGATGGCCACTCTCACCACTCCTATTTGCCATAGTACTAGAAATATTAGCCTTTGCAATTAGACAAGAAAAAGAAATAAAAGGCATCCAAATTGGAAAAGAAGAAATAAAACTGTCCTTACTTGCAGATGACATGATATTATATATAAAAAAAACCTGAAAGACTCCATCAAAAAACTAATGGACTTAATAAATGAATTTGACAATGTAGCAGGATACAAAATGAATGCCAAGAAATACCAATAGTGAACTTAAAGAAAAAGAGACTAAAAAAGCAATCTCATTTACCATTGCACCAAAAACATTAAGCTACTTAGGAATAAACTTAACTAAGGAGGTAAAAGACCTATACATGGAAAACTATAGGACACTGAAAAAGAGATAGAGGTAGATGTACACATATGGAAGAACATACCATTTTCATGGATTGGGAGAATAAACATCATTAAAATGCTCATTCTACTCAAAGCAACCTATAGATTCAATGCACTACCCATTAAAATACCAATGACATATTTCACAAACCTAGAAAAGCTCTCCAACAATTCATCTGAAATAAAAAATGAACCCGAATAGCCACAGCAGTCCTTAGAAAGAACAAAGTAGGTGAGATCTCAATACCAGATTTCAAGCTATATTACAAAGCCACTGTTCTCAAAACAGCCTGGTACAGCACAAGAACAGACATATAGACAAATAGAATATAATAGAGAATCCAGATATCAATGCAAACCATTATGCTCAATCAATATTTGAAAAGGGATGCATGAATATACAATGGAGTCAAGACATTCTCTTTAAAAAATGGTGTTGGGAAAACTGGATAGTCAGGAAAAAAATGGAACTATAGCACCAATTTACACCATACACAAAAATGAACTCAAAATGGATACAGGACTTAAACATAAAATGGGAAGCCATAAAAATACTAGAGGAATCTATAGGCAGCAAAATCTCAGACATATGCCAAAGGAACTTCTTCACTGATATTGCTCCTAGGGCAATGGAAGCTAAAGAGAAAATAAACAAATGGAACTACATCAAAATAAAAACATTTTTCACAGCAAAGACCATCAACAAAACAACAAGAAAGCCCACTATACAGGAGAACATATTTGCAAATGTTATCACTGATAAAGGTTTAATCTCCAACATCTATTGGCAACTTATAAAATTTCATAAAAGGAAGATAAATGATCCAATAAAAAAAATTGGACAATGGCCCTAAAAAGAATCTTTTCAAGAGAAGACAGAAGGAAGGTCAAGAGACACATGAAAACATGCTCAAAGTCACTAATTATCTGAGAGATGCAAATCAAAACGACAATGCAATACCATCTAACACCTGTCAGAATGGCTATCATCAACAAATCTACAAACAGGATTTGGAAAATGGCGGCAGAATAGAGGGACGCATCTGGAGCTTTGTCGCTGGGCAGAGGGAGAGAGAACAGCTGAGAGTCGCACGGGGAGTGTTTGTTGGCAAGTTAAGAGTCAGTTATCCTCCAGGAGAAGGCAGGGAACTGTTGAACGGGGCTCTCCTGGCCAGGCAGCCCCACTGCCACGGGGTTTTTGTCGGCCAGAGCCACCAGCGCGAACGCGGAGACTGCGACATTTTGCAGAGGCAGGTGGATGTCTGCGGCAGTCTGAAAGCTGCGGCTGGCTGAAACACCTACCAAACAGCCAGAGACCCAGAACACTGCTCTCCAATCGGTACAGACACGCGGTGGATTCAGAGATCCACACAGCACATGGAAAGGTCAGATTTCGCCTGGGATAAGTTGAGGTCTCCTGCCCTTCAGAACAGAGACGCGTGCACTGTGGGAGCTGGGCTGCGGGAAAGCTGCCTCTGGAGAGGTCCGCGAAGTTGGGCAGGGCGTGATCCCTAAGTATGGAGGCAAACTCTCCAAGCTGTTGACAGAGGGGAGCTCTGGAAAACAACTTGTTTTTTATCTGGGGCAGAAGGACAACCTGGGAGTTATTACAGTGTCCCGGCTGCAAAATCCCCACAAACTGGCTTTGAGAACCACAGAGTAGCAGGATCTGAGCACAGCCTAGAGAGGTCTTGTGCTTTGTCTCAGAGATCAATTCTGAAACACTGCCACCCAGTGGATGATGCACAAATTGATTCTCGCATAATCACAAAAGAATAAAAAGATTAAAACGTCAACAGTACAACACAGGGAACTGCAATACCTTCCCCACTGGGAAACAGGAGTGTCAAGCAGAATAATAGTGGAAGTGAAAGACCACTCTATTTCTAATTCTTTTTAATTTTTTTAATTTTTCATTTTTACATATTTGAATTAAAAGACTATTTTTTTCTTTCCACCTCAGTTGATTTTACCTTTTTGATTATTACTTTTTTTTTTCAACTAGTATTATTATTATTACCTTTTTGGACATTCTATTTTCATCTTTCCTTTAGCATGTTACTCCAACTCAACTCTACCTTTATGCCAACACTTCCCTCCTAACTTTCTCCATTTTGTTGTCGTGTTTCTCTTTCCCTTTTCCAACTTTAGTTTCCTCCTATTCTTTCTCTTTACCTGGTTAAAATTTCACCCCACTTATATATCTAATTTCAAATCCCTTACTACAAATCCATACAAACCTCTCTCCTCTTGTCTTCACTAGCCAAAAAGTTGTTGTTTTTTTTCTCTATGTCCTTTTCTTACTATTTGCCTGAACAGTGATTATATCGATTTTTTTGAACTTTTTCGTGAGATTGTTTTAGCGTATTCTCCTTGTTTTATTTTGCTTTTTGCTTGCTTTGTTTTTTACCTCTCTTTTCCCTTGCCTCCCTCGATACCAGTTGTTATCTGCAGTTTGTATTAATCTCTAAGTACTGGATGCTGGCCTTCGTTGGGAGCAGTGACTGTTCTATTGAAGTTTTCTCCTGACATCTATATTTTGTTCCCCTTTTCTCTCTTATCCGCTTTCTTTTCTCTCTAACTTTGTTTCTCTTTCTCTTTTCTTTTTTTTCTTCTCCTTTTTTTAAATTTAATTTTATGTTATTTTTATTTGTTTATTTATTTATTTATTTATTTATTTATTTATTTATTTTCTCCCAATTTGATTTTGGCACTTCTTTCCTTTCTTTTTCCCTCAATTTCCTCTTCCTCTTTCTCTACTTACCCCTAATTTGTCTTTCATTGGTGATCACCTTATTGGTGATTATTAACACTGTGAATACATTTCTGTTCAGTGCCTTGTGTGCTGTACCAAGTTGTGTTGTAGTTTGTGCCTTTGAATCAATGTAGGAGAGAGAACTACATAACCGGACACACGGAGAAGAAAAACCATGGGCAGAAAAAGAAACAGCCCACATACGACAGATAGGCAGGTATCACCAGGAAAGGAAGTAAACAAAATAAAAGCAGAAATAAGCCTGCCAGAGAAAGAGTTCAGAGAAATGATCATAAAGTTCAGAGAAAAGAATGGATGACAAGTTCGACATTGTGAGTAAGAGCCAAGAGGAAATGAAGATGAGCCAAGAGGAAATGAAGAAGAAGCAAGAAGAAATGCAGAAGCAGCAAGAAGAAATGCAAAAGAAGCAGGAAGATATGCGGAAGAAACTAAAAGAAATGCAGAATAATCAACAAGAAATGAAAAATGACATCATTGCTATAAAGAACTCAATAGAAAGCATCAAAAGTAGACTAGAAGAAGCAGAGGACCACATCAGTGAGCTAGAAGACATGGTAGGAAAAAATACCCAAGTACAGCAGCTTCTAGAAAAAAAAGTTAAAAAGCAAGAAGAGAGCCTAAGGGAACTTTGGGATAACATGAAACAAAACAACATCCACATAATTGGGGTTCCAGAAAGAGTGGAAACTGAACAAGGATTAGAGAACCTGTTTGAAGAAATAATGACAGAAAATTTCCCCAATATAGGAAAGAAAAAACCCAAAGAAATCCAAGAAGCTCACAGAGTCCCAAGCAAAATTAACCCCAACAAACCGATACCAAGGTACATTATAATTAAATTGGCAAACACTGACAACAAAGTAAGAATCTTAAAAGCGGCCAGAGAGAAACAGAAAGTTACCTACAAAGGAACCCCCATAAGACTAGCTACTGACTTCTCAACAGAAACTTATCAGGCCAGAAGGGAATGGAATGAAATATACAAAGTCATGCAAAGGAAGGGTCTGAATCCAAGATTACTGTACCCTGCAAGATTCTCAATCAAAATTGAAGGTGAAATCAGAAGTTTCACAGACAAAAAAGGACTAAGGGAATATATGACCACCAAACCAGCAATGCAAGAAATGTTAAAGGGTCCTCTGTAATAAAAAGAAAGAGGAAGTGAAGAAGGAACTCAGGGGTAAGGACTAAAAATGGCAACAGATAAGTACTTATCAATAATAACTTTAAATGTAAACGGATTATATGCTCCAATCAAAAGACATAGGGTAATCGATTGGATAAGAAAACTTGATCCATATATCTGCTGTCTGCAAGAAACCCACCTCAGGAAAAGAGATGCATACAGATTGAGGGTGAAGGGATGGAAGATGGTATTTCAGGCAAATGGAAATGAAAAAAAAAGCTGAGGTTGCAATACTTATATCTGACAAATTGGATCTCAAAGTGAAGGACATAACAAGAGATAAAGAAGGCCACTTCATAACACTAAAGGGAACAATCCAACAAGAAGAAATAACTCTGGTAAACGTATATGCACCCAATATAGGAGCACCTAAATACATAAAAAAAAAAATCTTGGAGGATATTAAGGGAGAGATTGATAGCAATACAATCATAGTAGGAGACTTTAATACCCCACTGTAACCACTGGAACAATCCTCTAAACAAAAAATCAGCAAAGAAACATCAGGCCTAAACCACTCACTAGACCAGATGGAATTAATTGACATCTTCAGAACATTTCATCCCAAAGCCACAGAATATACATTCTTCTCCAGTCCACATGGGTCATTTTCAAAGATAGATCTTATGTTGGGTCATAAGAAAAGTCTCTTCAAATTCAAGAAGATAGAAATCATATCAAGCATTTTCTCAGACCACAGTGGCATAAAACTGGATATCAACTATAATAAAAACAATAGAAATAAATCAAACACATGGAGACTAAACAGCATGCTAGTAAACAATGACTGGGTAACCAGAGAGATCAAGGAAGCAATAAAAAACATCATGGCAACAAATGACAATGACAACACAACAATACCAAATTTATGGGACACAGTGAAAGCAGTCTTGAGAGGGAAGTTCATAGCCCTACAAGCCTACTGCAAAGAAACAGGAAACAATGGTAATAAATTACCTAACCCGACAACTCAAAGAGCTAGAAAGAGAGCATCAAGAAAAGCCCAGTGTAAGCAGAAGGAAGGAAACAGTGAAGATCAGAGCGGAGATAAACAACTTGGAGACCAAAGAAACAATTCAAAAGATCAACAAAACCAAGAGCTGGTTCTTTGAAAGGATAAACAAGATTGATGGACCTCTAGCCAGGCTCACCAAGAAGCAAAGAGAGAAGACCCAAATAAACAAAATCAGAAATGAAAGAGGAGAAATAAGAACAGACCCTCTGAAAATACAAAGGATTGTTAAAAAATATTATGAACAACTCTATTCCAGCAAACTGGACAACCTGCAAGAAATGGACATTTTCCTAGGAAAATATAACCTTCCAAAACTCAATCAGGAAGAATCTAAACATCTCAATAGTCCAATAACTATGGAAGAAATTGAAGCAGTCATCAAAAAGCTTCCAGCAAATAAAAGCCCAGGACCAGAGGGCTACACAAGAGAGTTTTACCAAACATTCAAAGAAGAATTAAAACCTATCCTCCTCAGACTATTCAAAAACATTCAAGAAGAAGGAACACTTCCAAACACCTTCTATGAAGCCAGCATCACCCTAATACCAAAACCAGATGAAGACAACACAATGAAAGAGAATTATAGGCCAATATCTCTCATGAACATAGATGCCAAAATTCTCAACAAAATTCTAGCAAATCGTATCCAGCAGTACATCAGAAAGATCATACACCATGACCAAGCAGGATTCATCCCAGGAATGCAGGGATGGTACAATATCTGCAAATCAATAAACATGATACATCACATAAACAAATTGAGAGATAAAAATCACATAGTCATATGTACTGATGCAGAAAAAGCATTTGACAAAATCCAACACCCTTTCTTGATAAAAACTCTCAGCAAAGTGGGAATAGAAGGAGCAAACCTCAACATCATAAAATATGATAAACCCACAGCCAACATCATACTCAATGGGCAAAAACTAAAACCATTTCCCCTAAAAACAGGAACAAGACAGGGATGCCCACTCTCACCTCTCCTGTTCGACACAGTACTGGAAGTATTAGCCATGGCAATTAGATAAGAAGAAGAAATAAAATGCATCCAAATTGGAAAAGAAGAAGTAAAGCTGTCCGTATTTGCAGATGGCATGATATTGTACGTAAAAAACCCAAAGGACTCCATTCCAAAACTAATTTACTTAATAAATGAATTTGGCAATGTAGCAGGATACAAAATTAATGCTAAGAAGTCTGTGGCATTTCTAATAGTGAAATTATAGAAAGAGAGACTAAAAAAGCAATCCCATTTACCATCACACCAAAAAAATTAAGATACCTAGGAATAAACCTAACTAAAGAGGTAAAAGACCTATATGTAGAAAACTACAGGACACTGAACAAAGAGATAGAGGAAGCTGTTAACAGATGGAAGAACATACCATGCTCATGGATTGGGAGAATCAACATCATTAAAATGTCCATACTACCCAAAGCAATCTATAGATTCAATGCACTACCCATTAAAATACCAACGACATATTTCACAGACCTAGAAAGTATTCTTCATAGATTCATCTGGAACAAAAAAAGACCACGAATAGCTACAGCAATTTTGAGAAAGAAGAATAAAGTAGGTGGGATCTCAATACCAGATTTCAAGCTATACTACAAAGCAACTGTTCTCAAAACAGCCTGGTACTGGCACAAGAACAGACATAAAGACCAATGGAATAGAATAGAGAACCCAGATATCTACCCAAACTACTATGCTCAACTAATATTTGACAAAGGAGGCATGAACATTCAATGGAGCCAAGATAACCTCTTCAATAAATAGTGTTGGGAAAATTGGACAGATACTTGCAAAAAAATGAAACTGGACCACCAACTTACACCAAATACAAACATAAACTCAAAATGGATACAGGACTTAAACATTAGAAGGGTAAACATTAGAAGGGAAACCATAAAAATACTAGAGGAATCCACAGGCAGCACAATCTCAGATATGTGCCGAAAGAACTTCTTCACTGATACTGCTCCAAAGGCAATTGAAGCTAAAGAAAAAATAAACAAATGGGACTACATCAAAATAAAAAGCTTTTGTACAGCAAAAGAAACCATCAAAAAAACAACAAAAAAGATCACTGTATGGGAGAACATATTTGCAAATGATATCACTGATAAAGGTTTAATCTATAGCCAACTTACACAACTTAATAAAAGGAAGATAAACGATTCAATAAAAAAATGGGCAACTGACCTAAATAGAACCTTTTGAAAGAAGACAGAAGGAAGGCCAAGAGACACATGAAAACATGTTCAAAGTCACTAATCATCTGAGAGATGTAAATCAAAACGACAATGCGATACCATCTTACACCTGTCAGAATGGCAATCATCAACAAATCAACAAATGACAAGTGTTGGCGAGGATGCGGAGAAAAAGGAATCCTCGTGCACTGTTGGTGGGAATGCAGACTGGTGCAGCCACTGTAGAGAACAGTATAGAGTTTCCTCAAAAAACTAAAAATGGATCTCCCATTTGATCCTGTAATCCCACTCTTAGGAATTTATCCTAAGAAATTACAAACACCAATCAGAAAGGATTTATGCACCCCTATGTTCATAGCAGCACAATTTACAATAGCCACAATTTGGAAACAGCCTAGGTGCCCGTCAGTAGATGAGTGGATCAGAAAACTGGTACATCTACACAATGGAATTCTATGCTGCCATTAAAAAGAAGGAATTCTTACCATTTGCAGTAACCAGGTTGGAACTGGAGAGCCTTATGTTTAGTGAAATAAGCCAGTCAATGAAGGAGAAGCATCACATGATCTCACTCATTTGTGGATAATAAAGAACATTATAAACTGATGAACAAAAAGATAGATACAGAGGCAGTAAAGCTTCAAAGAGACTGAAATTACAGCAGGAAGATTAAAGTTAGGTGAGGTAGATAAGAGATCAATCAAAGGACTTGAATGCATGCATATAAGCATAACCAATGAACATAGACACTGGGGGGTTGGGTTATGCCTGGGAGGGAGGGGGGCAATGGGGAGATATGTATAAAAAATTAATAAAAAACAAAACAAAACAAAAATCTACAAACAACAAGTGTTGGTGAGGATACAGAGAAAAAGGAACCCTTGTGCACTGCTAGTGGGAATGCAGCCAATCTGGAGAACAGTATGGAGTTTCCTCAAAAACTAAAAATTGATCTCCCATTTGACCCACTAATTTGACTCCTAGGAATATATCCTAAGAAACTAGAAACAATAATCAGAAAGGTAATATGCAATCCAATGTTCAAAGAAGCACAATTTACAATAGCTAAGATTTGGAAACATCCTAGGTGCCCATCAACAGATGACTGGATCAGGAAACTATGGTACATCTACACAATGGAATACTATGCTGTGGTCAAAAGGAAAGAATTCTTACCATTTTCAGCAATCTGGATAGAACTGGAGAGTATATGAGTGAAATAAGCCAGTCAATGAAAAAAAAAAAAACATGATCTCCCTGGTTTATGGATAATAAAGAACATTATACTGATGAACAAAAAGATGGATACAGAGGCAGTAGAACATCAAACAGACTGTAAAATTACAGGAGGAAGGTTAGGTAGGATAGATAAGAATTCAACTGAAGGACCTATATGCATGCATATAAGCATAACCAATGGATGCAAGACACTGGGGGTTGAGGGCTTGTATGGGAGTGTGGAGGGGAGGCAATGGAATGATATGTACACATGTAATACATTAATATAAAAAATGGAAAGAAAAACCATAAAGATAATGTAAGGAGCCTCTGGGACAACTTCAAGCATACCATTATCTGAATTATGGGGGTGCCAGGAGAAGATAGAAAGCAAGATATTGAAAACCTATTTGAAGGAATAATGACTGAAAACTTTCCCTACCTAGTGAAAGAAATAGACTTACAAGTCCAGGAAGCACAAAGAACCTCAAACAAAAGGAATCCAAAGAAGACCATACCAAGACACATCATAAGTAATGCCAAGGGCAAAAGACAAAGAGAGAATGTTAAAAACAGCAAGAGGAAAACAGTTAGTTACTTGCAAGGGAGTACCCATATGACTGTCAGCTGATTTCTTAACAGAAACTATGCTGGTCAGAAGGGAGTGGCAAGAAATATTCAACGTGATGAATAGCAAGAACCTACAACCAAGATTACTGTACCCAGAAAAGCTATCATTCAGAATTGAAGGTCAGATAAAGAGCTTCACAGATAAGAAAAAGCTAAAGGAGTTCATCATTACCAAACCAGTAGTATATGAAATTGTGAAAGGTATTCTTTAAGAAAAGGAAGAAGAAAAAGGTAAAGATAAAAATTATGAACAACAAATACATATCTATCAACAAGTGAATCTAAAAATCAAGTGAATAAAAAATCTGATAAACAGAATAAACTGGTGAATATAATAGAATCAGGGGCATAGAAAGGGAGTGAACTGACAATTCTAGGGAGGAAAGAGGTGTGGGTGTGCAGGAAGAAACTGGACAAAAACCATATACTTATGGATGAGGATAGTCGGGGGCAGGTGGTAAGGGCAGAGGGTAGGATGGGATCAGGGTGGTGGGGAGCTTTGGGGGAATAAAAGAGGAACAACTGTAATAATCTGAATAAGGATTTTTTTTTTAAAAAATCACATAATCATATTGATAGATGCAGAAAAAGCATTAGACAAAATCCAGCATCAATGTTTTATAAAAACTCTCAGCATTGTGGGAATAGAGGGATCATACCTCAACACAATAAAGGCCAAGTGTGACAAACCTAAAAAAACATCACACTCGATGGGCAAAAACTAAAACCATTTCCCTTGAGAATAGGAGCAAGTCATGTCTGCTTTCACCATTCTTATTCAACATAGTACTAAAAATCGTAGCCACAGTGATCAGACAAGAAGAAAAGTAAAAGGCATTCAACTTGGAAAGGAGGTGGTAAAATTTTTGTTATTAGTAGATGCCTTGATATTGTACAGAGAAAACCTTAAAGATTGCATTAAAAACTACAAGAATAAATGAATTTGATAAAGTAGCAAGATACAAAAGTCATGGGACTATAACAATCCTAAAGGAAATATAAGCAGCAAAATCTCAGACATCTCATATAGCAAAATTGTCACCAATACATCTCCTAGGGCAGTGGCTCTCAATCTTTCTAATGCCGCAACCTTTTAATACAGATGGTTTTAGGCTCTGCAGCAGTTCTCATTCTGTAGGTCACGACCATCGGAAAACACAGGTATTTACATTATGATTCATAACAGTACCAAAATTACAGTTATGAAGTAGCAATGAAAATAAATTTATGGTTAGGGTTACCACAACATGAGGAACTGTATTAAAGGGTCACGGCATCAGAAAGGTTGAGAACCACTGTCCTAGGGCAAAAGAAACAAAGAAAAAAATAAACAAAAGGGACTATATCAAACTAAAAAGCTTCTACACAGCAAAGAAACCAGTATCCAAATCAAAAGGGAGCCCACTTAATGGGAGAACATATTTGCCAATTATACATCTGAAAAGGGGTCAATTTCTAAAATATACATAAAACTATTACAACTCAACAAAACAAGAACAAACAATCCAATTTTGAAATGGATAAAGGACCTAAATAGGACATACAAATGGACAAGACACTTGTGAAAAAATACCCAATATCACCTCACACATGCCAAAATGACTACTACCATCAATAAATCAACAAATAAGTGCTAGTGAGGATGTGGGGAGAAGGAAATCCTAGTACACTGCTGGTGGGAATGCAGACTGGTCTAGTCAATATGGAAAACATTGTGGAGTTTCCTGAAAAAATTAAAAATGGAACTGCTGTTTGACCCAATGATTCAACTTCTGGGAATATATTCTAAGAATCCCAGAACACGAATCAGAAAGAATATATGCACTTTTTTTTAAAAAGAGCATTATTTACAATAGCTAAGATCTGGAAATATCTGACATGCCCATCAGATGAATGGATAAGAAAGCTATGGTATATTTATACAATGGAATACTGTGTAGCTATGAAAACAAGGATCTCTTACCCTTGAGACAGCATGGAGGCACCCTGAGATTATTATGTTAAGCAAAATAAAATAGTTAGAGAAAGATAAATATCACATGATCTAACTTTTATGTGGAATATAGTGAACAAAATAAACTAATGAAGTTTTGAAATCCGGAGGTATGGAAGCATGAAACCGTCTCACTAATCTTGAAGGAAAGGAATGAAGGGGTGGGGAAAGAGATTAATAAAAAAACTTATATGCATATATGCATTGCCCATGATTGCAGACAGTGGTGTGGTGAAGGCTTGAGGTGAGGAGGAACTTGGTAGAGGGGTCAATGGGGGGCGGGGAAAGAGGGAAGATCTGTAATACTCTCAACAATAAATATTAAAAATAGGCAGAGTAAGAGGTTAACAATAATAATAAATCAGAATAATTATAAGAGTAAACTGTAATAAAAGTTAAAAATGGTTATAATATTTTATGCTATGAGTATTTACTCAATAAAAATGATTTACATTGTTTTCTCATTTATAACTTTTCAAGGATATTGTGCTGTTTCATTTGTTTGGAGATCAAATCTAGCAAGAATAAGCTTTAAAAATATTCTGAGGAATAAAGACTAAAGCTTAGAGAAGAGTTTATGAAGTTGTTTTCCAATAGAAATAGACTTCAAAGTCACATTCATGGTAAAAATATAACATTTTATATTTCAGTTACCTAATTTTAGCAACTTATATTCTTGAATTTTAATTATATGTAAAATTTAAAAACAAGCCCTAGCTGGTTTGGTTCAGTGGATAGAGCATTGGCCTGCAAACCAAAGGGTCCCAGGTTTGATTCTGGTCAAGAACACATGCCCAGAATAGTGGGCTTGATCCCCAGTAGAGGGTGTGCAGGAGGCAGCTGATCAAAATTCTCTCTCATCATTGATGTTTCTATCTCTCTCTCCCTCTCTGAAATCAATAAAAATATATCTTAAAATTTTAAAAATAATAGCATCAATAAACTAATGTAAATTCAGAAGTATTGCTGGATTTTCTACTTGCATTTTATTGGTTTTACATTTTTATTGAAAAAAACATCCTATGAATTTCAGGTGCACATCATAATGATTTGATATTTATATGCATTACAAAATGATCTCCACAATATCTCTAGTTACCATCTGTCACTATATAAAATTATCACAATATCATTAACTATATTTCCTATGCTGTACATCACTTCCCCATTATTTTATAACTGAAAGTTTGTATATCATAAATGTCTTTACCTAAATTATCTATATCCACCCCCACCATTGCCCTTCTCCACAAGTTTCCTGTATCTATGAGTGCATTACTGTTTAGTTTTGTTTGTTTGCTTGTTGTTGGAGTACTCACTCCTTAATCCTGTTCCACTATGCCAACTTTTGGGTCCAAGCCTCTCTGCCAGGGACTGGACCCCCTTGGATGCCAGATATATGACAGAGAAGACATGAGAAGTCTTGGGCATATAAGAGAGATTTTATTGTAGCCCAAGTAGCCATTGCTACGATAGGAGTTATTAGACAAAGCAGTGCTTCCAAGTAAAGTCCCATACAATAGCCGTACACTGGCTAGTTAACAATACATCTTTCCTACAAAGTAGCAATAACCTCCAACATAGGAGCTATATAAGAGTCATCCTTAGATCTACAGCCTCACTAAGCAGCCACATACTGTTGGCTGGTCAGTGGCGACTTTAATACCAACTTAGACAAAAGAGGCTTCTTTCCAAACAGTGACATCACTATTTGGGTTACAGAAGGGCACGCTTGCGCAGTATGTACAGATTACTGTGTCCTTGCTTCTTGCACCTATATATAGCAAAGTACCTGTATATAGCAAAGTAACCGTGAATATTCTGATTGAGATTCCCATGCTGAGTGGCCTGAACATCAATGTACTCTGAACAGGGCTCCTACACTCTAATTCAGCTATCGCCAACCAATCGTCTGCAGACTACTGATGATCCATGAGGTCCAAAGATTGGTGACGGCTGCTCTAATTGGCCTTGCATCTAGTGTACTCTGACATAGTTCCCACACTTGTTTTGGTTTTTAGATGCCATCTTATCTAATAAAGAGGGAATATGCTAAATGACTGCCAATCCCTCAAAGATGGCAGCACCCACAGCCACAAGATGGTGGTGCCCAGTCCCCTCAATCCCATCGGGGCGACAGGTGCTCAGCATGGCCAGGTCTGGCCTCTCCGTGTGCCTGCCTCTGGAGGCCCCCTATTATAACCATTTTTAAATTTTATTACAGTTTACTCTTATAATTATTCTGATTTTATTTGAGCCCTCTGATATCTCTCTCCGTGTGCCTGCCTCCGTGTGCCTGCCTCAGCCTCCCAGCTGCCCAGGGCTGGCCCAATACACAGGCAAGACTCGGATGATGGCTGCCCAGCTGCACAGGGTTGGCCCAAAGTGCAGAAAAGCCTCGGATGTTGGCTGCCCAGCCACCCAGGGCCAGCTTGAGGGACAACCAAATGACTGAACAAGCAGGCTGTGTGAGGCGACCAGGCTGGTGGAAGTGGGGGTGGGGGGCATGAGGGGCAACCAGGTTGGCAGGGGAGCAGCTGGGGATGACCAGGACAGCAGGGGGGCTGTTGAGAGTGACCAGGCTGGTGGGGGAAGGGTGCAGTTGGGGGCAACCAGATCAGCAGGAAGGGCAGTTGGGGGCAATTAGGCTGGCAGAGGGGGCAGTGAGAGATGACTAGGCCAGCAGTAGGGGCAGTTGGGGGCAACCAGGCTGGCGCACAGAGGCAGTGAGGAGCAATCAGGCTGGCAGGGGAGGGCAGTTAGGGGTGACCAGGCAGGCAGGAAGATGAGCAATTAGGAGTCAGCCTTCCAGGATTGTGAGTTGGTGCAAGGGTGGGCTGAGGGGACTTGCCCCCCGCCTTCCTGCCCCCATGCATGAATTTCATGCACTGGGTCTCTAGTATGTAAGAAAAATCATATGGTATTTGCCTTTCTCTGTTTGACTTATTTCACTTAGCATAAAACTCTCTAGGTCCATGCAGATGATTACAAATAACAAGATTTTATTTTACTTATGGCTGAGTAATATTCTATTGTACAATATATACTACATTTTTATCAATGTAAAAATGTAATTAATGTACACTCAGGTTGCCTCTATATCTTGGCTATTGTATACTAGTATAATGCTGAAATGAATACAAGAATGCACAGATTTCTCCAAACTGGTGTGTGTGTGTGTGTGTTTGTGTTTTCAGATAAATACCCAGAAGTGGAATTGCTAAGTTATATGGTAGTTCTACTGTTCATTTTTTGAGAAACTCTATACTGTTTTCCAAAGTGGTTGCACCAATCTGTATTCCTACCAACAATATGCCAGGGTTCCCTTTTCTCCACATCTTCATCAACACTTGCTATTTATTGTCTTTTTTACTAATAGCCATGCTGACTGGTGTGAGATCATATCATGTAGTTTTGATTTCCATTTCCCTGATGATTAGAGACATTGAGCATCTTTTTTTGTCTATTGGCCATCTGCATCTTCTAGGAAAAAATGTCTCTTCAAGTCCTCTGCCATTTTTTCCATTGGAAATTTTTATATTAAGTTGTGTACATTTTTTACAAATTATGAATAATAACCCCTTATTGAGTGTTTAATTTACAAGTATCTCCTCCCAATTGGAAGGTTGTATTTTCACTTTTTTGATGTGCAAAAGTTTTTTAGATGGATGGAATCCCATTTGTTTATTTTGGTTTTTTTTGCCATTGCCTGAGAAGACTGATCCAAAAAATATTGCTAAGGTCACTGTCAAAGGGTTACTGATATGTGTTCTTCTAGGAGTTTTATGGCTTGAGGTGTAACATTCATGACTTTTACTTATTTTGCTTTTATTCTTATAAATGGTGTGAGGGTGGCTCAGTTTTCCCAACACTATTAAAGGAATTATCTCCACCTCATTGTATAGTCTTGCCTCCTTTGTAATAGTTTAATTGACCATATATATTGGTATATTTCTGGGTTTTGTATTCTATTAAATTGATCTGTGTCTGTTTTTTTTTAATATCTTTCATTGATTTTTTACAGAGAGGAAGGGAGAGGAATAGAGAGTTAGAAACATTGATGAGCGAGAAACATCGATCAGCTGCCTCCTGCACACCACCTACTGGGGATGTGCCCACAACCAAGGTACTTGCCCTTGACCGGAATCAAACCTGGAACCTTTGAGTCTGCAGGCCAACGCTCTATCCACTGAGCCAAACCAGTTAGGGCATGTGTCTGTTTTTATGCCAATACCATACTGTTTTAATTACTACTAGAGGCCTGGTGCATGAAATTTGTGCATCGGGGGGGGCGGGAGGGCATGTCTGGTAAGTGAAATCATATATTTTATTGCTGAGTGATATTCCACTATGTGTGTATATATGTGTGTATAATCCATTTATCTACCAGTGATAATAATGCTGCAGTGAATACAGAGGTGCAGTTATCTTTTCAAATCAAAGAACAAATTTATAATGATACCTTGAGGCAAATAAAGAGGAAACTCAACTCTCCAAAATCTATACGATTCAGTAAAAGCAGTCCTAACAGGATACACACATATATACACATGTAGTGGAATATTACTCAGCAATAAAATATAAAAAGAACTTGCCATTTATGACAACATAAATGTCAAGTGAAGTAAATCAGAGAAAGACAAATATATGATTTCACTTACCTGTGAAATCTAAAAACACAAAACAATGAAACAAAACATAAATAGCCTCATAGATACAGAGAACCATCTGATGGTTGCCAGAGGTAAGAGGTGTGGGAGACTGTGTGAAAAAAAGTGAAGAGGAATAAGAGGTACAAACTTAGAGCTTTAAAATAAATAAGTCACAGAAATGTGCAGCACAGAGAATATAGTCAATGATATTGTAATGACTCTGGTAGGCAGCTGAGAATCCCAAATGCTAGGTTAAAATTTGACAATAGTGACAAAGTCTTATTTGAACAACTTTATCATAAAAAAATTCATAAAATTATACTTTCCACAAAAAAAAGAAAGAAAGGAAGGAAGGAAGAAAGGAAGAAAGAAAGAAAACTCAGTAAAGCATCAGGGAATTACTGCAAAACATGTCAGGCACTGACACTAGACACTGATGAAAAAATATATGCATATTACTGGACATTTCTTTAAATTTTTTATTCTTTACTATTAGAGATGTGCTTCATTTCCATCACCACCACCCCTCTTTTTCCCACCTCTTCCATTAGCCATCACCACACTGGCTATGCATCTATGTTCTTTAATTCCTTCACATTCCTTTAATCAATCTCCCACCCCACCGACCCCAGCCTCCATCTTCTCCTTTCAGACATTTGTCAGTCAGTTCCTTGTATCCATGTCTTTGGTTCTATTTTGTTCATTGGTTTATTTTGTTCATTACATTCCACATATTAATGAAATAATATACTATTTCTCTTTCTCTGGCTGGCTTATTTTACTTAGCATAATAATCTTCAGATATATCATGCTGTCTCAAAAATTTAAAAGATTATTCTTTTTTATAGTGACATAGTATTCCATTGTGTAAAAAGAAAGAAAAAAAAAGTACTGCTTTATCAACTTTCTACTATAGGCATTGGGACGTTCCATCTTGGCTATTGTAAATAACGCTGCTATGAACAAAAATGTGAACATATGTGGAAAACTTGTTGTGCTTGATAGCCATTTTGTAGTAAGCTCCAGCCACATTAGCACTAACCTTGGGCTAGGTTTCTATTTACCCCAAACCCTATCTCTTTCCCGTAAGCCAGGTGTTTCACCTTAGGGCTAGGAATTTTCGCTAACTTCCTCATTCCTCCTTCTCCCTATAAATACCCCAAATTCCTTATGAATAAATGAGACTTGATCAGAACTTTGTCTTGTCTCTATTCCTTATGTCTCTTGTCCCTTTCATCCCCACTCCCCCTCTAGGGTCCTTGTTGACTTAACCCGTGGGTTGGGACAAACATAGCCTTTGTGATTGGTGTTTTGGGTTTCTTAGGATATATTACCAGAAGTGGAATCACTGAGTCAAATGGTAGTACCATTTTTTTTTTAAGTTTTTGAGGAAACTCCATACTGTTTTCCCCACAGTGGCAAGCAGCATGAGTCTGCAATCCCACCAGCAGTATACTATTGTTTCCTTTTCTCTACATCCTCACCAGCACTTGTTATTGGTTTGTTTATTGATAGTAATCATTCTGATAGATGCAAAGTGATACTTATTTTAGCTTTAATTTGCATCTCTGATGATTAGTGACATTGAGTATTTTTTCATATTGGAATTGTCTATTCAGATTCTTTGCCCATTTTTTAATTGGATTATCTTTCTAGTTTTGAGTTGCATTAGGTCTTTATATATCTTAGAGATTAGCTTATTATCAGATTTTGTTGGTGGCTTTTATGGCTGTGCAAAAGCCTTTTAATTTGATGTAGTACATTAATTTTTCTTTTTTTTTCATGTTTTCCTTGCCCTCAGAGACATCAGCAAATGTATTGCTTCAAGAAATATGTGAAATTTCACTGTAATATTTCTTACAGGAAATATTTTTTATAGAAAATATTTTATTATAGGAAAAATTTATATTTTCCTGTTTTTTAAATCCTTTATTCATTTTGAGTTTATTCTTACATGTGGTGGAAGTTGCCTTTTTTTTTTTTTTGGCAAGGACCTGTTCAATTTTCTCAGCACCATTTATTGAAGATACTGTTTTTACTCCATTTTATGCTCTGCTTTTGTTAAATATTAATTGACTATAAAGGCATGGGTTACTTTCTAGGGTCTCTGATTTGTCCCATTGAAATAAATCTGTTCTTGTGCCAGTATAAGGCTGTTTTGATTAGTGGCTTTGTAGTATAGTTTGTTATCAGGTAGTGTGATACCTCCAACTTCATTCTTCTTTCTCAAGACAGCTGAGACTATTTATTCAGGGTCTTTTTGATTTCATATACTAGTATATTTTTAGAATATTTGTTCAGTATGCTGATGGTTCCTATCCATGAACATGGTATATGCTCCCATTTGTTTATATTTTTCTCTCTTTCTTTCTCAATGTCCTAGTTTTCCAAGTACAGGTGATTTACCTCCGTGGTTAAGTTTATTCCTAGGTACCTTACTTTTTGTTGATGGTGCAATAGAAAATTAGTTTCTCTTTCTGATAGTTCATTATTTTTGGTTATAATGCCACTGATTTCTGGATATTAATTTTGTAACATGCTACTCTGCCAAATTCATTTATTAGACATGTAGTTTTTTGGTGGAGCCTTTAGGGTTTCCTATGTGCAATATCATGTCATCTTCGAATAATGATAGTTTTACTGCCTCCTTTCCAGTTTGGATACCTTTTATTTCTTCTTGAACAATAACTGTGGTTAGAACTTCCAGCACTATGTTGAATAAGAGTGGTAAAGGCAGATATCCCTGTCTTGTTCCTAATCTTAAGAAAAACACTTTTAGTTTTTGCCCACTCAGTATGATATTGACTGTAGGTTTTTCCTATATATACCTACATAATGTTGAAGTATGATGGCACTATTCCCACCTTGAAGAGAGTTTTTATAAACTAGAGGCCTGGTGCACAAAATTCGTGCATGGTGGGGGGACTCCTTCAGCCCAGCCTGCACCCTCGCCAATCTGGGGCCCCTCAAGGAATGTCTGACTGCCCATTTAGGCCCAATCATGGTAGGATCGGGCCTAAATATGCAAACTGACCATCATGGAGTGATGGTCAGTTTGCATATTACTCTTTTATTAGATAGAATAGATGCCTGGTGCATGGATGGGGACATCTCATTTGCCCTGAAGGGTGCCCCGGATCAGGATGGAGGTTTCCTTGGAGTGTGGAGTGGCCTGGGGACCCAAGTGGAGGCCCTGATATCTGGGATTTATTTATCTTCTACAATTAAAATTTTGTAGCCTGTAGTGGTGTCAAGCCTTCTGCTCACTCCATGTAGGTAGCCATTTCTGTTGAGATTTATTTATCTTCTATAATTGAAACTTGGTAACCTTAAGCGGAGGTCAAGTCAGTCCAGGGCTGTGGGAGCAACCCTCCTGCTCTCTCCAGCTCCATGGTTGCTACCATTTTTGTTGGGATTTATTTATCTTCTATAATTGAAACTTTATAGCCTGGAGTGGAGGCCTGGGCCAGTTAGGGTGTCTGAAAGCTTGGCTTCCTCCATTGCCAGGGAAATCCAAGCCTCCCTCCTGCTCTCTCTGTGGCTGTAGCCAGCTTGGTTGGGTTAATTTGCATACTCACTCCTGATTGGCTGGTGGGCATGGCTGGTGGGTATAATGGAGTGATGGTTAATTTGCATATTACTCTTTTATTAGATAGGATGGGTGATTAATTTTATCCAATGAGGTTTTTATACTTCATTGTTTATGTGATTTACACCTTTATTGATATTAGCAAATATGTGCCAGCCTTGCAACCCCAGAAAAATTAGCAAATGGTGATGGTGTATGATATATTTAATGATTATTGGATCTGATTTGCTAATATTTTGCAGAGGATTTTAATATCTATGTTCATTGGGGATATTGTCCAATAATTTTCTTTGTAATGTCATTATTTGATTTTGGAATATATATATATATTAGATGCCCAGTGCACAAATTTAAGTACCAGTGTGTTCCCTCAGCCTGGACTGTGGGATCAGGCTGAACTGGCTCTCCGACATTCCCCGAGGGGTCCTGGATTGCAAGAAGGTGCAGGCCAAGCCAAGGAACTCCACTGGTGCATGATTAGGGCCAGCGAAAGACACAGGAGGTTGGCCAGCTGGGGAGGGACTTGCAGGAGGGCTCCAGGGAATGTCTGATCCATCTTGCTTAGTCCCGATTGGCCTGACCCCAGCAGTAAGCTAACCTACCAGTCAGAACATCTGCCTCCTGTAGTCAGTGCATGTCATAGAGAACATTTGAGTGGCCTTACTACATCATTAGCATATTAGGCTTTGATTGGTTGAATGGCTGACTGGCCAACCAGTCACTTAGCATAGTAGGCTTTTATTATACAGGATATATACAGTATATCCTATATAATAAAGAGGTGATATGCAAATTGACTCTCATACTCCTGCACAAGATGGGCACCACCATGTGGTCAAAGATGGCTGCCCCGATGTGGTCAGGGATGGTTGCCACAAGATGGCTGACAGGGGAGGGCAGTTGTGGGCAATCAGGCCAGCAGGGGAGGATAGTTAGGGGTGACTGGGTTGGCAGGGGAGAGCAGTTGGGGAGGACCAGGCCTGCAGGGAGGGCAGTTGGTGGTAACCAGGCATGCAAGGGAGAGCAGTTGGGGGGCCAGGCCTGCAGAGGATGGTAGTTGGGGGGACCAGGCTTGCAGGGGACAGCAATTGGCAGTGACCAGGCCTGCGGAGGAGGGCAGTTCCAGGCCAGCAGGGTAGGGCAGTTGGGAGGGAGAGCAGTTGGGGGCAACTGGGCTGGCTGGGGAAGGCAGTTTGGGGGGCAATTGGGCCAGCAGGGGAGCAGTTAGGTGTTGATCAGGCTGGTAGGGGAGTGGTTAGGGGGTGATTAAACTGGCAGGCAGGCAAGCAGTTGGAAGCCACCAGATCGTGAGAGGGATAACTGACTGCCAGTTTAGGCCCACAGGAATCGGGCCTAAACTGGCAGTCGGACATCCTCCAAAGGTTCCCAGATTGGAGAGGGTACAAACTGGGCTGAGGGATACCCCCCTCCAGTGCACGAATTTCATGCACCAGGCCTCTATATATATTTATAAGCCTAAGCAACCATCCGACTGGTAGCTATGACATTCAATGACCACTAGGACAGGGTGACACACCCGGAATTAGAGATGAGGGAGTCTGATTCTGGGATGCGTCACCCGAGAATGGTCCTCTTGCAATCTGAGACCCCTTGGGTGATATTGGAGAGCCAGTTTGGGCCAGATTCCCACAGCTAGGCTGAGGGACTCTACCAGTGCATAAATCCATGCACCAGGCCTTTAGTTAAGATAAGGGCTTTGTAAAGAGTTTGGAAGTATTCACCCTTTTTGAAATTTTTGAAATAGTTTAAGGATAGATGCTATTTCTTCTTTGAATGATTGGTAAAATTTGCATATGAAGCCATTTAGTCCAGGGCTTTTGTTTTCTGGGAGTTTTTTAAAATTATTATTATGTTTCAGTTTCTTTAGTTATGGGTCCATTCAATTTTGGATTCTTCCTGATTCAATTTGGAAGATTGTATGTCTCTAGGGATTTTTCATTTCACCTAAGTTGTTCAATTTGGCATACAGCTGTTGACATGTAGTATTTTAAAAAAATCCTTTCTATTTGTATGATGGCAGTAGTTACTTCTCTTTCACTTCTGATTTCATTTACTTGGGTCCTATTTCTTTCTTGATAAGTCTGATTAAAGTTGCATCAATCTTGTTTATCTTTTCAAAAAACTTAACTCTTGGTTTCATTCTTATGTGTATGGTCTTCTTAGATTCTGTGTCATTTATTTCCACTCTGGTCTTTTATTATTTCCTTCCTTATTCTTACTCTGGACTTTTCTTGTTCTAGTTCTTTTAGATATAGGATTAATTTGAGATTTTTCTAGTTTTTTGAGGAAGATATGTAAAGCTATAAACATCCTCAGATTTGGGTTATTGTGTGTTCATTTTCCTTTATTTCTAGGTAATTTTTTGTTTCTTCTTTGATCTTGGTAATCCCATTCACCGTTTAATAACATGCTTGCTATTAGCCCCCTTGTGTTTGAATGTTTTTTTTATTATAATTGATTTCTAGTTTCATGCCACTGTGATCCAAGTTACTTAACATGATTTCAATCTTTTTTAATTTGTTAAGACTTATTTTGTGTTCTAACATGTAGTCTACCTTTGAGAATGTTCCATATCCACTTGATTATATATTCTGCTGCTTTGTGATGAAATGTTCTGTAAATATTAAATATATCTGGTCTAGTGTGTCCTTTAAAGTCACTATTTCCTTGTTATTTTGTTTGAACGATCTACCCAAAGATGTCACTGGTGGGCAAAAGTCTCCCAGTATGACTGTATTGCTGTTGATCTCTCCCTTTAAGTACAGCTAAAATTTTTTAATATATTTAGGTGCTCCTATATTGGGTACATGTATGTTTATAAGTGGTATGTCCTCTTGTTGTATCAAACCATTCAGTATTATGTAGTGACCTTCTTTTGTCTCATTATGCCCTTTCTTTTAAAGTCTATTTTCTCAGATATAAGTTCATATTGCTACTCCAGCTTGTTTATTTTGCTTTTTTTTCTTTTTCATGCAATATTTTTCCTATCCTTTCACTTTTAGTCTGGATGAAATTTTTATTCTGAGGTGGGTTTTCTTGTAGATAGCGTATATATAGGTTATGTTTTCCCATCCATTCAACTACCATATATTTTTTGATGGGAGCCTTTAACTTGTTTACATTTAAGATTATTTTTTTTAAATTTATTTTATTTATCTTAAAATATATTTTATTGATTTTTTTTTACAGAGAGGAAGGGAGAGAGATAGTTAGAAACATCGATTAGAGACATTGATCAGCTGCCTCTTGCACTCCTCCTACTGGGGATGTGCCCACAACCAAGGTACATGCCCTTGACCAGAATCGAACCTGGGACCTTTCAGTCTACAGACCGATGCTCTATCCACTGAACCAAACCAGTCTCAGCTACATTTAAGATTATTGATAGGTATTTATTACTATTTCTTGCAATGCTGGTTTGGTAGTACTTAACTCCTTTAGCCATTTTTTTTCCCTTTGATTTGAGAAGCTCTTTATTTCACTTTCAGTTTTAAATGATAGCCTTGCTGATAGGGTAGTCTTGATCTCAGGCCCTTGCTTTTCATTACTTTGGATACTTCATGCCAATCCTTTCTGGCCTGAAGTTTTCCTAATGAAAAATCATCTGACAGGCTTCTAGGTAACTGTTTTCTTTTTTTTTTGTTGTTTGTTTGTTTGTTTACTTGCTGCCTTTAAGATTATTTCTTTGTTTTTAAACTACATCATTTTAATATGTATCTTGATGTGCATTTCTTTAGGTTCATCTTGATTTGTAGTCTCTCTGCTTCCTGAACTTGTCACTTTTTCCTTCACTAGGTTATGGAAAGCTCTAATTTCTTCAAACACACTTTTTTATCTCTTGCTCAATTTCTTTTCAATCTGTTACCCCTATGATGCTGATATTGTTTCATGTTATCCCAAAGTTCCCTTTCAACTATCCATTTTTTAAAATTCTTTTTGTTGCTTTGATTGGGTGTTTTTTCTATTGTGTCTACATTACTGATTCTGTCCTCTGTTTCATGCAGACTACTTTCAATTCCTTCCAGTGTATTCTTGCTGTCAGATATTCTTCATTTCTGACTGGCTCTTATACATGGCATGTCCTTTATCATACTGGTGTAATTCTCACTAAATTCCTTGTAGTTCATATTAAGTTGCATGTGGTTCTAAGTTTCTTGGGCATTCTTATAACCACTACATTGAACTCTATGTCTAATAAACTGCATGCCTCCATTTCATTTAACTTTTTTTTCCAATTTGGTGTTTCTTTGTACATTTTAGTTCTCTTATGTTTGTTCCTATGTATTAAATATAACTTGTATGACTCCTGGTCTTTGTGTGGTTCCCTGGGGTTATAAGTATCCTGTAGGACACAGTGGTGAAGTCTCCTTGATTCCTGAGCTGGATGCTATAGGAATATTCCTTGTGTGGGTTACTTGGGCTCCCTAATGTAACTAGGTTTTGATTGTGTTTGTCCTATTTGTGGGCAAAATCCTCAGGCTGGCTGGTTGTGAGGCTTAATCCCAAACACAACATGTGAGTTATTGTATAGGTATTGATGGACAAAACAAAACATAACAAGAAACAAAACAAAATCAAACAAAAGGACCAAACAATAACCATAAGAGAAAAAAATATTAGAACAAGAATAATAAAAAATGAAGGAGACAAAAAAGGAAAGAAAAAATAATTTGAAAGGAAAAAAGAGAAAAAAAATAGAAAAATGGTAAAAAAGAAAAATTACAAAAAGGAAAAATAAGAGAAAGATAAAAATAGTCAGAAAAGAGAACAAGATATAAAAAAATAAGTTATAAGAAATAAAAAATGAAGAATACAGTGGTTAAAAATGTACAGTTCATCTTGGCAGTTTTGTGCTTGCTGGCATCTCCCATTGTATCTTGTTCTTATGTTGTCTGAGGCTTACTATTTTGTGTGCCAATTCTGGATCTTCTGGGGGGTACTATGATGCTAGCCACTTTCAGAAGCTGTCCATCTTTGGCTCTCAGCAACCTCTTAAAGCTTCAAGTGATCTAGATCGTGGCTGCCTCTACTGAGTATGGCTATACAGAGGGACCAAGCTGTGTTCCAATGCTGGCTTTATAGCAGCACAGAGCCCAGGGGTGAGTCAGCAAATGAACCAAGGCACCTTGGGATCTCCCTCTGCCAACTTCCACCTGCTAGCCAGTTGTCAAACTTAAGTCACTGAAAAGGCTGTTCCTGAAAAGGCTTTTGGCAGAATCAGGAAGACAGGACCTCTAAACAGCCTATGAAGGGTAGGTGGTATTCAGACTTCAGGGAAGATGGTCGCTATGTTCCTCCATCTCTGAGCTACACATCTGAGTCTGTCCTGGAATATTTCCCTGACCTTGTAGGGAGGCTGTGGGGTCTGCCAGAAGTTGGGAGCTCTCCTGTGAGGGGCAAGTGCCAGTCATGTTCCTGAGAAAGTGGGAGTAATGGCCCTGCCCCAAAGCTAGTCACTGATGCCTCAAATTTGCCCAGATCCTTAGGGTAGCCTGTGTTGCCACCACCTCAGCAAGGGATTGAGATGCAGAGTAAGGTGAGCAGGATTCTAGGTGGGACAAGCTATATCTTGGAAGGTGGGCTAATTGCCTTTCCCTAGGCTGCTGCTACTAGGAGTGGCTTCTGATTCTCAGGCAAAATGGCTGCTATGTTATTAGGGGGAGGAAGGAGGAGGGAATGTTGACTTAGCACAGGTATCTGAAAGTTGAACTCCCATGTCTCTTCCCATTACCTCCCACTCCAGACTATGCTCAGGCAACTCGAGTCTGCACTGTCTTCCCTCTGCCAAACTACAGGGTGAGTGGGCAAATTCTGTGCTCTGGATGTCTTGAGTTGGTTTCTGCCATTCCTTAATGGTCTCTTCTTCAACTAGTCTTCATTTGGTGATTTAGGGTGAATGTCCCCCAACTTAGTTTTATTTCCAGTTTGATTCTGAGAAGAGTTGCAAGAAAGACCCCCCACTCCACTGATATTTAAAACTCTCAATACCTTACAGTTTACAAATGTTCATAATATAGTTTGAAGGAAAAACATTTTTAACTATTATTTTAAGGACTCATTTTGGGCATTTCATTGGAGGTAAAAATACATTTTTAGGAAAAAACATTTTTTAGAAAAGTTCTTGTATGGCTTCAATTAAAGCTAATTATCATTTTCTTAAGCTGGATTTTGAAATTGCCAGATTAAAAGCTAAAATTATTCAAATGTCCATGCTCTTACAGTCACTATGAAAAATAAACTCAGTTTCTAGTCAGAAAAATCCACTGATAAATTATAATATGAAATATAAGAATTCACTATATTTCAACTTCAAAGTCATATCAGAAAACAGACTGTTTTTGTAATAGTTGTATAAAAAAATCTCATTGTAAAAAAAGTTTCTGGAGCTGAAATTGATTATCCCTAAGACATTAAAGCAATGAGTTGAGTTAAGTGGGATTGTAAATAGTAGGAAATAAAATGGAGTAATAAATAAGATAATATTTGTCATGGAACTTAAAAATTAATCCCATCTAATAGAGGGAATATGCTAATTGACCCTCATATCATTAAAAGATGGCTGTGCCCACAGCCAATAAGGGAATATGCTAATCGACTGCCATACACTCAAAGATGGTGGCACCCACAGCCAATAAGGAAGGAATTTGCTGACAATCCTGTCCTCAAAGATAGCACCCACAGCCACAAGATGGTGGTGACTAGTCCTCTCAGCTCCACTGGGGTACACCTACCCCTGGAGTCCTCCAGTCTCCTTAGCCCTCCAGCTAAGGCCAGCCCGAGGCACAGGTAAGCAGGGCCAGCCAAGACTTGCACTACTAGCAGTGGCAGCATTGAAGGTGTGATGGGGCACTCGTTTTCCCGATTGCCAGGTCACCTCTTGCCCCTGAGGGCTCCCAGACTGTGAGGGCGGCAGGCTGGGCTGAGGGACGCCCACTTCAGTACATGAATTTTCAAGCACCAGGCCTCTAATAAAAATACATAATTGTTAGATGAAAGAATTCCAGTGGCAGGAAGTAGTCACCATAACTTCTGGCTGTAGAAACCAATGAGGACTATGGCTGAGAGAGATGGATGGCTACTGGAATTCCAGGCAGTTCTTCTTGAAGTGCTCATGCAAGGATTTACAGGGGCTCACTAGGTCTGAGTTCCAGTGAGTTCCAGTGCTGGGGCAGCAATTTGAAAGGAGCCAAGGAGAAAGTCAATTGTGTGACTTCAAGGCAAGTGCTGAAGGGGCAGTTTTCTTCCAGCAGAAGTGCTGGCACTAGCCAGTTTCCTGGCTGACCCCTTCCAACAGAGCTACCAGCAGGAGCTTTATGGGAGTCTCCACCAACCTAACATTGTCTGCCCTGGTAATTTCCTGAGATCCTTCTCTACCCAACTTGTGGGCCTAACCATGCCCTTTCCAGTGGCTTTTTCATACAAGTGGCCTGTCTTGGCTCATGCTGATTTTCCTACAATATCCCACACGAGCAGCATCAGGCTTCAGCATGTCCTGTATTTCTTGCTAAGTGGCACTAGGCCGGGCACTAGCAGCAGCTAGCCTTGGCTCACAAGTTGGCCTGCAAATCACTTTGTGATCCCAGGCAGAGCACATGTAATGGCTAACTTTGGCCTATATCTTGAGGGAGGCTCCAGAGGTAACACACCTGGTGGACAACTTCAGACCACAACGAATCACCACCCACAACCTCCACAGAGATACACTCAAGGAATGTATTCAGCAAGAACCTGAGGTCCACTGAAGTAAGTCCTGCTCTGTTGGGTTGGCCTCTGAACAGTTGATCCTCCACAGTGGTCATCATGGCCAGTTGTCACAGCTGATTGGCTTGGGAATAAATCCTTCCCATTGACATGCCAACAGCAATCAAGGCTCAACTATAACAAGATACAAACTGTGTGTACAGAGCCTGAGGTTGAGGGTCAAAGGGTGTATGTATGTGTGTGTGTGAAGGGGGCGGGGAGTGGCACAGAGCACCTGAAGCACCCAGCTGACCAGGAAGGCTGCATCAGTGGGAACTACAGAACACATACTTACAAGGCCACTCTATCAAGACTGGGGAATATTACAGCTGTATCTAATACATAAAAACACAGGAAAACTGTCAGAATGAGGATACAAAGAACCATGACCCAAATAAAAGAACAGAATAAAAATCCAGATAATGAACAAAATGGAGATAAGCAATCTACAAGAGAGAATTCCAAACACTGCTAATAAGGAAGCTCAATGAACTTAGAGGAAGGGTAAAGTAACTTAGTGAAAATTTCAACAGACAAAGGAAATAAAAACAAAGAAAAAAAACAAAAAAGAACCAATCAAAAATGAATGCAGAAGCAAAGGATCATATAAAGGAAAACATTCAATCAGAACAACAAAAAGAAGACATAATCTAAAAAATGAGGATGTTGTAAGGAACCTCTGGGACAATTTCAAGCATAACAATATGTGCATTAGGGGTGTGCTGGAAGGAAAAAGAGCAAAAAATTGAAAACTTCTTTGAAAAATAAAGACAAAACATCCTTAACCTTATGAAGGAAATACACATACAAGCCCAAAAAGCAGAGAGATCCAAAAGAAGATGAACCCAAAGAGGTCCACACCAAGAAACTTCATAATTAAAATGGCAAAAGTTAAATAAAGACAAAGAGAGACTCTTAAATGCCACAAGAGAAAAAAAGTTACCTACAAGGGAATTCCTATAAGACTGTCAGCTGATTTCTCAATAGAACCTTTTCTGGCCAGAAGGGATGGTATGAAATATTTAAAATGATGAAAAGTAAGGATGAACAACCAAGATTATTCTACCCAACAAAGGAGAGATAAAGAGCTTTCCAACGAGAAAAAACTAGCATAGTAAATCACTACCAGTATGAGTATGACAATGTTAGCCTACTTTAAGAGAAAAAAAGACAAAAAAATGAACAAAATGGCAATAAATTCATATTAACAGTTACTTTAAATGCAAATGGATCAAATGCTCCAATTAAAAGACATACGATGATTGAATGAATAACAAGATCCTAAAATATGTTGTCAATAAGAGACTCCAGATCAAGACACATGACAGTAAAGGAATGAAAAAGATAATTTAGGAAAATGTTAATGAAAAAAAAAAAATGCTGGGTAGTCATACTTATACCTGATAAAATACACTTTAAAATAAAGTCTATAACCAGAAATACACAAGGATCTACCAATCCCACTTCTGGGCATTTATGCCCCCAAAAAACAAAACATTGAAAAGACATATGTAACTCTATGTTCATTACAACATTATTTGCAATAGCCAAGATATAGAAGAAACCTAAATGTCCATCAGTAGATGAACAGATAAAGATATTATGAATATATACAATGGAACATGATTGATCCATAAAAGAGAATGAAATATTATCACCTGCAACCACATGGATGAATCTAGATCAGTAAAATAAGACATGATTTCACTTTATGTGGAACCTAAAAAACAAATAGACAAACAGAACAGAAACAGTGTCTGACCGAACAGTCAACCATTTGGTCAACCGCTTGACCAGTTGCTATGATGCACACTGACCACTGGGGGCAATAGGTTTGCTTGCCGCTGAGGTCCCGCTGATCGGGACGGGGTGAGAGGGCCGGACACCTGCTGGAGCCCTCCTGCCAGCCGGCCTACCTCCTGCGGTTTCTCCCCAGCCGGCTGGCCCCCATCGGTCATGATCAGCCCTGATCACCAGCCAGGCCAAGGGACCACACCCGTACATGAATTCGTGCACAGGGCCTCTAGTAGTCAATAATATTGTAATAACTATATATGGTATCAGATGGGTACTAGATCTATTTGGGTGATCACTTCATAGGTTATATCTAAATCGTGTGGCTGTACAAAATAATGTACATCAACTATAATAAAAAAAAACATTGTTTTAGCCGAGACCAGTTTGGCTCAGTGGATAGAGCTTCGGCCTGCGGACTGAAAGGTCCCAGGTTTGATTCCGGTTGGGGGCATGTACCTTGCTTACGCGCACATCTCCACTGTGGGGCGTGCAGGAGGCGGCTGATCGATGTCTCTCTCTCTCATCAATGTTTCTGGCTTTCTATCTCTCTCTCTTCCTCTCTGTAAAAAATCAATAAAATATATTAAAAAAAGACTATGTCATTAAAAAAAACAACAACAACATTGTTTTAAAAAGAAAGGTGAATTTTGCTTTAATGTAGGGATGAAAGGTTGGTGACTACTGTCCTGCTGTATGTGGGGGAATTCAAGGAGGAGATGAAGATTTATCCAATATTATCTAGAGGGCTCAAAGATAGTCTTAAAAATCTATGTTTCAGTATTAACTATTGGTACTGTTATAATAATCTCATTATTTAACAAGAAAGGATTAAAAGGAAGACTAGATAATACAATGGTACCTCGAGATACGAGTGCCCTAACATAGGAGATTTTTGAGATACGAGCCATCGAGCGAGCGATTTTTGCTCTGAAATACGAGCAACATTTGAGATAGGAGTAATTGCACGGATCGGCTGGCTGCACATGACCCACCAGTTTACCGCAACTCAAGCATCTCATAGTTTCCCACGCCTCAAGGTTACGGAACGAATTAAACTCGTATCTCGAGGTACCACTGTATAGGTATGCCATTTATACAGCTTTGCTAATTTCACAGTCTCCAAGTCTGTTCCCCACTGATCACTGGGAGAAGGTATTAGACAAAGGCAATTTGGACACATGCCCAGTAAGGTATACGTGATATAGGAAGGTACTTTCCCATCAATCACATTTGGGAACAGGTAATTGGCCAGAATAGGCAAGGCCACTGCAGGTTAAATATAAAACCTGAATATTTAAACTTCTGAACAAAGGGAATGCATTTTGACTCTCTTGGCTCCTGCCTCTCCTGTTTGCCTGTGCTCCTGTGACGCCCATGTGGCTAGTGGTTCACAGCTATGTGGGATCCACACAATGGACAGAATCTGGACTGAATGCAATGGACCCAGCTCCAACATTAAAGTGACACTTTGGGGTTCCTTTTGGCTCTACTGGAACCCCAGCAGCACCTTTCTTAGGACTGGTTGAAGGGCCATGAGAATTCATAACCCAAGAAATATAATTCTATGCCAATAAAACGTATTCATTTTCCTATATGAATCTTAGAAAATTCTCTTTCTAAAGATATTATAAGATTCCACTCTCATGATCAAGGGAGGAATTTGGTTCTCTGATAAAACTTTTTTCTCTAGCACATCTTTTCTTTCCTCTTTTTTTTTTTTTAAGAACTATGTTTTAACTTTTTTATTTTTCAAAACTCAACAAAGATATGTTTTTAATGATTTTTAGAGAGAGAGAAAGAATATGCCTCCCATATGTGCCCCAACTACAAATCAAACCAGCAACCTAAATATGTGCCCTGACCATGAATTGAACCCATAACATTTTGATGTATGGGATGACACTCCAACCAACAGAGCCATATGACCAGGACTATTTTAGTTTTTTAACTGAAACACCCATCAACCAGATCAGATATCTTCTACATCAATCTTTTTAACCTATAAAAATGTCATGCAAACAAACTACAAAACATATCAATATAGAATAAAAATTACCCAATTTATTTTATGCATTTTTATTTAATAAATAACTTCAGTAAACAGCTTTGTAAAAAGTGAACTGTTAAAATTAAAAGACACTTAAAATAAGATTGTGACCAGTATGAAACAAAATGGGCAATTCAAACAGTGAGGAGTAAATGTACAGTGGTCTGTTATACAGCACTAACTGAAAGTATGACTGACATAGCGATAGCTGTTGCTTAAGCCATAGTATAACTTCACATGTTCATTAAAAAGGCAAATTTACAGCTACTAATTAAAGTACTAATTTAAAAAGTCTTATCTCAAAATTGTAAATATGTTAAGTGATTAGATGTGGTGATAAAAAGCACCAGGCTTTAAACAAAATAAAATAACCCAAAAGTTACCAATTCAAAAATTACTAGGTAAATTAAGGCCTTTAGGTAAATAATGATAACCTAAGGACTATTTGCAGAAAAACTTCCAACATTTTTATCCAAGGCTTGAATTTATAAAGAGAAGGCATGAAAGTTCCAAGAATTAAGTAATTTTTAAAATGGCACACAGATTTTTAGGCTGTTTTTCCCCATCCTAACTGACATTTTCCCATGGCCTTTGTATATCAAACATTTCAAAAACTATTTTACACAACTAACTCCTATATATTCATTCATCTTTCAGATATGTCATCAATCATGTCTAATAGGAAAATAACAAAATAAATTTAAAATAATTTCTAAGCCAGCTAGTAAGATGATTACTTTGAGTTTCTTTTATAACTAAAAACCGACATATCTATAAAGTTAAAAATCTGTTTGAATACTTGATTAAAAGAAACTCTCAGCATACTCACTACTTTAACTACAGTCTTTTCAATCATTCTAGAAATAGCACTTAATCAAATAAGAGCTTGATTTCAATAGTCCAGGAAGAAAAGGTAAAAAAGGCACAACGTGACCTTAGCTGACAAAGATAATCATCCTGTCTCAAGTATTATGTCAGTCCCTGGCATTGATTATAATATTATTTTCAAAATAACAAAAAAACATTTTTTACTTATACATATTATACATTTTCAAAACCTATATAAGTAAAATCCATAGAGACAATTCCCTAAAGCTACCTTCCTCTGTGACTATGAAATTCACTATTTTGCATTCAATGTTGTAAAATTGGTATAGGTAGTGCTCATTTCCCCTCATACTTCGGATTGACAACAGTTGTCACGGCACTCTTATAAATAGGATTTTCACCCTAAAAAAAAAAGTGAGAAAAATGATCAGTTACTCTACTAAAATCATGTAATATTATTTCATAAAACAATATAAGCTATAAGGTCAATATAAGGTCGTTTTCAGAAGTTGCTTCCATTTTAGTGATCCAAATAGCAAATTAAATTTTTTAAAAAGATACAAATAAAAATTTATGCAAATATGTAAAGTGAAAACTTTGCTCAACAGATCTAAAGGTATACCTAGGAACTGGCATTTTTTCATTTCTGAGTCCATTCTTTATTGGAGTTGACTGGAGAATATCCTCCATAGTAGAGAATGTACTGTTATGGTATCTCTTTTAGTAGTTTTGAGTGCCTTTTTAAAGAAAGAATTAACTCTTTTGCTATCAACAGCCTAATTCTTAACCCTTTATTGTACACAGAAGGTGCTTGGTAATTAATAGGAGTCCTTGGCTTTAATTTTTGTGAGAAAGGGGAATTGTTCTCCTGAGGTTATTCCAAAAGTGTTACTGATTTAGAGAGTTCTGGGGTTAGGTTGTCAGTGTCACTGAGGATGCTGAGCCTCCACCAAGTCACCACACATTGCCAAATTTGTTTAGAATGTTAACAAACATAATTACCACTCTTTAGAATTGTTATTCTTCAATATTATGCTGGTGAAATGTCTTAACTTTATTGCAATAGTATATTTTAATACGGAGTAATGAAATTAAGTCTAGTAAACAAGTCAAAGCCATAAATACAAAAGATCTTTCAAGATCCAAAAATATGTTTAGTGATGTAAGCAGAAAAATAGCAAAAACAAAAAGGAAAAGAAAAACATTCATGATGGCCAGAGCATCTCACACTACCATTTTCTTAAGAAAGTCTCATGCTATCTGATACAATCAAATATCTGCTATAACAAGTATTCCTTTTGCTCCTGTTCTTATAGGCAGAAAAATAAATAAGAAGACTTGAAAGTCGAGAAATACAGGAAAATAATTCTCTATCACAGAAAATTACAACAGACATTTCACAATGGAGATAGAAAATGGAACCTCACAACTACATTCTTAACAAGTTTTAAGCACAAATAAGTTACATTTATCTTCCTATCTGCATGTAATACTACCCATTCTTTCAAATATGCTAGGAACAAGTTTATTCTATATAATAAAAGCCTAATATGCTAAGTATCCAGTCAACCAATCAAAGCGTAATATGCTAAGGCCACTCAACCGCTTGTTATGATGTGCACTGACCATCAGGGGACACAGTCAATTGGTCAACCAGTTGCTATGACGTGCACTGACCACCAGGGGAAAGATATTCCAACTGGTAGGTTAGCTTGCTGCTAGGGTCTAGTTGATCAGGACTGAGCAAGACAGTCCCTCCCGGAGCCCTGATCATGCACTGCTGGGGTCCCTCAGCCTGGCCTTTCTTTAACCTCTTGTAATATAGGACCACTCAGGGGATGTTGGAGAGCCGGTATTGGCCTGATCCCACAGGCCTGGCTGAGGGACCCCACTGGTGCACTGGGACTCTAGTTTAAAATAAGTGCATTAGGTAAACTTAATATTTAATACTTAAGAATTGTAAAGGAGATACAAACACAAAACAAAAGGAAGTGCAGGAAACAAAAGAGGAAAAAACACTTGTTACTGATGAGCCCCAAATGCAATTTATATAGCAGACCTTACCTCTGGAGAAAAGTGTGCCTTTTCATATACACAAACATTTACATTTATATTTATATTATTTCAAAGTCCATTCAAACAAAAATTCAACATGCAAGGTTAGAGGTAAATTGAAACTAATCTACATTAGGCATCATTTTAAATGGAGGTAAACTAAAATAAGTCAGATTAGTTTTCATTGTTCTGAATACAACCCCACCCCTATCCCAACAAAAATGCAAAGCCTATTTAAATAAAAAGAATAGGGCTATATTCAGAAATATTTCATCTTTGTGCACATTCTAGAATAGGTGACAGGAGCAGCAACAGAATTACCCCTATAAAATACATTAAATTTACAATGCACAACTGTGGACAATTAGGAATGCATTTACATTAACACCAGAGGAGGACAGACAAGACAATTTTTGAAATTACTGTAACAATTATAAAGTTTAATAATTCGATTTTTCTAATGTTCCTACATGAGTCTTATGTGTTAAAATAATTACAGTGGCTGCCCATTATCCAAAATACATTAATAATGTAATTGATTAGCAAACTTTGGTCCCATATCAGAAACGTTCTTTACAAGCCTTTGACTTATTTAAATCTGTATTTTTTATTTCTATTTTAATTTTTCTTGAGGAAACAACTCAAAATAATTTACAACCTCACACTACCATTTCTGTTAGTATGTCTGGATTTCATTAATGAATAAAGAC
>JAAGEH010000032.1:14607299-14669349 GCA_011751065.1 Lasiurus cinereus
ACTACCATTTCTGTTAGTATGTCTGGATTTCATTAATGAATAAAGACATTTTTACTTTTGCTTCTTGAATTATCCAAAATGCTATTTTCGCTGAGAAAATAACACTTTATCCAAAAATTAAGTTAGCAATACAGATACTGTTTCATTAATATTGATAATTTTCTTCAAAGTACAACTTAACATACAGCAAAGGTGAAAATTTCACCTTTCGGTAGGACATACAGAATTTTTTCTTCTATAAGAAGTAATCATATGAAATTGTCAATATTTGACTGTTTTTGACCTAACATAAGAAAGGAAGAAAGGAAAGAAGGAAGGAAGGGAGGAACCTAAGCAACAGGTTTCTTCTAAAAATGACTTTCTGAAAAGTATTAGGTAAGAAAAATAATGTGACAAATCTCAGAATAATATGAAAACAGACCAATGTGTCCATATATGAATCTGACTATAATTTCCTGCCATCTAATTTAACTTTGTTGCTGAAACCAGTTTGGCTCAGTGGACAGAGTATTGACCTATGGACTGAAGGGTCCAAGGTTCGATGCCAGTCAAGGGCATATGCCTTGGTTGCAGGCACATCCCCAGTGGGGGGCATGCAGTAGGCAGCTGATCTATGTCTCTCTCTCATTGATGTTTCTAATTCTCTATCCCTCTCCCTTCCTGTCTGTAAAAAATCAATAAAATGTATTTTAAAAAAATTAACTTTGTCATTTCAAAAGTTTTAAAATCTGCTTTGAAATAGAAGAAAAACCAGACCAGTAATGATTTCTATTATTGATATTTATGTTTTTTAAACATTTCTATATTAATATCTTATTTATTATTTTATAAGAAAAACTACAGTGTTGGTTTCAATGTAATAAAGTACTTTCCCCATTACTATGTTTGCCCAACACAGTAGTGTTACCTTAAATTACAGCAAATGTCAAAAAGCTTAGTAATTCTTTATAAAGAGTGATCTACCTCTTCTTAACCAAGTAATGGTCTCCTGAAAAGTATGTGATCGCTACCAGTATAATGTAGTGGATACCATGACCTGGATCCTAAATGCCTGGATTTGAGTCTCAGCTCTTCCACTAACCAGACATGAATCTAGGTCAAGTTACCTAATCCTTGGTTTTCTCACGTGTGAAATAAAAATAGATGGAAAAGGAAAGAAGATTTCTAGATAACCAACCGGCCAGGAGAATCTATTCTAATCACAATGTTTTTACCATAGAGTTTTATTAGAAGCATTTCATGAAAATTCAGATATAAGGAAGAATCCTGTCCACTACTGATACGAGACAATTAATTTGTCATCCAGGTATAACTTAGACTGATCAAAATAACTGGTCCTAGCTTAGAGGATAAGCAAATCTTACCCTATCTAATAAAAGAGTAATATGCAAATTAACCATCACTCCAACACAGATGGCGGCACCCAGTCCTCCTGCTTAAGTCCTCCAGTCCCGGGGGGTGAGGGGGATGGCCTCTGAAAGCAGGGCCTGCTTGGCCAGCACTGTAGCAACCCTGAAGTGGCCAAGTGGGCCCCACAGACAGCAGAGAACCATGGGGAGCAGGCCTAAGTCTTCAGTAGGACATCCCCTGAGGGCTACTGGATTGGAGAGAGTGCAGGTCAGGCTGAGGGCCCCCTTAACTGCCCCATGTATGAATTTCAGGCACTGGGCGGGCCTCTAGTTATCACTATAAAATTTTCTAAGTTTCAATTAAAACTGTGATAGACTGTGACAGGACTTTTTCTCTTTAAAGTTTTTGTTAGTTTTTTTTTTAGTTCAATATTAGATTTAAATATTAGACTCATTCAAAAATTAACAAGCAACATATATATATATATATGTATATATATATATATATATGTTTATATATAACCTATATAAATAGAAGGTCTTCTGGTTATTAATAGAATTTCAATTTACAATAAAGAATCTCAAAATAGTTCTAGAACCAGTGTTATGTCAGTTGCGTTCATTTTTTTCTATTTCTCAATTTAGATATTTTACACTATTTTACACTAAAACATGCATATGATAATCACTTCTGAAGTATTGGTTTGTAATGAGGATTATAACTGACATGCTGATATCAAATCAGCTAAAAACAATTACATTACACAACAGACATTATTACTGACTCCTCGTTAAAGATATGAAAAACTAAAGTGCTAGAAAGTGAGGAACTCACAGCTATTCTACTTACTCAGTGGAAGAGCTGGGATTTCACCCTATTCAGTCTGACCACAAAGCACATTCTCTTTTCACAACACAGCTGCTGCTTCTAGCCCGTAATTTAAAGCCCTTCTAAACACTAACTCTAAATTAATACACACACACACACAAAGCCATAGTATAGTCATATCAATAAAGCCAGACTTTTAAAAAATAGCAATAGTGATAAAAGACATACAGTGCAATCAAAAAGAATAAAAGTTTACATGCAAAGACAGAAAATGAAAGAAAATACGAACGGCAACTTAGAGACCAGCTTTATGTCCATAGTTTGGATTCTTGAAATTATTAATAGGACTCCTGTAAATCGGATTTTCTTGCTAAAGTAAAAGAAATAGTTTCTAATGATTTCATCAGAAAAAAATTGACATGTGTAGTGTTTAAACACTATAAAGAAGAATTTTTACTATTTTACTAACTTTATTATTTTTATACTTCCGAGATTATTTTTTTAAACCCCAGCAAATTGTACTATAATGCAAATGACTAAAGTTCATTTATAATTTAAAAATACTGAAAACTGTCATGGCCTTTCTTTATCAAAAGACAAATATACAAGTGCTAACATCTGGCCACCCCACTGATTCCAAATTTCAAAGCCAATGCTAGCACAAACTTTCAGCCAGTAACAGCTTTCAGAAAACAGATATTTACATTATGATTCATTAACAGTAGCAAAATTACAGTTATGAAGTAGCAACGAAAATAATTTTAAGATTGGGGGTCACTACAACATGAGGAACTATATTAAAAGGTCACAGCATTAAAAAAGGTTGAGAACCACTGCTCATGACCTTTACCCCCACTCCAACCCCTGGAAAACACAGATGTGCTCTCTGCACCTATAGTTTTGCCTTTTCCAGAATGTCATATAAATAGAATCATATAGTATATAGCCTTTTGAGTCTGGCTGCTTTCTACTTAAGGTTCTTTGTTGAAGAAAAAAAAAAAGAGAGAGAGAGAGAGAGACAGAGAGAGAAAATCTTTCCATTGTACAGGATTCTAATTTACATGAGATGAAAAGGCAGAATAGATTTAAGACCAAAATTTTAAGGAAGTAAAAATAATGACGATGGTAACCAGAAGATACATTCGTACAATATTTTATTTTAATGGAATATATTTAAGATGTTTTGCTTTTTCACTAAATGTAAGTTCCCTGAATAATTAACTTACAGATGAATAAAGTACTTACTGAGGGCTTTAATAATCAGTTTTAGATTTAATAATCAAGTCTCAGAAGTATTACTCTTACTTTATGACTGATCTTACTTTTTAGGTGTTTTGCAACTTACCGTGTCCCATTTGGCATTCATCTTTTCCTTTTCAAATTTGGCAAATTCCCTTCTGTCGTGAATTATCATTAAAAGTTTCCAAATTAGCAGCAATGCAAGACCAATCAGAACAATTCCAGCAACCACACCAGCTACAATTGGAATGATGTCTGGACCAGTAGGACACTCTATAAAATATGAAGACAAGACTGAGTACACCAGGGATTAGCATGTGTAGAATAAAGCCAAAACTAAAAAAAACTGGACAGTCTCCTATAAAAAGAATGCAGATTATCCCAAGAATCTATAAAAAACTAACGAGTTGACAAGGCCCCAGGATACATGACTAATAAACAACAAATCATTATGTATTTCTGTATATTATATATAAATTTATTATTAACATATTAGAAATTGAATTTTAGAATAGTATCCTCTACAATAGCTTTAAATGTCATAAATCCAACAAAATGTGTATATCATTTGCATTTGCTAGACATTACTAAACACTGATGAAAAGAAATTATTCCATGTTCATGAATTGGAAGACACATTGTTAAAATACCAATTTTCCTCTAACTTGATCAATGCAATCCCAATCAAATCCTGGCAGCGCTTATATAGATTTAGAGGCCCTTAGGGGAAGAAGGGCTTCAGGGGATATCTGACAGCTTAGCACTGCTGTGGAGGTGGGAAAGGTTTTCCGCCACTCCCACTGAACTTGCCAGCCATGACGCCCAGCTTCTGGCTGAGCGATGCTCCCCCTATGGAAGCACACTGACCATCAGGTCCTGCATTGAGTGTCTGCCCCCTGGTGGTCAGTGCGCATCATAGCAGCTGGTCATTCTGCCGTTTGGTCTATTTGAATATTAGCCTTTTATTATATAGAACTAGAAGCCTAGTGCATGAATTCGTGTACAAGCGGGATCTGACCAGCTCATCCCAACTGGGGCTGATTCAGCTGGGCAGGCTGGGGGGAGGGGCTGTGGTGGTTGGCTGACCCTGCCCCTGATCAGTGTGGAGGCTGATAGGGGGCTTGGCCAACTCTAGGAGGAGGGGCCTCAGGTGATTGGCTGGCCCCCTGGTCCAACTCCCAGTCAAGGGGACAATTTGCATATTAGCCTTTTATTATATAGAATCAGCAATTTTCCTCTAAAATTTACAAAAAAGGCAGAGAACTAGGAAAATGTTACAAAAACACTTGTCAACTCACTTGTTAGCTCTAGAGCCTTTTTTATAGATTCTTTGGGATAATCTACTTTCACTTTTGGAAAATAACGAAGTTGGACAATTCACAATACCAGACTTCAACAGTAGTATAAAGTGACAATAATTGAGGCAGTGTAATATTAGCTAGAAGACAGTTGCATAGATTATTGAAATATAGTCAGAAATAGGCCCCCACATTTAAAGTTCTCATTTTAACAAAGGTTAAGAAAGGTCAGTTTTTTCTACAAATGGTGCTAGAATTACTGGACATTCATATGTAAAAACTAAAACCTCATTCCATATACTAAAATTAACTGAAAAGGAGTTAGAACAAAACAAAAAAGCAAAGCTATAAAACTTCTAGAAGAAAACATAGAAGAAAAGTTTTTATGAACTTGAGTTCTCAGATTAAATAACAAAAGCAAGATATATAAAAGAAAAACTTGGTAAATTGTAGTTCAATTAAAATTAAAGTTTCTGGCCTTAAAAAAAATAAAAAACAACCCTGTTAAACAAAATGAGAAGACAAGAGGGAAAGACTGGGAAACACTACTATAAAACACAAATATGAAAGGGCAAGATAGTACAGGCTTTTAAAACCAGTTTGGCACTTCCTTATAAACATATATATAACTTATGTCTCCCAAATCCATTCCTAATATTTATCCAAGAGAAATGAAAACTTACATTACCACAAAAAACCAAAAACATTTTTAAGTGTATAGAAACACCAAGAAATACTTCTGAGAAGCTGAACACACACATACTTTTATAATATCCCTTAATAAATTACCCTTTTCAGTGTCCCAGTCTATTTCAGATTCAAAGTTAGAAAACACCAATAATGAGATAAAGCTTATTGAGTACCTACTAAATGCCAAGTGACGAGCATTTCGCCAATGTGGATTATTGCACTTAATCTTCAAACTCTTTCCTCATAAAACTTAAAACTTGCCTTCTCTTTTCCTCATTCCTTACATAGTTAATTAAATACTCTTTTAAACTTTAGATAAAAAAAAGTCCCAATTTAAACCTAAAATAATAAAGATGGAAGCCATTCCTAGATTTGAGAGAAATTGCCAATAAGCCTATGTAGTAAAAACAAGACATAAAAGGAAATGAAAGGCATTTTGAAATGATCAAATTTCTACCTGGAGTCTCTACAACGTGTACAATGGCCTCATTGTTCCCATTCACTGAATATGTGAAATAGAACCAGCAATCGTCAACATCCTTCTCCTTACAGTGAGACAGGGGATCCACCTGGCCTGGCTGGGGTAATTTGTCCCGACTTTCAACCTTGGTAATGTTAAAATGGGAACATTCCTGTGCACATGTGTCTTTTTTTTCCCCTTTATTGAAGGCTCTGCACTGAACACATTCTCTGTTAAAACACAAATTGTTACATTTAACCTTTATTATTTAAAATATTTGCTTAAAGATTATTTTATGAGCTAGACTTAAAATTTGACCAAATTAAACCAAGAGCTATGAAATATTTGAATAAATGAAGAGGCATGACATTTCTCAATGAGAAACTAAATATAAAAATGCTAGTTTATCAAGTGAAACTATAATTTATTACAGTTCAAACTAAAATCCCCAAAAAGAAATAACAGTAAAATAAAACTAGCTCTATCAGATATTAAATATATGATATAAAACCAAAGGAACTTAAACTACGTGTTGTTGATACAATATCAGTTCTTTCAGGGCAAAATCTTCAATTATGCTTGGTCAAAAGATGGTAATTAAGCAATTGGTAATGCTAACTTATCAACAGTTATCACATAGATTTGATTATATAGCAAATCCAGATAAAAATAATAGTACCACCCTTAGATGACACATTTCAACATCATATGACAAACATTAGCTATTGATAAATAATATTTAAGATTTAAAGGCTGGCTTCTGTGTGGCAGAAACTTTATTTACAGTGTAAGTTACTATAGGTAATGATCTGGATTTAGGGATAACAGTTAGTGTAACAAACAGTAAATATCAACTATTTCAAGTAATTAGGAATACTTACTTATGCTCAGCACAGACACCAAGGCAGGTCTGACACATCTCACAAGTTGGCCCTTGAAACTTGGGATCCGTGCATTTACAGGCGCCGCACTCACAGATGCCCCGGCCGTTGCAGATCTGTCCGTTTGTGGCCAAGCATGAAGTCGTATCCAGAGAGCAGTCACACGCACTACCCGTGTAGTTGGGATTGCATTCACACACACGACACTTGCAAACACCATTTCCTAAAATTAAAAATATCATTTCTCTTAACAATGGTAAATGATAAAAATCAGAGCATTGATTTAAAAGCAAAAATAAGCAATGCTTAAGAAAGTGTATATAAAGAATGAACTGATTCTGAATACTGTCCTTTTTTATTTATTCACCAAGCATACTTGAACTTTTTTATTATATTAGATGGGGATCACATTTTATAACCATTTTTCTGACGTCCTTTCTTACCTCCACAAATTAAGCCATTGGATCTATCACAGTTGAAATTATCACACTCGCAGAATTTGCCAGAATAAATTTCGTTTGTATTATCCCTCTTCCTACAAACACACTGTCCACAGACACACTCTCCGTTGTTACTACAGATTTCTGAACTGTTTTCTTTCCTGCAATAGGCATCCATATCTTCACTGTTAACTTCATCTGTGCTACATTCACAATGTCTGCCAACACGTCCCTCATTGCACCTAAAGAAAGAGTGCAAAATTTCAATTACATAAAAGAAATAACAAAACAAGTTAAGCTGTGAGAAACAATGGGAGAGGAAATAAGCCTGTGAACAATATCTTTAAGTTATATTCATATTATATGGGAGTGTTTGTGTACCCAAAAGTGTACATATGCATACACACCAGCCATTCAAGTTTAGATGCAGGGTCTAGGAAAAAACCTTTCTTCAAGAGAGTAACCATTTTAACTTAGATGAAAATATAATCTAGCAATAAACAGGTGAATAAAACATTTAGGAACAGGATAAATTTATTTTTAAAGGGTATGTTTTTAAATGATACCTTATTACATTTGCTATTACAGGTGAAGTAACTCTAAATTTAAAGCCACAGTCCAACTGTTAATCTAAAAAAGTGTAATACACACACCATAAAAGTGCATGGAAGTTAAAAACACTAAGCTTATCACCTGAACATACTGTTTAAAAACAGTAAATATATCCTATGGGTCCAGACTTTTTGGACACACTGTATATTTTTAAAACACCTAATTATAGACACTGAATACACTAATTCTGTATCTGGTAAATATAAAGGGAAGGAAGGCAAAACATTTTCAAGGTAATATTTTTAGTTAAAGGATTATTTTACTACAAATGGGCCTATATGTCTCATGACATGTACATGAAAAGTAAAAATTTAACATTTTAATTGCTATTTAAAGTTGATAATAACTGATGATGAAATAAACTTATTTTCTCATGATTAAAACCCTTACGAGCCCATTTGGAGCTGACATTTAATCAAAATACTCTCCCTTCCTCCTATGACCTTTTTAGTGGGAATACATAGTATTTTAATTTTAACTTTTAGTTAAAAAGTAACCTGAGTGTAAAAATAAACTTTAAAATAGTATGATTAAAGTGAATTTGATTCTAAGTTCTGAAATACTGTTTTGTCTTTAATTTTGCAAACCTTTCCTTTCCTTTCATTTATTTATTTTTGTTGTTGTTAATCCTCACCCAAGGGTATTTTTCCACTGATTTTTAGAGGGAGTTGAAGGGAGGGGGAGAGACAGAGAGAAATATTGATGTGAGATAAACACATTGATTGGTTGCCTCCTGCATGTGCCCTGACCAGGATCAGGGATTGAGCCTGCAACATAGGTAGTATATGCCCTTTGATAAGAATCAAACCCAGGACCCTTCAGTCCATAGGCTGATGCTCTATCCATTGTGCCAAACCAACTAGGGCCAAATGTACTCGTTTTTTTTTAAATTATTCCAACAATGCAGAAGTATATGTAGTACATACAAGGTCCACATCCTTTACTGCTTCCTAATTTAATTTCACAAATAAAATCACCATTATAAATTTGGTATATTTTTCCAAAACATCTTTATAAACATATTTATGTAAGCTTATTTAGCTCTAGAAAACACAGATTGCTATGATAGGAGAGAAAATCCAAATGCTACCTTAACAGTTTGTTATAAATATATCTTGGATGGCTATAAAAGCTTTTTATTTTAAAGAGCAGTCTTAAGAAAAAAGAAAAGAAAGAACTTTCTATAAATAGTACACACAAGATTATAAAACTAATCTTGTGGTAAGCAACAGTGATTAGAACAAAACATTTATTTATTCTATATAGAGAGATTTTTTCTGGATGTCCCAAAACAGCCTGTCTATATGTTTTCAACACAATCAATACTTCTCCAATCACTTCCAGCTTACCTGCAAGCTCCACACTCAAATGTTCCATTCCCTTCGTGACATTTTGGACTGCTCGGGATGCCTTCACTTTGGCAGTCACACTCACAGATGAATTGAAGAATAATTTCTACTTCTTCAGTGAAGCCCAGAGGTTTAATTTTAATGGTTTCAGAATTCTTATTTGGACATTTATTTGAAGTTATGCTAATTTCAAATTGAACCTTAAAGAAAAAAAAACAGATTAAGTTTTAACAACTAAGCAATTTAAACCTACTAAAAAATATTTTAAAAAGCTCATTTCTTTTATTCTCTAATTACAAACTAGACTGCTTATATAGAACAGCAATTTTTTTCTTTTCTTCAGAAAACGTTTATACAACCTACCTCATCTCCAATGGAAATATTGGAGCATTTTCTTCCATTTTCTCCTGTCCCATTCACCCCATTTTTGCAGTAAGATTTATAATTTATTGTTACTCCTTCTGGCAATTTGCTGTTTTCCAAAATTACTTCTGAGGAAAGGGACTAAAGCAAAGACTAATTACACATAGGAAAGGCAAACAAAATGCTACTATAAATTGAATGCATAAAACCAATGGGTCCATTAAGAAAACAGTATTCTATATAATAAAAGCCTAATATGCTAAGTGTCTGGTCATCCATTCAACCAATCAAACCATAATACCGTGGTACCTCGAGATACGAGTACCCTAACATATGAGATTTTGAGATATGAGCTGTTGAGCGAGCGATTTTTGCTTTGAAATACTAGCAACAGTTGAGATACGAGTAATCGCACGGATCAGCCGGCTGCACACGACCCACCAGTTTCCCACGCCCCAAGGTTACGGAACGAATTAAACTCGTATCTCGAGGTACCACTGTACACTGATATGCTAAGGCCACTCAACCACTCGCTATGATGTGCACTGACCAACAGGGGACAGTCAACTGGTTGACTGGTCACTATGATGTGTACTGACCACTAGGGGGCAGACGCTCTAACCAGTAGGTTAACTTGCTGCTGGGTCCGGCTGATCGCTGATCAGACTGAGCAAGATGGGCCAGACATGCCCTGGAGCCAGCCCATGGTCCCCCTCAAGCTGGCCAACTTCCTACATCCATCCCAGGCCCTGATTGTGCTTCAGGGGGATCTCTCAGCCTGGCCTGCACCCTCTTGCAATTCGAGACCACTTGGTGGATGTTGGAGAGCCAGTTTCGGCCCAATCCCGCAGGTCAGGCTGAAGGACCCCACTAGTGCACGAATCTGTGCACCGGGTCTATAGGCATTTAAATAAAATGATTGAAGCCAAATCACGGGTGCCTAGCAAACACAGAACCTAAAGAAACAGGCTCTAATTAATAAGGACCGATTCTTCAAAATAATGTACATGGCTGAAAAATAAGAGTATTTGTGCTTTAATTACTAAGTTAAAATGTTAATTATCGCAGAAACCAGTTTGGCTCAGTGGATAGAGCGTCAGTCTGTGGACTGAAAGGTCCCAGGTTCAATTCCGGTCAAGGGCATGTACCTTGGTTGCGGGCACATCCCCAGTAAGGGGTGTGTTAGAAGCAGCTGATCGATGTCTTCTCTCTCATCGATGTTTTTAAGTCTCTATCCCTCTCCCTTCCTCTCTGTAGAAAATCAATAAAATATATTAGAAAAAAAAAGTTATAAAAAAAATGTTAATTATCATATACCACAGACGCCTGATATTAGTTATGAGGATTCCTAAGAAATCAGAACCAAAATTTTCTTTCTCTATTGCCAATATGGCCCTATGACTTCATCTTACATGGGACTAAGGTAAACAATCTACTACATAGTCTGAGAACAAGTTTCCTTAGAAATGATCATAGTAGCTCTGGCCAAAAAAAAAAAACAAAAAAAAAAACCCACACACAAAATAACAACAAACAAACAAATAACACCAACAGCTCCAACTAAAAAGGATTCAAACAATGATTTTTTAGAATATGAGAATGCTCAGGACAAATGCAAAAGCTGCAGCAGCAAGCGATAGCACTCCTACACGGATGGGACTTCATGCTATTAACATGAAGAACTATTGCCAAAACTGATTTGACTCAGTGGATCAAGCGTCGGCCTGTGGATTGAAAGGTCCCAGGTTCGATTCCGGTCAAGGACATGTACCTAGGTTGCAGACACATCCCCAGTAGGGAGCGTGCAGGAGGTAGCTGATTGATGTCTCTCTCTCATCGATGTTTCTAACTCTCTATCCCTCTCCTTTCCTCTCTGTAAAAAAAAAAAAATCAATAAAATATATTAGAAAACATGAAGAACTATAGATAAGACATGAAACAACTAGAATCTTGAAAATGTTTATAAAAACCTCTTTTTTTGAATAGGGTCTTCCTGAAACATTTTGGGAACCCCTGACACAAATTTAAAAAAATATATATATCTTAAAAATATCTAAAATTCCATCTGTCAAGGGAAGAGGAGTAGAGATAATATATACAGTACACAATGGTTACCATAATGTTACAAATGCCTTTAGATTACTTAAATGATCATTAAGTACTGGTTATTAATCATTTTAACTAATCATTTTAACCAACACTTAATGAGTATCACTAAAGGTATTATGATTAAGCTACAGACAGAGCAAACAATTCGTCTTTAATTTCAATACAACTTCCTTCTATGTGTGTAGGGGAAAAAATCTTATAAATCCTTTTAAAATAGTCACATATATTTAAATTTTTATATATATTTTAGAGTACATGCACATCTTGAGAATAGAAAACTGTATCGTCTAAATATATTGCATGAAAAAAAATTTGCAAAAATACTTATGATGCATCAAAATAGATGAGTCTATACAGGATTTTTTGGGTAGTAAAAAGACTGAGGCAATCCTATAAATCTAAATGTGAGTTTAATTTCCCATTTGCTTTCCAACAAGACTTATTACTTGATGACATTCAAATGGTATTTAGACATTTTCACCACATGCCTTTATATTTTTGCTTTGTTTAGACTACATAAAGAAGTAGAGGCCCAGTGCATGACACTTATATACTTGGGAGGAAAGGAAGGGGCCCTCAGGCCAGCCTGCATCCTCTCAGTCCAGGAGCCCTTGGAGGATGTCTCTGAGACAGGCTTCCGACTGGGCTGCACTCGCCCTGTGGGAGTGCACTGACTACTAGGGGGCAGCTCTTGTGTTGAGCATATGCCTCCTGGTGCTCAGTGTGCAGCATAGTGACTGGTTGTTACGCCGTTCAGTCTATCTGCATATTAGCCTTTTATTATATAGGACTAGAGGCCTGGTGCACAAAATTCATGCACTAGCCCAGCCTGCAACCTCTCTAATCTGGGACCCCTTGGGGGATGTCTAACTGCCAGTTTAGGTCTGATTCCTGTGGAATCAAGCCTAAACCAGCAGTCAGACATGCCTCTCATAATCCAAGACTGCTGGTTCCCAAACGCTAGCCTGCCTGCAAGCCTGATTGCCGCTAACAGCTTCTGCCTGCCAGCCTGATCATTCCTAACCACTCCTCTGCCAGCCTGATCGATGCCTAACTGTTCCCCTGCTAGCCCAATTGCCCTCCCCTCCTGGCCCAGAAAGCCCTAACAGTCCACCGCTGCCAGCCCAGTCTCCCCAAACTGCCCTCCCCTGCTGGCCCAGTAAGCCCTAACAGCCCACCGCTGCCAGCTCAGTCTCCCCAAACTGCCCTCCCCTGCTGGCTCAGTCACCCTTAACTGCCCTTCTTGCTGGCCTGGACACCCCCAACTGCCCTCCCCTGCAGACCTAGTTGCCCTTAACTAACCTCCCCTGTAGGCCTAATCACCCCCAACTACACTCCTTTTCAGACCTGGTCCCTGCCCTACCCTGCTAGTCTGATTGCCCATAACTGCCAGCCATCTTGTGGTAGCAATCTGGTGTCCACCTGGGAGTGGCCATCTTGTGTGTTGGAGTAGACCCCTCACAGGATGTCCAGTGGGATCAGGCCTAAACAGGCAGTTGGACATCCCTCTCACAATCCAGGTCTACTGGCTCCCAACCACTTACCTGCCTGCCTGCCTGATTGCTCCTAATGGCTTCTGCCTGCCAGCCTGATCATTCCCTAACCACTCCCCTGCCAGCCTGATTGCCCCTAACTGTCTCCCCTGCTGGCCTGGTCAATCATAATTGCCCTCCCCTGCCAGCCTGGTCTTCTCCAATTTCCCTCCCCTGCAGGCCTGGTCCCTCCCAACTGTCCTCCCTACTGGCCTGGGTCCACCTGCAGGCCTGTTCCCAACTTCCCTCCCCTGCCTGCCTGATCTCCTCCAACTGCCTTCCCCTGCAGGCCTGGTTCCCCCACAACTGCCCTCCCCTGTAGGCCTGATCATCCCCAACTGCCCTCTCCTGCTGGCCTGATTGCCCACAACTGACCTCTCCTGCCAACCATCTTATGACGGCCATCTTATGTTTACATGGGGGCGGCCATCTTTGACCACCTGGAGGTGGCCATCTTGTGTGTTGGAGTCATGGTCAATTTACATATTACCTCTTTATTATATAGAATAATACTTTAAAAAAAATAATTTTCTTGAATTTTTAGAGAGGAAGGGAGATGGATAGAGAGCTAGAAACATCGATGTGAGAGAAACATCAATCAGCTGCCTCTTGCACACCTACTGAGGTGGGGATGTGCCCGCAACCAAGGTACATGCCATTGACTGGAATCGAACCTGGGACCTTTCAGTCCACAGGCCAATGCTCTATCCACTGAGCCAAACAGGTCAGGGCAGATAATACTTTTTTAAAAGAATGTGAAATTTTCTTCCAGATATACAGAATTTGAATTTTATATTGTCCTCTGGGTTTTGCTATATTGTGGATGAAGGGGAGTTTTATTTCTTTGAGCACAGTCCTCTCAACAGAGAACTGTCCAAAAAGATCATATTTAAAATGTACTCACATTGTATGCATCAATGATCAACTGAATTACATTGCTGGAATTTGCAGATAATGTTCCTACTGCTGACTTAGGGATCAAATTTTTCAGTTCCTGCAATTAAAAGATAAGCATATAAAATGCAAATAAAGCAATTCAATGAGTCAGTAACTACTAAATACTTAATTTTAAATACCAGTGCCTAAATAATACGGTCTAGAAGTTTGATTTTTTTTTTTTTAATGTTCCCAGTAGGCTGAATGCTATGATATCAACATAATAGCATGGGAAAAAAAAACCTATTGGGGAAATGTTTTGTTGTCATGTCCACATTGATGTTCTTTTTATCTCATATATATTTACCTTGTAAACAGGCTGAAATTCTTCTGTAACTGCAAAAATCGTCTGAATGTTATTTTCACTTAATTTCTGGACAAGGTGAGCAATGGAAGGATAATCCTAAAAAATTAAGTAATAAAATTTAATATATAATTACATCCAATAAGTCATTTTTAAAAATCAAATTGCATATATAACTGGATCACTCACAGAAGACTGCTTGAAATAACACAAACAGTGTGTTGAAGTGGATGATATTATGTGTTTCTACTCTTTTCTATTTATGTGAGTCAAAATTTCCATAATAAAAAGGTTTTATAAAGCAATATTATCTATGTATATTAAATGTCAGAATAAATAAATTAAGGAATTCCCAGTAATTAAAGATTGTATTATCTGTCACTTAAGAAAGATCAAGATTAACCAAGGTTTAAATAATTGGCCAATATTTATTTTTAGTAGAAGCAGGGCGCCTATTTGTAAAACTCACATATAAATAAGATAAGGAATATTAAGACTATATTATTTGTTTATAAATATCAACTTTGCAAATAAATGCATACAAGTGAAAAGAGAAGCAGCCATTGTCCAGGCATGGAGTAAATATGTCTAAGTAGCTAGCTCCCTTCACCTTACTGAGGCTCTTCTCTAAGTACAAGGAAGCAAGCACAAAGCCACATCTATAGAAACAGCAATACTAGCTGTCCTGCGTATTAGGTCAGGACCTATACTTATCAAAATAACAAAATTCAAACCCTTATGGACAAAAAGAGGCCACATAGTAAACCTGACAAGCTTACGGGAGGCCTACATGGTGGCCTTACAAACTCAGAGATCTAAAGTAACCACCTAGGATGGTCTGAAATTAAAAGTTTTTTAACTAAAAGCAGTTTTAATGGTGGGTAGTAATGTCCTAGGTGGTATCTACCCTGACAAAGGTCTATCTTTACCTTAACTGAGCCTATTGTCTTTTTTCATCTATAACAGTGGTTCTCAACCTGTGGGTCATGACCCCTTTAGGGGTCGAATGACACTTTTACAGGGGTCGCCTAAGACAATCGGAAAACAAAGGTATTTACATTATAATTCATAACAATAGCAAAATCACAGTTATGAAGTATGGTTGGGGGTCACCACAACATGAGGAACTGTATTAAAGGATCACGGCATTAGAAAGGTTGAGAACCACTGATATATAACATATCTTTGAAATGTCATAGTAATTTTCCTTTTTCTGGACCCCTCAAAGCACAGGTACTGCTCTGTGGAGATCACAAATCCCCTCAATGTTATTGCGTTAATTGTTGACTATTAACTATCCTATGTCCACCTAAGTAAAAGAAGTGTGTGTGTATCACTTTACTTTTTATCCAATCCCAGAGGTTTCCTGCTTTGCTTTCTCCCACTTCCCTAATCTATCACCAATGGATTTCATGTAACCTACTTAAAGTCTCCTCTTTTGATTGTAATGCATAAAGTAAGGCACAAAACTGCCATTCTCCAGAGCATTATCTCAATTTGTTGAGACTTTGCTTCCTAACAATTGTTGACAGTTTGGCCCAAATAAACTCACAAAAATTCCTGACAGGTTTGAATGTTTCGTATGTTAATATTCTGAAAAACCCACAAGCCTGTCACCCACACATCTCTTAGTATTAAACACTAAAATCAACATGATCCCACTCAATGTGTAGAGAATCAAGCACTTACATAATAATGGCTCATTGTGTACATATCATTTTCCAGGTGACACTGTCCATCATTTGGTAAAACAATGCCACCAAGTTTCCCATCTCCAGCAAAGTGAAACCCAGCATCCGTAGAAAATACCAGCAACCGTGTAACATTTCTCCAGCCAATCAATGACTTAAAAAGAAAAGGATTAAAATTTAAAATACTACTCACAATTCATATATGCTGCCATTGTATTTTTAACCTTATTCTGTATTTTCTTTACCTTCTCTCTGCACAAAGCTAAAACTATTCTATCTAATAAAGAGGGAATATGCAAACTGACCATCACACTGCAAAATGGCTGCGCCCAAAGGGGAGGCAAGAATTCCATAACACAAGATGAATATGCTCACAGCAGCGGCAGGGATCCTGTAACACAAGATGGCTGCACCCACAGCGGAGGCGGAGTTCCCGTAACGTGCCTTAAGGAGCCAACAGCAGGAACCTGAGGCTGCTTGGTGCTAGGCTGGAGCAGGGAACCTGAGGCTGTACCTCCCACCCAGCGGGGCTTGACAGGGGTCCTCATGTTGTGCCCTTTGCCCCAGCACTGGGTCTGGATCTAGCCCAATGGAGGTGGGGCCGGCTGGGTTTAGGTCTTGTGCAATTTCAAAGGCGCATGTGGGTGGGTGGTGACTGGACTCTGGGTCCCATGGCATGCCCCAGACTCTGACAGAATGATTTTCATATACATTTTACTAATTTTTTTTTTATCTCTGGCACTTCTATTATAAAGAGTAAATAGCAATATTGAAATATTTCCTCTAATTAATCCCCTTTTAATGTGCATGAATTTCATGCACCAGGCCACTAGTTCTTGTGATAAATACATAGAACCCATTGAATAAAGCTCCTCTATACTGTAAAACTATATCTTGCCTGGTTGCCCATTTATCTCAGTTGTTTTAAAAACTGTATCTTTTAAAATCAATGTCTTACTCCCACGAGGAGGTAAAGCAAACTAATTCTATGTGTAGCAGGGACCACATCTGGTTTTGCTTATCTTCTCCACTGCAGCAGCTACACAGTGGTTAGCACACAGTACATGCTTCACATCATGTATTTGCTAGGTAAATAAAAATGTCTCAGCCCGTGCTTTAATAAATATATACTTATTTATTTCAGAGAGGAAGGGAGAGGGGGAGAAAAATGGAAACATCAATGATGAGAGAAACACTGACTGACTGCCTCCTGCATCACTCCCTTTCCTTCCCCCACTGGGGATTGAGCCGCAAGCTGGGCATGTGCCCTGATGGGAATCAAACCATGACCTCCTGGTTCATAGGTCAATGCTTACTGAGCCCTGCTGGTTGGGCTCAGCCATGTCTTTACTTTACCTTTCTGATGTTGTCTTATTCCCTTCCATCCTCTATCCTTGATCTATCTACTACAACATATACCTTCTTTATAGGCCCTCCATATTAGGCCTTTCTTTTTTAAGCACAGGAAAAATAATCTTCTCCAAAAACTTGCCCTGCTTAATTCCATCATTGTAACACATCATCAGTATTGTTTACTTATTCATTTATTGTATTCTCCACTTTATTCAACAAAGAATTGATGTAGTCATAAAATCTTTTTCTCAGTAATTTTGTAATTATGTTTGTCTAAATTTACTCAATACATCTGTTTATGTCCTCATAAGACTATAAATTCCTTGAAGGCAGAAATTAAGTTTATTTATGCTCACAATTCATATATGTCTCTTTTGCATCTAGAGTGAGTGAACAGTTACTCTCAGCATAACAATCAGAAAGACAGTAGTGGCCATGGATCTTATAGCTTGCTTTAATTCCACAAGCTGACGCACAGTCATGTAGCCCAGAGAATGCCCTCTCTCACCAGTGAGCTGCTAACAGGATCACAAATGAATGGCTGAAAAGAGGTGCTGTCAGGCAAGGCACTACCTAGATTACTCTTTCTTTCCCTTTAAAAGCAGGCTACCTTTAAATTGCAACTACCCAGAAAGAAGTCAAAAGTAACAATAATATATTAGTTAATAACTGCTGAGTGCTAAGTGGCACTTTAGATGGATTATTATATTTAAATTTCATAATATGCCCAATGAGGTATATCTATTATTATCATCCTTTCTTAAGGAAAAGGAAACAACCCTTTAGAATGGCTAAGTAAATTTCCTGAGATCAGTAGTGATGGAAAAATTTGAATTTATATTCTAATAGTCTAAAGACTGCTCTCTTAATCACTATACCATGGTGTTATATTATTATCTTAGATATCATTAGCATTCTGGCAAAAATTGTTTGAAAAGTAATCATTAAGAAACATCTGGAATCAAGGAGGGACTTCTAGGGAATAGGAGTACTACAAGAAAAAGAAGGGGGGGAGAAAATATACAATATAGAGTACGTAAGACCAATATTACCTAAATGCCCATCAATAGACAAGTGGATAAAAAGCTGTGGGTGCACACACAATGGAAATACTACTGGGACATTAAAAAAGAATGAAATCTCATGAATGGACTTAGAGGATATTATAGTAAATTAAGTAAGTCAGACAAAGAAAGACAAATACCATATGATTTTACTATCATGTGGAATCTAAAGAAGAAAATATACAAATAAGCAAAACAGAAACAGACTCATAGATACAGAGACTTACTGATGGTTGACAAAAGGGAAGAAAGTTGGGGGATTGGTGGAAAAGGTAAAGGGATTAAGAAGTACAAATTGGTAGTTACAGAACAGTCAATGATATGTAAATTACAGCATCGGGGATATAGTCAATATAGGGGATATGTAACAACTATGTATGGAGCCAGGTGGATACTTGAAATATCAGGGATCACTCTGTAAAGTATATTACTATTATATTATACATTATCTACCTCATAATGTTTCGTAATTTCAGCTTCAACTACCTCACTCTAAGGTCATCCCAAAATCTTCAGCTAGTAAATGGATCATAAAATTCTAGTCACTGGTCTAATGCTACTACTGAAAATTTTATAATTAAAATTACAGCCCTAGCCAGTTTGGCTCAGTGGCTAGAGCGCTGGCCTGCAGACTGACGGGTCTGGGATTCAACTCTAGTCAGGGGAACTTGCCTGGGTTTTGGTCTCGATCCCCAATAGAGGGCATGCAGGGGGCAGCCAATCAATGATTCTCTCTCATCACTGATGTTTCTATCTCTCTCTCCCTTACTCTCTGAAATAAATAAAAATATATTTTTTAAAAATTACAAATATTATGTCTTTTCAAAATATGATGTTCTCGGTTTACAAATAAGGAGAAAGATCAGTGTGAGAGAGAAACATCAAATGGTTACCTCCCATACATGCTCCGACTAAAGATAGAACCTGCAAGTTGGTTATGTGCCCTAACAGAGAATTGAACTGCAACCTTTTGGTGCATGAGAAAACACTCTAACAAACTAACTAGGAAAAGGCATATTTTAAAGATGATAAGCAGAAGAAAGCTGATCAAAGGAAAATGACACTTGAGACACTGCTCCATTTGAGCACTTTTAATGCTACCCTGATAACTCAGATTACCTCAATTCCATTTCTGGCACAAAGCCAGAAAATCAGGATACTTGGGTCTCTTCTAAAAACTACAACACCAGCTGAAGTGCCCAACTGTTTCAAATGATAAGCATACTGGATCTTTTAAAACCCTGTATAAATGAAGTAAGTGCCTAGCGCAAATAGAGACATAATTATATATGCTTGTATAAAACACTTATGGTTGGAGGGAATTTAAGGGACTAAATTCTGTACTTCTCTGGAATAACTAACTATGATATGGTAATAAAGATATTTTTTTCCATTAACTGATAGTAAAATCACACTAAAATTCATACAAATAATATGCCTTTGTAGAAAATGAATGCACTTACCCCACAAACTGCAACTTGCATGATTGCATCAAAACCACCTTCTGGAGAATCCAAATTTCCAGATATGCGCTGTTTACCAACAAGATCATTAAATACTCCCCCTTTATCAGTAAGACTGAGCACATTTTTGTAGCTAAATGGGCTAGTGCAGTTCTGTTCACTTGTGCAAGGGTTCTTTAGCTTAGCTGGTGTTGTACTAATGTAAGGCATCACAGTTTTCTCCACAAATGAGCCAAACCCTGTGCAGGAAAAATGCATAAGGAGAAATGGATGAATAGATGAATAGATAAATTTGCATTAAAAAGAAAATCAAGCATGTTACATGTAGGTCAACCTTTTTCCTTACAAAAAAAATAAGATTTTAATAATAAGTTTTCAAAGGAGATCATTATAATATGAAAAATCCAGGTCTTAAGAGAGAATAGGCTGTACTGGCTGGTACAATCATATTAATTAGTTATGAAATAGAACTTGAATACTCAACATGTTTATAAAATCAACAAATGAGTGACTAAATTCCTGAACACAAGCATGCATTTCATTATCCATGCACCTCCATGGGTTTTGCATCTGCAGATTCAACCAACTGCAGATCAAAAATATTTTTAAAAATCTCAGAACATTATAAAAAGCAAACATTTGAATTTGCCAAGCACCAATCACTATGATGAATCCATGTGAATAAGGTGACGAGTAGGCAGTTCGTGCTGTTGCCTAAATGAAAATACTATCTATATATATAAAAGCCTAAATGACCATTAGGACTGAACGACTGCAATGACCGGACAATCAGAACAACTGGCCAACCAGTTGTTATGATGTGCACTGACCACCAGGGGGCAGATGATGCTCAATGCAGAAGCTGCCCCCTTAGTGGTCAGTGCAGTCCCACAGCCAACCTCCACAGCCCTTCCCCTGGCTGGCCAACCTCCGCGGCCCCTCCCAATCACAACTTCCTGAGGTCCCTCCCACCCCCAGCTAGCCAACCTCCCACGGCCCCTCCTCCAGCCATCTGGCCTCAATCAGGACTGAGCAAGTTAAACCTGAGTGGCCCCTATTGCTGGCCAGGCTACTGGACCCCATCTGTGCACAGTTTTGTGCACCGGGCCTCTAGTTCTTTATAAAGGGACTTGAGCATCTTTGGATTTTGGTATTAGCATGGATCCTAGAACCAATACCCAGTGGATATGAGGTACAACTATAATGTGTCAAATAACATGGTAGCATACATAACAGAGGAATAAAGAAACAGAAAAATTATTAGATGTGTGACAAAAATTATCAGTCCTCTCTGAAAGAAAAGGCGAAAACCTGACCTTATTTATCTCATAAGTATGTGGTGAGTAACAAAACTGCCAAGATTTATACAAATGAAAATTATTAATTTTTTCAATATTCCCACCTATTCGGAAGTCTGAAGTAATCCTCTTCATTTCATTCATCAGATCTGTTCCAAGACTTTTTACATTCTCCAAGTCATCTTTCATTGAGTAAGAAAGGTCCATTAGGTAGTAGAGATCAATGGGATAGTCTTCAGCTCTCTTGAATTTTAATGCAAATGTTTGAGGCTCCCCTAATTAAACAGATATTAGAAAATGAAATTAGCTTGTTAACAACAAAAAGCAATGAGGAAAACCAAACAGACTGTATTTGCAAGGTAAACACCATAAAATGAAATGTATCATTGCTATATTTTTCACAAAATTCTACATATAATACAATGAGTGTGTATTCAATTTCATTCAAATACTTAAAATGCCAGAGCCTGGGGATACAAGATGAAAAAGACAACATCCCAAATCCATAGTGGGTAAAACAGACAAAAATGGTTAATTTATAACTAGATGGAAAAACAAATGAAACTAGGGTGGGTGAAAAGGGCACATTATAGGGTATAGCTGACTATTTGGAGTTTGAAGTTATAAATCAAGACTGTTCTCTGTTTAATGGGAGCCTACTATATGTAAATAACATAATCTGGTTTTTTTACTTTAGAAAACCTGATAAAAAGTTTTCAAAATTACTTACAGAGACAAAGAAACATGTTAAGAAACTATGCAAAAATCTAAGATAGTGAAAGTCTGAATAGAAACAATGAGGAATGAGAAGAGAGATGAGTAAGAGGTGTTAGGTATAATTCACTTAGAAAATACATGAGAAAGAGGTTTGGGTGGGGAAAAAAAATCATAAAAATTTTAACTTGTAGTCCTAGCCAGTTTGGTTCAGTGGATAGAGCATCAACCTGCAGACTGAAGGGTATTGGGTTTGATTTTGATCAAGGCCCCATACTGAGGTTGCAGGCTCAAATCCTGGCCCTGGTCAAGGCACATATGGGAGGCAACCAACCGATGTGTTTCTTTCACATTAATGTTTCTCTTTCTTTCTCTCCCCTCTCTTCCACTCTCTAAAAAAATCAATGTGTTTAGAAAGCAGTATTAAGAAAAATTAGGAGTGATACCATAGAATTCAAGAGAAAGAGCATTTCAAAAGGCTCAACGGCATCACTTGGTACAGAAAGGTTAAAAATAAAAAGTCCCCCCCTACACCTCCTCAATAAGGGTACATAGATTTGGTGATTCAAGGTGATGGTAGAGCTTTGCCAGAACAGGCTAAGAGGAAGAAGCCTGACTGCCCCAGGTTGAAGAGTAGATGAAGTGGAAATCAGGGACAAAAGTAATGTGCACCACTCTTTTGAGAGAAAGAGGATGGACCTTGGAATGAGCAGGAAGAGGGCTTGTGTTTTGTTGCTGAGATACAGATTGCGACAGATTCTAATAAAAATCTTAATAAATTAACAATACTAAACATATACAAAGGAAAAATATAGGCTAAAATATCTACATATATGAACACTTTTTATTTTTAAAACCCATTAAATCTATTACTTTCTTAATATTTAACAATTTACTTTGAACATTAGGCAATATTTATTATTTATGTATTACAAATTGTTATGTCTAGAAAAACATGTCTAAAATGTATTCCACTTTCTACTTGAGAGCCAGTCCACATATGAAAATGAACCCTCAACAGAAACTGATGAGGATTATATAAAGTTGTTGTGAAAAGCTCAAGTAGAAACAAAGATATCACAGAATTAGATGTCTTACCTGATCGTAATTGCAAAACCAACTGCTGTGGTTGGATCTGCGTGATATCTTCTGGTTTGAGCTTCTCTGCAGTTCCTTTGCTACGGTTGGTTACATTTTTATTTTTCTTTATATCTTTGGAACCTCTGGGATTTTCTATATCATCTGGATGACAACCCTTCTTTTTTAAGGCTTCTAAATCATCACAACGTGCAGAAGTAGGCATTCCTTCTTGTAAAAATGTCTAAGTGACATTTAATAAAATAGAGGTGTAAATAAAAAGTATAATGGTCAAATCTTTCACTTAACTGCAAATACACAATCAAATTGCACAAATCAAGTGACATATCAAATGTACTTAATTTCTAGTTTTTGAACAAAGTGCTTCCTTCATCCAATCCACAGTAAGTGCTCTTACTTATAAACAAAACTATAGGCCTGGTGCATAAATTTGTGCACCAGTGGAGTCTCCCAGCCTAGCTTGCGGGATCCAGCTGAAATCTGCTCTCTGAAATCTCCTATGGGTCAGAGAGAAATGTGGGAGGAAATTTGGCCAGTCAAGGAGGAATATTGGGAGGACTCCAGGGCATGTCTAGCCCGTTTCGCTCAGTCCTGATTGGCCGGACCCCAGCAGCAAGCTAACCTACCAGTTGGAGCGTCTGCCCCTCGTGGTCAGTGTACATCATAGCAAGTGGTTGAGTGGCCTTAGCATATCATTAGCATATTATACTTTGATTGAACAGCTGACCGGACCAATGGACACTTAGCATATTAGGCTTTTATTCTGTAGAATGTTTCCTTGGAAAGTAATTCTGTTTTTAATAATATATTGTTAGTACCATATTATTTTAATAATACTTAGGACTGATCTAAGTGTACATTTTAACTATCTTCAAATTCAGAGTATCTAATAAAAAATTCATTTAATGAAATCACTAACTCAGCATGGTTAACATCCACTAATAATGTATATAGAAACAAATAGCAAATATTTTTCTTTTAAGAAAATTCCTTAGAAGCCTCTCATATTATATAGCATTCTCCACAATAACCTTGAACAATATATTGCAGAAAACATGTTATCCTAAAAGCCTCTTGATTAATGATGTCATTTTTAAACAAAAAGAAGAAATTTAGCAAAAATTTAGTATTCTTGGAGGTTTAAAACAATTTGAGTATTGAATATTACAGTAAACAATACAGTGATTATATGACAAGGGTTATGAATATATTTCCACAGGGTAAATTGTAAAAATAGAAAAGATCATAACGGTATATAAATGGTACTTGTGGCTTGTGGTAAAATTTCCAGTAGCAACATGATTTTAGGATGTGTTATACATCAACAAAAATTATATCAGATGACCAAAGTACCTTAGTAAAAACAAAAACACTGCTTTTAAGATGTATATAAAAGATTTTGAATAACATGATTTCATGAAATGTGAGGGGAGAAAAAAAAACAATGTGAGTGTATGTGTGTATGATTTTTTAAAAGTGTACATATAATTAAATCAATTATTATAATAGACACTTGACATATATCCCTAGAAATTATATATTTAGTAAGTCAAAAAAATTTTAAATCTTAACATTGGAAAAATGAAAGAATGCCTTTCATTTGGAGTCACTTATTGTTTACTTTGATATGGTATTTTATGATCTACCAATTTATGGTGTTGTATATAGTTAGAACATTTAAATACAAAAAATAAAAACAATGGTTTTAATCAGTTGTTTTTAAAGGTAAACATAAGCCTAAATGAGAACATTTAAATAATTAGAAAAACAACTGAGGGGAAAAAAACATGCCATGGATCAGATGGTTCAAAATTGCAGTGTTTTTATATATTATCAAACATAAATTACTATCTAGTACATTACTTTCTAAATATTAGCCAATCTGGAAATCATAACATATAAGTAAAATGTCATTCAACATATTCCAAAATAGCCTCAATAACAAGAATTATGCTACAAAGATCAAAGGCTAAACTACTTCAATAGTTAGGATAGGATAACTGTCAACTCCAGACAAACTATATATACTAATAATCTCTACTAGTAAAAGGGTAATATGCAAATTAGCCAGGACACCTCATGCAATGACCAAACAGCAAGCTGCATGGGTGACTAGGCTGGCAGGGAGGCAGTAAGGTGTGACCAAATGACAGAACAGCAGGCTGCGTGGGGCAAACCAGGTTAGCAGGGGAGCCAGTGAGGGGCAACCAAATGATTGAACAGCAGAATGCGTGTATGACTAGGTTGGCAGGGGCAGTGAGGGGTGACCAGGCCAACCCGGGGGGGCATTTGGAGGCAACCAGGCTGGCGGGGTGGAGGGAGGTAGTTAGGGGCAATCAGGCCTGCAGGGGGGCACTTGGGGTTGATCAGGCAGGCAAGCAGAGGCAGTTAGGGGTGATCAGGCAGGCAGTCAGGTAAGCAGTTAGGAGCCAGTGATCCCAGATTGTGAGAGGGATGTCTGAATACCAGTGCTGAATTTTATACACCAGGGCCTCTAGTAACCCTAACAAAATAGATACTATTGATAATAATACTTATCACTCATTTAGAACATTTTAAGTGAAACTGCAATTAAGTTCAGCACTCCCTATTTCCTCCATTATCTCCAATTTAATTCTAGAATACCATTTTTAGGAAAAGAGAAAGTAACCATTAGAAAAATTTTGAAGTAACAAAACAAAAATCTTTCATTTTTTTCTTTCAGATGGTCAAACCAAATTTGACCAGTTATATCTATAAAATGAGTACTTGAAATGTGGAGGTCAAATGACTGAATAAAAACAAATAATAAGTTTTGGCCTTCTGATATTCACTCTGAATAATTATATATCTTCAAAATGACTTTCCTTCAATTCCTGTTCTAATCCATTAATTCATTCATTGGTTTGTCTGTTCATTCGCTAAGCTATTGTGGAAGGTTCCATATTAAGCAATATGCAGAGATGACAAAAGTGAATAAAATTTAAACCCTAACTTCAATAGTTGGCAAATCAATTCAGATATAACTCAACTCCATATTAGTTTAACTCAAATATACTTAGAATTGTTAATTTATACCTCTCCCATCAATAAACATTGATTTAAATGAAAATTCACATCAAGGTCTTCCAAGGATACAGTTGTGTGCAATACTACATGACTAGAGAATAAAAGGAAAGAATTTGTGCTGTCTTACTTACTGAATTTGTACACCATCCACAATTTGGCCCTGCTTGTATACATTCTCCACATGATTTGGCATTTGCTTTTAAACATCTATTTTCATCTGTCAGTGAAAAAAAGAACAGACCACTTTATTTCATGTGTCAAGAGAGAAAATAATAAAAAATCAGGATCACAATAATGAATTATATATATGAACATTAAATATGAATACTATGATCTCGACCTGCCCTAAAGAGGACCCAAAGAGTAGTGATTCTGGATTACCTTAACCCTAAGTCATAAAAAGACAGTTTTTCTTGTCTTGTATAGCAAGGACTATGGACAATTATTAAAAATACATAAAGAAAAACCTAAAAATCACCCACAATGTGCACATTTATCCTTTTTGTCAAAGGGATAATTCCAGATCTATCAGGTTGAATGGTCATAATTGTCAGTTTTCTTACAAATGGGCAAAGCATACTTCATTTAAATCATATTGCATTACCCTATAAGCATCCAGAGCAGGTTTCCCTTCATTTTTATTATCCGTATATACTAAAGCAGTAAAATGCAAATTGACCATCACTTCAACACAAAAGGTGGCCACCTCCATGTGGACACAAGATGGCCGTCACAAGATGGTCAGCAGGGGAGGGCAGTTGTGGGTGAGGAGGCCAGCAGGGGAGGGCAGTTGGGGGGTGCCAGGCCTGCAGGGGAAGGCAGTTGGGGGAAACCAGGCCAAGAGGAGACAGCAGTTAGAGGCAACTGGGCTGGCAGGGGAGCACAGTTAGGGGCAATCAGGCTGGCAGGGGAGCAGTTAGGCGTTGATCAGGCTGGCAGAGGAGTGGTTAGGGGATAAATGGAATGGCAGGCAGAAGCGCTTAGGTGCCATCAGGCAGGCAAGTAAGGGAATGATTGGGAGCCACCAGTCCTGGATTGTGAGAGGGATGTGGGATCAGCAGTTGGACATCCCTCAAAGGATCCCAAATTAGAGAGGGTGCAGGCTTGGTTGAGGGACACCCCTCCTCCCATGCACGAATTTCATGCATCAGGCCTCTAGTGTTAAAAATTTGAAAAGTTCATATTCATCCAAGCCAAAAATCTCATGATTTATCAGGCTTTGTGTCCAAAGTATGTTTTACAATTCTTTAATCTAAATATCAGCATGCCTTTCCTGGACTGTCTCCAATGTGTCTTTTAGATAACGCTCATTGTAGAAAACTTGAAAAATACATAAAAACATAAAGAAAAACCTAAAAACGATGCACAATGTGCTCATAAGATAGAACTACTATTAAATATATCCTTCTAGTCTTTTTTCATATAAATAGGTAAAAAATATCAAGAATGCATAATATATGTACATTATATAAATGAAATTAAGGACATACATTTTGTGTACTACTTCTTATACTTTAGCCTTAGTATTACTATAAATTCTTCAAAATGGTGGCTTTTAATAATTGCATATTTCATTATATCACACCCTATTTGTGAACAAACTTGTGTTCACATATGCTTGCTCACATGCACACAGAAACCCCTGAAACACATATGTACACATACATACACAGAGATGCACCCACAAAACTATTTTTTATCATAGATTTTTTAAAAAATACTAAGTTAAAAACTATTAATGGCTTTAAAATTCTTGATACACACTATTTTCTACCAAGAATTAATATTCTCAAAACCAATATACTAATAACATTTCATTAACTGGTATTTAATTAATGCACTAAGTAATTAATGTAAATATTTCTACATCACTAATTAATGTAATTTTTTTACTCAATAGGATAAATCAGAATATCAATTCAATTGTCAATTACTTAAGGTCTCTTATTTTTTTAATATTTTTACTGACCATATATTTTGTAAATTTTCTTATCTTTTGCAAATTTTTCTATTATGCTCATATGTTTTTATTAGATCTCTATACATGATAAGAAAATAAACCCTTTTTTATTTTCTTATTGTTGACAATGTTTTTACACATAGATATTTTGGGATTTATTATGTTGTTGGTTTTATGCTTTTCAAAATTATCAGATTTCTTTCCTCAGTTTTCTGTGTTGTAAATCCTTCTTATCCTAAGATAAAATAATTGTTCTACAGTGTATTTTTTTAGAACTAGAGAACAGACATTCTATTATTTCAGATGTGGAAGCACCATGGTTTCTAAGAGGATTAAATACATTTTTGGCTTTATTTTCCATTTCTCTACTAACAATGCCAACATTTTTCAAGACTTGTTTCTAGTAACAATGCCAACATTTTTTAAGACTTGTTGATAAAAGAATAGGAACATGTAGTCAATTGTTCCTGGTTTCAGTTTTATAGATCATAATAGCTAGTTCATAATCTACCATTCTACATTTTTATTTCTTTTCTTCTAAATATATTACATGTCATTGCTTTGCCTATGCTCAAACACTCTATTACATTCTCAAAAGATTTTTCTGTAGTGTATTGCCAAAACCTTCATGGCAAGGTTCAGGATCTGAAGGAGGGGCTGATGCACATATGAAAATGCTATACAAGAAATATGAATTTAGAAGTCACTGGGTGCCAGCCAGATGGGAGTCTCTTTCTTGAAGAGACACACTGACTTCTGGCTTGGTCTGCTATTTATTTACTTGAATACACATTTTCCCATTAGCAATGCATACAGGCAGATAAAAGGTAAAGTTTGGTAAACAATAAAAGGACTATTCAAATTAGGGAATTGCCTTGAGCCACCACTACATCAACTGACAAAGTGCTTAGTGTCAGCCCTGCTAAAGCCCAAGGTCCAAAGGCCTTCTGCATTCCTTGGTGCACTGACAGTATTGGCAAGCAGTGCCTTCCCACAGTGTGTTATACTATATAATAAAAGCGAGGTGGTATCGCCACAAGATGGGCCACAGAAAATTGGCCAGCAGGAGAAGGCAGTTGGGAGCCAGCGGAGCAGGGTAGTTGGGGCAATCAGATTGGCAGGGTAGCAGTTAGACATCAATCAGGCCTGCAGCGGAGAGGTTAGAGGGCGATCATGGGAGGGCACTTAGGGGCAATCAGGCAGGTGACACGGTTAGGAACCAGTAGTCCCAGATTGTGAGAGGAATGTCTGACTGCTGGTTTAGGCCCGATCCCACAGGCCTAAACCCATCGGCAATCAAACATTCTCTGAGGGTTCCCAAATTGGAGAGGGTGCAGGCTGGGCTGAGGGACAACCCCTCCCCGTACACAAATTTTATGCACTGGGTCTCTAGTTTCTATATACCAAAGCTTAAGTGACTGGTCAACCTGTCGCTATGATGCTCACTGACCTCCAGGTAACAGATGCACAATGCACAGGATTGGGCTCCCTCCTGCCTGGATCGGGCCTGCAAGGCTCAGGTTCCCGCCTGTCTGTATTGGCCCTGCAGGGATGGGTCTGAAAGCAGCTATCTGACATCCCCTGAGCAGTTCCAAATTGCGTGAGGGCGCAGGCCAGCCAAGGGACCCTACTGGCACATGAATCTGTGCACTTGGCCTCTAATATCCTATCATTTCAGCATTTCACTTAAAGACCTGCCTACCATATTTCTGGGTAGCAAAGGTGAGGGGCCTTTCAGGCCATAGTATAAACCTTGCCCTTTACTCTGAGTGAGATATAGTAGGGCTTTCAAATGGATCAATAGGATCTGACTTAGGTCTCCCTTGAATTTAACTGGTCAAAAAGCCATACAAGATACTGAAATGAAAACACAAATATGGTTTTTTATTTACCTGCTTGGCCAAACACATAGCAAACTGAACTGATCAGTCCAATCCAGAAAATCAGTTGTAAATTCATCTGAAATATAAAATATACATTATATTGTAAAAATAAATACATTAAAAATAAATCATTTCTATCCACCTTAACATAATATCTCAACCATTTTTTCTCCACACTCCATTTTATCTTTCCTCCCTCATCTTTTACCTACGTTAACTAAAATAACTTTCATAACAAATCTCCAGAATCTGTTATTACTTTTCTTCCTTTCACATATACTTAACAATACTTTAAAAAGACTAACAGTGTTTAGTATTCCCTAATACTATAAAAGATATTAACTTTCTTTATCCTGTGAAATATGTATCTCTATTATTGCCTATGGCTTCTAAGGGGTCAAACAGACATATCTAGAATGCAATATCCTCTTACAATTTTTTAATAGTTTTTATTTTTCCTCAGGAGACGACCAATATCCTGTACAAGGTTCTGATTCAATTTTTTTTCTTTTTTTAAAAAAATCAACTTTTATGCATGGAGTTAATAAAACATTTAGTTTAATTCCCCACAATTTCTATTCCTACATATTAGACTCCAAAAAGGTGAGTGAGGGAGGGGCATAAGAAACCTAAAAGAGTCTTAAGTCTTAATAGAGTCTTTGAAAAAAAAAAATTAAATAATATTTTGTATATTAAGCAGAATAATCCTAAACTACTATATATACACTAATGTTCTGACACACACAGACTTGTGCACATTGAAAGAAAATTAGAAGAACTATTTTAATATCACTGATCATGGCTTGCTAATGAAAAGAAAGTAAGATTCTACAGAGTCTCCTATCTACCTACTCTAAGACTTCTGTGAGGATCAAATGTGATGAGACATGGGAAAAATCTTCACAAACATTTGGTTAAACTGTAAAATATTTTCACCTGATTATAAAGCAAGTTGGGTTCCTGGGCTGAAGAAACTCCAAGGAGGCTAGTCACTAGGAAGAGGAAGCCAGGCAATGCTATATGACATTACGCGGCACCCATAGCGACCGTTTCTGGCCGGACTGGGCTGTGGGCTGCATTTTTTGCCATGGGGTCTTGACAGCAATGGCTGTGATTTGGTGGGGTGTTGCTCCTGGGTGGTGGTGGGCTGTGTCCCACTTGGGGAAGCTGAGTGTTGGTTTGTTGGTGCCACGTTCGTAGTGCTGTTTATTTTTAAGCTAGAGGCCCAATGCATGAAGATTTGTGTAAGAATGGGCCGTCCTTACTCTGGCTGCCAGCACCACCCTTGCTTCAGTGGAAGCCGCCTTTCCACCTTCCCTTGCTGCCCAGGAGCCTGGAGCGTCTAGGTGGGGCAGAATGCCCCGGGCCACTCGATGCCCGTGTATGCAAGCTAAGGAGCCATCTTTGTTGGGTTAATTTGCATACTCACTCCTGATTGGCTAGTGGGTGTAACGAAGGTAAGGTCAATTTGCATCTTACTCTTTTATTAGTGTAGATAGCCAGTGCTCCTGCCTTGAGTGTCTGCCCCCTGGTGGTCAGTATGGGTCATAGCTATTAGTCGGACACCAGACACTTAGCCTTTTATATAGAGAGATAGTAGTTTTCTGTGAATCTAAGTTTTTACTATATTAACCTAACTTTCCAGTTTGTCGAAGACAGCTATAGCCAGAGGTCACTGATCCTATTCCTTAACTACTTTCTGCTCTGGACTAGCAGCCAGTCAAATAATTATGCATAAATATCTTTCCCAACCATATAAAATACAAACACAGACAAAAAAAAAAGATTTATTAGTTATCAAATAAAAAGAAATGAAAGCAATGTAAGGTTAAGTGTTTAGTTTTTTTTTTTTTTTTAACCTAACAAAATTTACTGCAGAAGACTGAGAGAAACCAGATATGGCTCTGTAAACTAGTATAATTTGGGGGGAAATAATTTAACAACTTATATCAAAAGTCATGAAAATATGTTTCTACCCTCTAAATTAGCAATCTAGCTATTGGGAATTCATCCTAAGGAAATAATTAAAAATATAAGAGGTAATACACATGCACATACACAATCAGTACAGAACTCAAGGGTGAAAGGAGGTTTACAATTGTTTGTATGGAAATAATATAACTACTACTAAATAATAACATAAGAATAAACTCTGTGTTTCCGTATTCACAACTGTAAAGCAACTTTTACCCAACTCTGTATATTTATAAGAGGTGAAAGTGTAAACATCCTCTACCCAAAAATAGGGCAATGGCTAATTGTACCAACTTAATAGACCTATTAGAGTCATAATAATAAAATGAAGTAACATCAAAAGATCTATAGAATAATTTGGGGTGTAAGGTTTACATTAAGATAACAGGCATGCAAAAATAACACCATATAAAATAACCCAAGAGATCTCTAGATGACAAACAGCTATAAGCATGGGTTTATTTGTTTTTAAACTGTTACAGTCTTTTCTTCTTTTATGGGTGAGTAGCTGTGTGCAATTATTCATTTGGTAAATTGCCTTCATTTAGCAAACATATTTTTTAAAAACCTCCATCTTCAAAACCTTACATTCCAGATGCAATTTCCATTGCTCCCAGACAGTGCTTCAAAGTTGTCTTAGAGCCCTAACTGGTTTGGCTCAGTGGATAGAGCGTTGGCCTGCAGACTCAAAGGGCCCAGGTTTGATTCTGATCAAGGGCACGTACCTTGGTTGCAGGCACATCCCCAGTGGGGAGTGTGCAGGAGGCAGCTGATCGATGTTTCTCTCTCGATGTTTCTAACTCTCTGTCCCTCTCCCTTCCTCTTGGTAAGAAAAATCAATAAAATATATTAAAAAAAAAAGTTGTCTTAGAGCACCCAGGTACTTGCATTTTCCCTGCTGTAAATAGTTGTCCCCTTTTCTCTGTTAGCTTCCCAGAGAAAAGTGATAATAATGTATAGAGTCATCCACTTGGCAACTTTGCTCAGGCTAGCCAAATTTTGCCAGGAGCTCACAGTTGTGCTTATATATCAGTGATTGCATCCAAAAGACCAAGAAAACTGACACAAAGTGTGAAATGCCTAACAGTTCACCTTTTAAGGCCTACCTAAAAGATGCAACATGTAATAAATCCATGTAGACTATACTTCTAAGCAACTCAAATGTTATCAATTCCAAAGCTGTGACTAAAAGGACCTGGAACATTAAGACTCCCAAGGAAATGCATGACTGTGACAAATGGAGTATCAAAAGCAGTTTCTGCACAAAGACCATATATGGACTGATACGTGTTTCATAGGGATACTTCTCAGGCTATTTCAAGAACCACTAGACTACTTTGATAAACTTCTTAAAATATTACACACTTCAGAAAATCATTACTAAGATAAATTTATTAGGTAACAGAAAATATTTCCTAACATTCTTAGGTTACATAGTTTTAAAATATTTCTTTAAATGCCATCATCCTCCTATAAACATTGTCAAGCCAAAGATCAGCCCTCTGAAAACATCATGCCTATGGAAGAGCTCAAACCCAGAAGCAGACAAATTAAGACCTTAGTGTTGAAGCACAGCTGAGAGAACAAGGACAACATCCAAGAACAGCTCAAGGACAAATGTCAGCTCTCATGTAACTGGTCATCATACCAGCAAAACAGAGGCACAGTCACTGGCTGGTGATGTAAAAAAGCCAGGATTTCTGTCCAGAAAACAGAAGCCAAAGGAGATAGAAGACAGAAGTTAAAAATAAAGAAGAGTGATGAGGACAATAAAGTTTACAAGACAGCCTGGTTAGAAATGGCCACCAGGAAAGTCAGCAGTAGAGAGTTGGATAGTGAAGAGGAATTACAGAGAAGACTCAACAACCTCCCAATTGCGACAGTTTTAAAGGAACAAGATACTTCTGCATCTGTATGGAAAAGAATGACACACCTAGAGCTTCCTAAGGCAGCACTTCTACAAAGTATGGTGTAGGAACAATTGCATCAGATATACCAGGTGCCCACTGCACACCTAAAAACCACCATCTTGGGAATGGGACCTGTACTGTACTTCCAGGAATTCATATACTGAGAAAAGGTAGCCTAAGGAATTTACCATCAAGAACATTCCACATAGAATAGTATATATTAGGGGCCAACAGGGAGAGATGCATTCAGATATTAACCTAACCCTATCTTTTGTGTCCTCTTATATTCAAAGGTCTAGAAATAGTTGTCTACACTGGTCTCCATTTCAAAACCTCCTATTCCCTCTGCTATAATTGGTGTCCACTAGCTACTATGTATGTACAACTGCTCTTGCAAAAGAAAACTTTCCAGACCTTACTTTACCCCCTACATTCATTAATTCGTTCAAAAATGTCTTGACTGCCTACAATATGCACTTGAGGAGATACAGCAGCTTACGACCCACAAAAATTACGTTATTTAATACATTTCACCATTGTTTCTTAAAACACTCTATTTCCCTGGACCACTGGTGTCTCTGAAAGTTCTTCCTCAGACAACTATGTCAGGTTTGTGCCCTACCTGGAGATACCTCAAGGAATTTTCACATCAAAGATAAAAATTCAAATTATTACAAAATGACATGTCTTCTATAATAAAGACAAAAAACAAAGTGCATTAAAGACCCAAAAATCTGCCTGGGTGTGTTCAGAGGCTTCATGGAAATGGCAATGTTTTAGCCAGAATTAGACATATAAGAAATGGGTTGGCAAATGAAGAAAAGATTTCCAGGCAAAAAGGTTTGTACATGCAAAGCCATAGAGCCCTGAGAATTCTAATGATTTCTTCTCAACCTTAATTTCTAAACATGTTTGAGTGACTACACATCTCCACAAATGGAACTGTCTCACTCTATTTTTAGAGGAAAAAGACCAGGAAAAAAAGTCTATATATATAAAACTCTAATTTGCAAATAGACTGAACTATGGAACAACCAAAGGTCACTCTGAGGTGCACTGACCACTAGGGGGCATGCGTGGAACACGGAGAGCGTCAGGAGAAGATGGCAAAGCACGGAACATGGTGGAGGTTGGCCACGGGGGGATGGTGGAGCAAGTGAATGGGGGCGCCAGACCAAGGTGGGGCGCTGTTTGCTGTCATCAGGGCAAGTCTCTGGTGGTTACTAAAAATTCTTTGCTCCTGTGCACTGTGATCTCACCCAGTGCTAGCACATGCTGCCAGAGCCAGCCCCGCTTGCCCCCACTGCCAGTGCCTAACTCGACCTGATCGCTCAGTGCCATCAGCAGGTGCCAGCAGTGGCTGCTGGCCCTGATCACCCCTCAGGGCTTCTCCACCTCCCCTGCTCCTGAGGAGTGATAGGGGCCAGCAGCCATCTCTTGCACCTGTTGCTGGTGATGGCCCCACTTGCACCCACTGCTGGCACAGGCTCCAATGACACTATGCCATCGGTGGGTGCATGCAGGGCCAGCACTGTGACCACGTGAGTGTGGTGGCAGCAGGAGCAGGGCAGCCAGCAGACAGGGGACCGGGGACTGCAGCTGGAGGGGCTGGGTGGGAGCAGAAAGTATGGGCCAAGACCTATCCCTATGCCCACTGCAGCTGCACAGCCCACAGTTCCTTTCGAGGTGCAAATTCTTGCACTAGCCTATATATATGAAAGGTTAAGTGACTGGCCAACTGGCCGGTAGGTATGATGCGCACTGACCACCAACTGGCAGACATTCAATGCAGGAGCTGCTGTGTGACAGCAACTTTGCAGAATGCCCTCTCATATTCAAGGATCCCTTGGAGGATTATCAGATTGCCTGTTTCAGCCCGACCCCTCAGGCCAGCCTGAGGGACCCCACCTGCTGGAGGGACCCCTGCTCACTCTGCAGATGCCTTTTCACCCCCAGCATCACCCCAGGTGCAGCTGGTGGGAAGGGACCACAGAAGATTGGCTTTAGTGCGTGCCTTGCCCATTTTGCCTAGTCCTGCCCTGCTGGACACTTAGTAATTAATTTCTTTTCAATGTGCACAAATCTGTGCACCAGGCCTCTCTTTGTTTGTTATTTGTAGTTAAATCTGGTCAGTGAGATGAGTGATTATTTTATCCTTGTAATTTTCTATAATAAGTATCAATGATGTTAAAATCTTAATATAGAGGCCAAAAAGAATACTAAAGTATTTAACTATTTGTGAGGTGGGAAATAACAGAAACTGAGACCAGTGAAGCAGGAGTTGGGTTACAGAGAGCCTTCAAAGGCATGGTAAAAGACTTTAGAGTCTATTCAATATAGAGTAAGGAAATTAAAAAAAAAAAAAAAAAAGAACAGGACAGAGAGGAACCAAGATGGCAGTGAAGGTTAACACAGGTATGTGTTGCCTCCTACAACCATATCAAAATTACAACTAAAATTTGAAACAACCATCATTCAGAATTGCCTGAAAGCTGGCTGAATGGATGTCTTACAATTAAAGAAGTTAAGAAGAAAGCACACTGAGACTGGTAGGAGGGGCAGAGGTGCAGAACAAGCTGGTCTGGCACCCACATGAGCCACTTTTTTAATCAGGAGGGAGATCATCCCTGTGGAAGATGCTCATGAGGAGCAAGAGGTCCCAGCAACACACTAGACTCCCAGCTCAAGGTGCCAGAGCTGGAAAAGAAGTCCCCATAACTTCAGGCTGTAAAAACAAGCAGGGGTTGTGGCTGAGTGACGGGTGTTCCTCTTAAAGGGCCAGCACACACACTGATTTGGACTCCATCTTTCTGAACTCCAGCACCAGGCAGCTTTGGGAGACCCAGACACATTAGGGGAAGAACTGGATTATCTAGTATCAGGGCAGGAATTCAGGGGTGGTTCTCGCCTAGATGGGGGTGCTTGCAGAGGTCATTGTTCCTATGCTGGTACCTCCCCACTGCAGAGTTGGCTGGCAGCCATATCTGAATTTCCATCAGCAAAACTCATTCTGTTGGCTCAGCCCTGATGATTCTCTGAGACCCTGTCCCATCCAATTTGCTGCCCCATCCAAGCTGTTTGCAGCAGTTTTTCCATATGAATGGCCTGTCCTAGTTCAGGCTTCAGACTTTACTAAAATCTCTCAAAAAAGCTGCAGCTGGCATCAGTATGCCCCCCAAAAAGATCCAAGACCTGGCACTAAGACCAGCTTGCCTTGTTTTCATAGTTGGGCCTCACTTGGGAACTTCCTACCCCATTACAAATTGTCGGAAACCAAAACATTGTTCTCACTAAATGGATGAAAACAGGAGGCTAGAAGGCTGGTCAACCTTGAAGCTCTGAAAGGTCAAAACCAGCCACTCCCTATCTAATTAAGACAATGAACTTCCCCATCAAGTAATCATGTCAATCCTGACTGATAAGATAATTTACTTGTTACTGGAATTGCCTGCTTCAGGGCAAAGGGTGTATCCCAAACCTAAATAAAAGGGATGGCAAGGCCAAAGGAAAGTGGCAGTCCTTTTCACTAGAGGAAGGCTCCCGCCTGGCCCCCCAATATCGCCAAATTAATGTTTTCTAGTCTCTCATTTCGTTTGCGTGCGGCTTCCTTCAGAACCCGAACCCTGACCTGGGAACCCTGACCCACGTGGGACGTGGAAAGAGGTTCCCACAACAAATTGCAGCCATCTGTGGATCTCTCTGTAGCTCCTGCTGGGTGGTCTCAAGTAGTGGCTGACTTTGCACCTCCCTGGGGGCCTTGGTTCAGTGGTCCAGGTCCTAGCATCTGGTGGACAGCTTCAAACCATAGCAGGTTACAACTTTACACAGCTTAAGTGACACACTCAAGGGGTACCAAAGCCCCCCTGAAGCAAGTCCTGCTCCATAGGAGTATCTCCTGCATAGCAGTTCTCCCACTGTAATTGCAACTGGTCCTTAAAGCCAATTGGCCTGCAGGTCAACTCCTCCTAGTGACACTAACAGCAATCAAGGATCAACTATATATAAGCCCACACAAGGGCACACCCAGAGGACCCAGCTCAGATGTCTGGGGAGGCTGAGCCATTGGGCCCTACAGGACATCTACTACACAAGGCCACTCTAAGAATTTCAAGAGACATTGCAGTTCTAACTAATACATAGAACCAAACACAGAGAATCAGCCAAAATGGGAGACAAAGAAACATGTTATAAATGAAAGAAATGGAAGCAAGCAAAACTACTGGATACATTAGGTTTCTTATTTATTTTGATTTTTAGATTCAATTATTGATAGACTAGAGGCCCAGGGCACAACATTCATGCATTCAGGGGTGGAGGAATCTCCCAGTCTGGCCTGTACCCTTTAGCAATCCAGGAGCCCTCAGGGGATGTCCGACTGGCGACTTAGGAGCGAGCCTAAGCCGCCAGTCGGACATCCTTAGCACCGCCACAGAGGTGGGAGATGCTCCCACCACCGCCACTGTGCATGCCAGCCGTCAGCCAGGCTTGTGGCTGAGTAGCACTCCCCTTGTGGGAGCAAACTGACCACCAGGAGGCAGCTCTTGCATTGAGTGTCTGCCCCCCTGGTGGTCAGTGCGTGTCATAGTGACTGGTCATTCCACCGTTCGGTCAATTTGCATATTACCCTTTTATTATATAGGCTATGCATTTGTTGCCAAAAAATAGTAACATTTTAGAAATGTAGACTGAAATGCTTCTGTGAATCTAGCTTTCAAAACAATAGTTATGAGGTTACTCTTTAATGACATGACAACAAATACATTGCAGAAAATTAATGAAGTAGAGGATGAATGGCAAGAGAGGAGCCACAAGAGATACACACAATTTACTGCCAAGGTTCAAGTAAGAGGTTATAAATGTCTAAATTCAGACAATAGCAATGGACAAGAAAATCAATCAGTGATTAGGAGGTAGCGACAGTAGGATCTGATGATTGTTAGATAGGGTCAGAGAGAAAAAAGAATCATCACTTTCAAATAAAGAATGCAGAAGAATGAAGTTAAGGGGAGAAAATGATGACTTGTTTTAAGAAATGTAGACTGAAATGCTTCTGTGAATATAGGAAAGATAATGACTGGTTAGTTAATAAGACACAGGATTCTAGATCTCAGGAGATACATAAGGGCTAAAAATACATTATCTGAAAGCTGATACTATATAGGTGGCAATTGAAATTAGGAAAATGAATGAGATTGTGAAAAATTCTTAGGAAGAGAGAAGAGCTAAGGGCATATTTGAAGAGGTGAAAACACAGAAAAGAAAGTAAATAATGGAGCCAGGCCTCCTTGAAGCAAAGAGGGATGGCACCCAAAGCACAAGGAGTTATACTACCCTAAAGAGAGGTGCAGCAACTTTTCTCTAAGTCATGGCATGAGGTATGAAGCTGAGAGCATTCACAAATAACAGCCTATGTTTTTTTTTTTTTCTGAAATAGGAAGTAAGTACTACCCTGAGAGAAAAGGGGATGAGGCAAGGGAAAGTACAATAGGATTATAGAGCAATACTGAGGGACCATCAGGTAATGACATCTTAACTTATAAAGGCACAATTATAACACTTATTTTACTTGCAAATACCTGTTATCTATCTTCCCTGATGGGTTCTGGGCTCCAAGAAGACAGAGCCTTGGTGTGTCTTATTCATTCATTGCACCAGAAGTGTTAGGCACAAAATCGATGCTCAAATATTGCATGACATTCTTCTCTGACATTACTTACAGGAAAGAAAAGTTTCTCAGCCAATGTGCAAATCCTCCTTTAATAAAAAACAGTTACTGTGGACACCCTAGTGATAATGATTTTCAACTTAAGGCTAGATATAGATTCCTAAACATTATGAACCAAAATTAATTTACACATACAAGCAAATACAAACATAGGCACTGAAATAAGAATTACTCAGTATAATTCAAATGTTTGTTGGTTATTACTGTAATTATCAGCACAAAAGCATAAAATTATTTTTAAAAATCTTGTAGAAATGCTGAAATCACTGAGACTACCTCCCATCTTTCTCAGATACCAATTTGAAATCACTGGATCAACCCACTGGTTTACAGGGCAAGTGCAAAAGGGATGGAGTGAACCAAGAAATGGAGTTGACAAAAGATAACAACAAAGATGAGGACAAAGTCAAAAGACTAGAAACTATAGCAGGCAATGAGAGAAAAGGAGCCCACTTAAACAAAGGAGGGGAAAGAGCTGGAAAGTAAGCCAAGAGGTTTTAAAATGTCACCGTCTTGGATCAAAAGGTCTAAATGAAAGTAGGTATAGGTATGGGTACTTGTTTTAGCCAAAGTTCTGGCCCCAAAAGAAGCCGGAGACAAACAAGAACAGGAATCCAGGCAAAGGGTGTATTCCAAAGGTGAGCCCAGGAGAGAGGTAATGAAGAAAGTGAACCAGGAAAAAGAGAAAAGCCAACCTCAGGATACCTGATTTACTGCAGTGGGTGCCTGGAGGCTTGATCTTGCTGGAAGTTTTGGGAAGTGTATAAAAAGTCTTCCCACAGGAGGGTCAATGTGCAGAAGTGCATTTTATCAATTCAGTCCCCATTGGTAAATTTATCCCAAGGGACATTAATTTCCCCACACTTCCAAGAACTATAGTGCATTTGCCCACAAGGCTGCTGTAGAAGGCCACAACAAGAGAACTTTCTAGAGAAGCCCCAGGGGTTAAGATAATGGAGGCACTCAAGGAAAGATGCACTCAACTTACAGTCACAGAAATGTTCCCAGTAGTAGTGGCTGGTGGAATCAGAGAGAAGGCCAGGAGGATTGGGGACAAACTAAGTTTCTAATACAGTACTCAAAGGCCTCCCGAGTTGAACATGTCAAGAAAATAGCTAGACCAGAGTTTAAAAAGTGATCATCCTATAAACTCTTGAGGCCCCCTAATGATGAGAAGAATTAGAGAGCTGATTTAAACCAGGAAATTCACATACAGACACATCATGTATCATATATAATAAAAGGGTAATATGCAAATCAGCTGACCAGCGAAACAACTGGTCAGTGGAATGACCAGTCGCTATGAAGCCTACTGATCACCAGGAGGCAGACGCTTAACGCAGGAGCTGCCCCCAGAACACAGGCCCCAATTGCCAGCCAACCTCTCAGTCCCTTCCCCCAGGTGGCAGACTCCAATCACTGGATGGGGAACAGGGAACTGGGGGTGGGTGGCGGCAGATGAGGGCAGCACCACGCCAAGGCCCCCACCCCACTGGTAGCCTCACACACAGAAGGCAACTGGCATCAGGAGACGGGAACAGTGAGTGGACAAGAGCAGCCAACCTCTTGGTTTTTCCTCCCCGGCCAGCAGGCTCTGATCACCCAATGGTGAAAAGGGAATCAGGGTGGGTGGTGGGCAGGGAGCAGGGCTGGGGAAAATGGCCCTGATCACAGGCCAGGCCTAGTGACCGTACCCATGCACAAATTTCATGTACCGGGCCTCTAGTATATTTAAACAAACATAAACCATCTTTTGCTTAAAAGATTTAGTATTTAAGACACAAGTAGCTCTTACCCATCTACTATAGATATGTACAGCTAAGTTTCCTCATGAATTATTTAGATGTCATTTCTTCATGTCCACTTTACTTATCTTAATTCTTAATAAATGAAGAAACTCTAGATAAAGGTACCTGGAAATATTATGAATTCTCAAAAAACAAACAAACAAAAACCCCAGAAATCTACCCAAGCCATTATGGGTAATTAGTATTTGACAAAAGAGGCAAGAACATACACAATGAAGGCAAGACAGTCTTTTCAATAAGCTATGTTGGGAAAATTGGATACATGCAAAAAAATAAAACTAGACCAGTAACTTACACTATACAAGAAAGTAAACTCAAAATGGATAAAAGACTTAGATGTAATTAGTGAAACTGAAGCATCCATCTTATATAAAAACTGCTGTTTGAAATTTTAACCCTGCTATTTGGCTTCTGTAGATGTAGGTAACTTCCCTGGATGAAGGTTATTTAAACCAGGAAATTCACATACAGACACATCATATATCATATATAATAAAAAGGTAATATGCAAATCATACTTCCCCAGCACATAGTGGCTCTTTAAGAACTTGCAAAGGGGGCGGGAAACACCCCATATTTGGGAGACAAAGAAGGCAAAAATATATAAATAGGGTAAGTTCCTCCATGTTGGGGTCCAGAATTTCAGAAACATTTTCCTCTGGGCCCATGCATAATAAATGTAATTCCATCTTCCTAAGCACTGCTTGGTTCTTCTCAGGTTTTATGTAACAAAGCCATTAAAACCTAAGAAGAAACTACAGGCAGCAAAATCTCACATATCTCTTGTAGCAATATGTTTACCAATACATCTCCTAGAGCAGTGGTCAGCAAACTTGCTGCTCTGCTAGTGAGCCACATGCAACTCTTGAGTGTGGCTCTTCCACAAAATACCATGTGCAGACGTGCACGTACAATGCAAGTGAAACTTGGTGGCCCATGCCAGAAGTCGGTTTCAGCTCTCAAAAGAAATTTCAATTGTTGTACCGTTGGTATTTGGCTCTGTTGACTAAAGAATTTTCTGACCATTGTCCTAGGGCAATGGAAGCTAAAGAGAAAACAAACAAATGGGACTATGTAAAAATAAAAAGCTTCTGCACAGCAAAAGAAAATGAAAAAGGAGTCCACTGTATTGGAAAACATATTTGGCAATGATAAATCTGATAAAGGATTAATATCCAAAATATATAAGGGACTCATACAACTTAACAAAAGGAAGATAAACAATCTAATTAAAAAATGGGCAAAGGAACCAAATAGGCACCTCTCCAAAGAGGGCATACACACACACACACACACACACACACACACACACAATCATTGATCATCAGAGATGCAAATTAAAACGACAATGAGGTATCACCTCATCTCTCTCAGAATGACTAGTATCAACAAATCAACAAATGGCAAGTGTTGGTGAAGATGTGGAAAAAAAGGAACCCTAGTCCACTGCTGGTGGGATGCAAACTGGTGCAGCCATTACGGAAAACAATATGGAGTTTCCTCAGAAATTAAATATGGAACTGGCCTTTTTTCTCCAGTGATCCTACTTCTAGGAACATATCCTAAGAGAACCAAAACACCAATCAGAAAGAATATATGCACCCCTATGTTCATAGCACAATTTACAATAACTAAGATCTGGAAACAGTCCACGTGCTCATCAGTAGATAAGTGGATAAAAAAGCTGAGGGATATTTACACCATGAAATACTATGCAATGATAAAAAAGAAGGCTCTCTTACCCTTTGAGATAGCATGGAGGGACCTCAAGAGTGTTATGCTAAGCAAAATAAGCCTGTCAGAGAAAGACAAATATGACATGATCTTACTCATATGTGGAATTTAATGAGCAAAATAAACTGATGAACAAAATAGATCCAGAGACACAGAAGCATGGAACAGACTGTAGAATCTCAGAAGGAAGGCAGGGGAGGGTGGGAGGGTATGAAGTATCAACCAAAGACTTGTATGCATATATGCATAACCGATGGACACAGACAATAGGATGGTGAAGGCCTGGGAGTGAAGGGGAGAGTAAGAAGGGTTAGAAGAGGTCAATGGGGGAAAAAGAGGGACATATATAATACTTTCAAAAATAAAAGTTTAGAAAAAATAAAATGCCAGCAAGATTAACAAGGGCAAGCAAATGGTGAGCTACAAGAATTTTTAAAAATATGCAATATCTGACTAGTGAGGAGTACTGACATCTTTTCCCATAAATCGTAAAATAGAAAATAAATGGTAACATTCCACACAATAGCCATCCATTGTGAATGAATCAAAATTTTATCTTTTTTCGGTCAAATCAGCAAAAAATATATTTTTTGGTGTGCCACAGAATTTTAGTAATTAGTTTATGTGTGCCATGAGATGAGAAAGGTTGAAAATCACTGCTGTAGACCCAGATGCCTGAATTCAAATATCTGATTAATGTCTAACTAGGTAGGTGATACTGGCAAGTTATTTAATCTGGACCTCATTTTTCTCTGGAGACAATGATCCTTAAATGATAGGGGTTGCATATAAGCATAACCAATGGACGCAAGACATTATGGGGCGGGGGGGTGGGGGGAGCATGTGCTGGGGGATGGGAGAGGCTGGGGGGAGGCCAATGGGGAAAAAAGGAGACATATATACTATTTGTAACACTTTAAACCAGTGGTTCTCAACCTGTGGGTCGCGACCCCGACGGGGATGAATGATGAAAACACAGGGGTCGCCTAAAGCCATCGGAAAACACAGATATTTACATTACGATTCATAACAGTAGCAAAATTACAGCTATGAAGTAGCAACGAAAATAATTTTTTGGATGGGGGGTCACCACAACATGAGAAACTGCATTAAGGGGTCGCAGCATTAGAAAGGTTGAGAACCACTGCTTTAAACAATAAAATAAAAATGTTTTAAATCCTAAAAAAATTATGAAGTTGATAAATTTAAAACAACTTTTGGCAATACATCTGCTAAGCAGTGGTCAGCAAACTGCCTAAATAATGTTTATCATTCTTAATACACATTATAGCTGGAGCTCAACAACTTAATTGAATAAGTAACTATGTTTAAATGCTTACCTTTTTTAAAATCTTACCTAATAATAGACAAACATGTAAATTGACTGTAACTCCGCTATGCCTATAGCCAATCAGAGTGAGTATGCAAATTAACCCAACAAAGATGGTAGTTAATTTGCATACATAGGCGCCCAGTGACTGGGTCCTGGGAACATCCTGGCACCCAGGTCACTCTGAGGTAGGCCCTGTGTGGCCCCTGAGCAACCTGGGAACGGCCTGAGCCAGGGGGCTCCTGAGCAGGGCCAAGCCTGCAATCAGAGCCAAAGGAACAGGGGCAGAGCCAGCAATAGGAGGGAGCTGGGGCGCCCCTGCCAAGACCTAAAGCATTGGCCAGAAGCTTTAGGCCTGGGCAGGGGCGGAGCCTACGATCTGAGAGAGCTGTCCCCTGCCCAGGCCTAAAGCTTTGGCCAGAGGCGTTAAGCCTTGGCAGGGGCAGAGCCAGAGATTGGAGGCTATTGGCAATCGGTGTGAACTACAGAGGATACACCTTTTCTGACTGCTCATTGGCTAAGCTTCCTGTATGCCACTGGTAATATTCTTATTAACTTGAGTAATAAGAATCCAAAAAAGTGATCTAGGATTTTTCCACCACACTTCTAAAGAAAAATATGAAAAGTCTGCTACTGGAGGGCCAAGAAATGTCATATCCTGCCCTAGCAGGCTTGGCTCAGTGGATAATGCCTTGGCCCGCTGACTGCAGGGTCTGGGTTCAATTTTGATCAAGGGCATGTACCTAGGTTGCAGGCTCCTCCCTGGCTGGGGCCCAGGTCAGGGCTCATGCAGGAGGCAACCAATTGAAGTGTCCCTCTCACTTTGATGTTTCTGTCTTTCCCTTTCTTGCACTCTCTCTAAAAAGTCAATGGAAACATATCCTAAGGAGAAGGAGGGGAGGGGAGGGGAGGGGAAGGGAAGGAAGGGGAAGGGAAGGAGTTCATATCCTATGAAAGACACATCTTGAAAATGCCTAAAGAAAGTTGTCATTTTTTCATGGTGAAGGGACTGGAATCTGTGTTGGTGGCTGCAGTGACTGGCAGTGGCTGCAGCAGCAGGGTGACCTGATCAGCAAGGTAGCCTCCCACAAAGGGAGGCCAGACTGCAGCTTAGGCCCGCTCTCCATAAGGAGTGGGCCTAAGCCATCAGTAGGACAACCCCTGAGGGTTCCCAGTATGTGAGAGGGGGCAGGTTCGGCAGAAGGACCCTCCACCCCAGTGCATGAATTTTGTGCACCGGGCCCCTAGTCATAATTATAACCAGAAAACTTTGGGTTGATCTATGTTAGGAGAGACAAGATATGGAATAAAAGATAAGGTATAAGGGGTAGAAATAACATAACTACAATATTGATTATTATTACTATTCATATAGTACTTATTTTGATACGATATCACAACCTTATTATATGACATTTGTTTAATCAGATGCTAATTATTACAATAATTAAGTACTAACTATATTAACAAGTATAATTAGATACTTATTTTAGGTTCTACATCTAAGTAAGATTAACCTCTTTTCTATGTCTATGGATCTGTTTGTTTTTTCTTGCTTAATCCCTTCACCTTTTTTACCCAGCATCCAACCATCTCCCCTCTGATAGTTGTCAGTCTGTTCCCTATCTGTAAGTCTGTTTTTATTCTATTAGTTTATTGTTCATTAGATTCCACATATCAGATGAAACTGTTAATTTCCCTTACTTTAGAAAATGACTCTGTTCTAGTTATCTATTATTACATAACAAATTGCCCCCAAACTTAGCAACTTAAAACATCTGTTATATCCTGTAGTTTCTGAAGAGTTAGGAATCTAGGAGACTCTTAGCAGGTAATTCTGGCCCAGGGTCTCTTCCAGGTTGCAGCCAAGCCAACAGTTGGGCTGCAGTCATCTGAAGGCCTGACTGGGGCTAGAAGGTCTGCTTTCATTCCTTTTGCCCCACGCAGAAAGCAATGAAATGGCAGAGCATAAATAGAAGGAAATCTGAAAAATCCTACTGATCTTTAAGGATACCATCAAATGTGAGGGCGAGGGGGGGAGGGGTGAATTCATCCAGAGCAAGAGCACCTTTCCCCTTACAGGAAGACCAATTAAAACTCAACCCCCCGGCTGGGCCTGGAGGATCCGCGAGTGTCCCTGCCACTGTGGCTGCCTGTGTTTTCGGGTCGCAGAGAGCGGAACCTGGCGGGCGGGGTGTGTCGCGATGTCGGAGCTGGCGGTGCAGAAGGTGGTGGTTCACCCCCTGGTGCTGCTCAGTGTGGTGGATCATTTTAACCGAATAGGCAAGGTTGGAAACCAGAAGCGTGTTGTTGGTGTGCTTTTGGGATCATGGCAAAAGAAAGTGCTGGATGTATACAACAGTTTTGCAGATGACAAAGATGATTCCGTTTGGTTTTTAGACCATGATTATTTGGAAAACATGTATGGAATATTTAAGAAGGTCAATACCAGAGAAAGAATAGTTGGATGGTACCACACAGGCCCTAAACTACACAAGAATGACATCGCCATCAATGAACTCATGAAAAGATACTGCCCTAACTCAGTATTAGTCATCATTGATGTGAAACCAAAGGACCTGGGACTGCCCACAGAAGCATATATTTCAGTGGAAGAAGTTCATGATGATGGAACTCCAACCTCAAAAACATTTGAGCACGTGACCAGTGAAATTGGAGCAGAGGAAGCTGAAGAAGTTGGGGTCGAACACTTGTTACGAGATATCAAAGACACTACTGTGGGCACTCTTTCCCAGCGGATCACAAACCAGGTTCATGGTTTGAAGGGACTGAACTCCAAACTTCTGGATATCAAAGGCTACCTGGAGAAAGTGGCTACAGGCAAGCTTCCCATCAACCACCAGATCATCTACCAGCTGCAGGATGTCTTCAACCTGCTGCCAGACGTTAGCCTGCAGGAGTTTGTCAAGGCCTTTTACCTAAAGACCAACGACCAGATGGTCGTGGTGTATTTGGCCTCCCTGATCCGTTCAGTGGTTGCCCTGCACAACCTCATCAACAACAAGATTGCCAACCGGGATGCAGAAAAGAAAGAAGGGCAGGAAAAAGAAGAGAGCAAAAAGGATAGAAAAGATGACAAAGAGAAAGATAAGGAAAAGAGTGATATAAAGAAAGAAGAGAAAAAGGAGAAAAAATAAAACATGTAGCTTTTTAATTTGTAAATTAAAATCTTATAAACTAACTTGTGCCGCCAGAGGGTTCTTTTCATTTAAGTGCTTGTTAAAAAGCTGTAAAAGAGCTCTCTGCCCCAGGTCACTCTTGCTGTGGCATTACATGGAAGTGATGGATAGAGGGACTGATCTCGTACCTAAACTACAGCATAGAATGCTATGAATTGGGATTACGACAGCTCAGGATTCAGATTGTGTGACAAAAGTAAACCACATTTTTGGTACTCTTCATTCTTTTATCTAAAGCCAGGAGTTGAATTTTCCCCATCTCAAAAGACTCTTGGGGTCTGTTTCTGGCAGTTTGCAAAATTGCTTAGTGGAATGCATGAATTCCAAAAGTGCTCTGCCTCGAACACCTCTGAGTTCTGACCCTTCTGAACTCCGTTGAGAATATCACACCACGGGACACTTGGACCTTGAGCTCTGGCATTCTCAGGGCTTGGGATCCAGCTCCATGTATTGTTTATCCTAAAGACAATTAAATGGCTTGGTTTAAAAAAAAAAAAAAAACTCAACCCCCCTCCCTCCATCACAGCCCAAATAATAAGTTAGAGTTAGAGTTAATAATTAACAAAAACTTAGCAAAAAGGATGAAGAGGAGGGGTGGAGGAGGACAGAGAACAGGAAAGAGAAGATAAGATGCTAAGTATTCCAAGGCAAAGATGCACCTAAATACTTATTTTAAGTACTTTTTCATTCACTGTGGGTAAATAGAACAGTACCCTGAACTAGAAAACCTACTAAAATTCACTACTCCCACTCAGAAGAAAAAAGGCTTTGAGATAATGAGCTCCAACAACAAAGGTTTGGCAGCTCCAAAGCTATAGGTTCCCAAAACAATGTGAAATCTCAGAATAGCTCATAACACCAGATACTTAAGAAAATTACAGAATAACAGACTGAAGACAAAATACCCATCTTCTCCAGGAAAATGAGCATATGGATGGTCAATTATCACAACCCACCATCCAGTTCACAAGTGCAAGAGGAAGATAAAGAATGGATATACAACATATCCTATATAATTAAAGCCTAATATGCTAAGTGTCCGGTCATCCAGTGACTGGTCAACTGTTCAACCAATCAAAGAGTATTATGTTAATGATATGCTAAAGCCGCTCAAACAATCACTATGACACGCACTGACCATCAGGGTGCAGACATTCCTACCAGTATCCAGCTGCTGGTATCCAGCTGATCGGGACTGAGCAACATAGACCGAATATGCCCTGGATCCCTCCCAAAGTCCCTCCCCAGCTGGCCAACCTCCTGTGTACCTCCCTGGCCAGCCAGCCACAATCACCCAATCTGAACAAGACAAGGCTAGACACTCCCTGAAGTCCGCCCATGGTCCTTAACTGACCCCAATCGTGCACTGGTGGGGTCCCTCGGAGAGCCGGTTTGGCCCAATTCCGCAGGCCACTCCCCTCAGGAGGGCACCAGACACAGGGCTAATCACAGCGGGTAGCTCGCAAGCACTGCTGGGGCAGCACCCACCTCTCCTGATCTGGACAGATTGGGCGTGAGCCCACAGCAAGTGCAGTGGGCCAGGATGAGCGGGAGCTGCAGGCCGTGTTGGACAGTGGGTTTGGCCCAATCCCCACAGGCCACCCCTTCTTTGTACTTTTATATATATATAGGTGTTGCCTTTCCCTGTGAGTAGAAAAGAAAAAGTTAGTAACTGTTTCAGTTGGGAAATTTTACTTTGAGGCAAGTTTACAAAAAATAACTGTGAATGGAGCTAGCAAAAATATATATATATATATCCATCCTGATTAGTGGTATCAGTAAGCACTTGAAAGCACAATTTCTTCCACATAATTTCAATTAAGGAGAATTGTAAACTATGTTCCCAAATTGTGTAATTCTATACACTTTTTCAGTAGGCCACTCCAAAATTCTTTCTTGATCAAAACTTTAATAAATGTTCACCATGCCATTTGTCACATTTCCTCTCTGTCCTGTAGTGGAGCAGAACAATCAGTGCTGGGTATGATTTAAATATGTAAAAAATGTTTTAAAACCTAACTAAAAATAGGGAAAATTAACATTTCCATTTTACTCAGTACTAAGCTGGGCATAATAATGTACCTTGCAACTATTTTAAGGACAAAATATGACCACAAATGAGAAAGCTCTTAGCAACAAATATCTTTATGGTGATGTACAGATCAGTTTACTAGATTACTGAATTTTCTTCCAAGTTCTTACTCATTCACTGGTCATAGGCTTCTAAACATAAGAAACCAAGGGTCTACTTAATAAAAGGTTCTCAATCTTTTAAAACCATGCTTCTTTAAGAAGCACAAATTCATGGCCTACTGTGCTTTTTTGATGCGTTTCCCTAATATAACATTAAATACACGTTTTTGAAATACAGCTTCTTCCTCCAATAATGAAATATGACCTACCATCACCCCTTTTAAAGAAGCACTAAATTTACAATATGAAATATATCATACGTAAACTATAAAATGTTGGAGCGCTAAAAAAATTACTATTCCTAATTTCAGAGTATGAAGGCTAAATTGTTTACATATTCATTCAATACTTACCATGACTTGCATACTTCAAATGGTACATTCCCCAAATTTTTTCATGTAAATACTTTCCTCATCCCTCTACTGAAACTACATTCCCTACCACAAAATTAAATACTAACTTTTCTTCTACCAGTCTGGCTTTATTTTGGCCTTCATTGGCTCTTCATCTCTTCTCCAACCACAATAAGCAAAATTACTCCATTCTTTGTGGTATTAAAACATCATCTGTGTAGTTCCTACCACAGTGAATGACAAATCTTTAGTGATGCTCAATAATAAAGTGTTACTTTAATTCCATTACAAAACTTCTATTATAACTAATTGTATTTGTGTCTGTGAACCTCATCAGACTAGAACTGGAGGTAAGAATGTAGGTCTTCAATGTTTTGTTTTGTTTGCATTCTAATCCTAGATTTATTCAACACAATCCTTTTACTTTACCCAATAAAGTATAAACACTACATCTAAAATTTTTAAAAAATCAATTTTAAAAGTACTTTGATCTCCCATTTTCGAAATAATCAAAAAACATTTGCTAAATCAGATTAGATTCTGCTTTGTACTACACGGTCCTTTGATTATGTCACTCATCTATCATCCATATATTTATTTGCTCACACCTCTGTAAATTCCTCTACAAAACCTTCCAAAATCACTTACTCCAGTACTGATCTTTTTCTCAAGACCTATTAGAAAATATTATTTTATATAGTACATTGTGTAAAATATTCTTTGGTACTTGTTATATTTCCCCAAACTGAACATACTTGTCCCAACTCCATAATACTGGTATATTCAACAGCAAGGCCCATGACAACCTCTTGCTCCTACACCTACTTACTCAGCACAACATTTTTCAGGTAACTGGCACTCATTATACAAATAGATTAAAATGTAATGTACAACAGAGGTACAATCTAACAAGGAGCAAACAGTATCAGATTTGCATTGGCAGGCTTCTTTTTTTTAATTATTTTTTTTTTATTTTAGAGAGAGGAAAGAGACATCGATGTAAGAAACATCATGCAACTTGACTGGGGGTGGAACCGGAAATCTGGGTACATGCCCTGATCAGGAATCAAATCCTACGCCTTTTGGTGTACGGGACAATGCTCCAACCTACAGAGCCACACTGCCCATGGCAGCAGGCTTACTTTAAAGGATAATGTGGCACAGCACCTCCCCCCTCTATGGTGATGATACAAGAAACTCTGTTCATGGGAAAAAGAAAAGAGCTGCACTCTGCAGTGCTCAGGTCAAACAGCAGGACCCTTCAACTGATAGAATGTGTGGAAAGGTATAATTTATATATTTATACCAGTAAGTAGAGACCACTACTTACTGGTGTAAATACAGAAATAAAGCCTTATTCGAAAGTGAAGTATTTCCACTAAGGTCATATAGAAAGTCAAAACGGCAGAACTTGCACTGAAACCCATGTTTCCTTTCTCTCAATCAAGAAACCTTATTGCATTAAACCACTTCTCTAATGATCTCAAAAGACTAATCAGTCTGTCTTTAAACCATACATGCCAAAGGAAAAACCCACAAATACCTAAGTCACTCACTGAACTGCCACACAAAGGAATTGGAAAATGGGAAAGGGAAATGCTTTTGTAGACTCCTTTGCATCTTCCCAGACCTTGACTACTAAGTGTTCCCAAGTTCTCCTTGGCCCCTTTTTACTCTACACCAGTGGTTCTCAACCTTTTTTAATGCTGTGACTTTTTAATACAGTTCTTCATATTGTGGTGACCCCCAATCGTAAAATTATTTTCATTGCTACTTCGTAATTGTAATTTTGCTACTGTTATGAATCATAATGTAACTATCTGTGTTTTCTGATGGTCTTAGGCTCTACAGCAGCGGTTCTCAACTTGTGGGTCGCGACTCACAGGTTGAAAACTGCTAGCAAGGTCACCTAAGACCATCGGAAAACACAGATATTTACATTATGATTCATAACAGTAGCAAAGTTACAGTTATGAAGTAGCAACGAAAATAATTTTATGGTGGGGAGTCACCACAACATGAGGAACTGTATTAAAAGGTCACAACATTAAAAAAGGTTGAGAACCACTGCTCTACACCAAGCATGTCAAACTTGCAGCCCACGACAAATAATTTTATGGTCCAGCTAATATAATGGTATGTAAGAAACATTTTAATAAAAATTTTTAACTTAATTTTTATAATACCCTGTTATACATTATATATGTAAAAGCCTAAGTGAGCATTAGACCATTCGACTGGTGGCTATCACATGCAATGACCACTAGGGGGAAGACATTCTGACCAGTAGATTAGCTTGCTGCTAGAGTCTGGCCCATTGGGAACTGGAAGACAGGCTAGACAAACCTTCTCACAATCAGGGGATGTCTGAGAGCCAGTTTCAGCCCAATCCCCACGGGCCAGACTGAGGGACCCCACTGGTACATGAATGCATGCACCAGGCCTCTAGTTTCTAATAATGAACTTCAACATGCGCTAATGAATGATTATTATAATCATGTTGCATTCATTTCCCTTCCTCACCTTACGTGCAGGCGCACCAATTCTCTCCACTAATACTAGCAGCAAATATTTCAGCAGCCAACTGCCACGTAATTAGTCTTGGACTGACTAGTTTGGTGTGCGCAACAGGAAATACTTTGCTTTCGGGGAACAAGAAAAATAGATTTATTTGCATTATGCTTATTAATTTGTGTAGTTCTTCAGTGTCTGGTAAGTTAATGTTTAAGAAAAAATATCAATTTTTATTAAAATGTTCTATTATTTTGTTAATGACTACTCATTTAGTTCAGCCCTTTGTATTCAGCATTCCTCAATCAAAATAAACCCATGTTTCTATGAAAATTGAAGCTTTTGTTTTTTGAGGCCCACATAAACTTAAACCCAGTTTATTTGGCCCTTGTTAGCTTTTAATTTAGACATGCTTGCTCTATACTCACCATTGGTATTTTCTCCTGCAGCTATTGCTTCATCTAGCACTTATAGACTAAGAATTACCAACCAGACTTTTTGTGTGTGTGCTGCCATTCTGCACTCTAAACATCTCTACATATGTATGTCCCATGCACACCTTTAAAAAAAAAAAAACAACCCTCAGCATTATTATAAATTCATTCCCCCTCCCTCAGTCAACTAGTTTACTCACTTGTGGTCATATTGCCCACTTTGGCAAATGGCATCATCTAACCAGAAATCTGTGTCACTGGATTTCTCTCATCTCTCTTACCTCAAATTCCAAGTTTTATCAATTCTCCCTCCTAAATTCAGTAATTCTTGTACCCCCAACCAAATAATTTCCTATACATATCAATGATCTCCAAAGCTTTTTGATCACTCACCTTTATTATTAAAAATACTTTGAGCAGTCCTAGCTGGTTTGGCTCAGTGGACAGAGCGACAGCCTGGGGACTGAAGGATCCTGGGTTTGATCCTGGTCAGGGCATATGCTTGAGTCGCAGGCTTGATCCCCAGTGGGGGGCGTGCAAGAAGCAGCCGCCTGACCGATGATTCTCTCTCAACATTGATATTTCTCTCTCCCTCTCCCTTCCTATCTGAACAGCCGCCTGACCGATGATTCTTTCTCAACATTGATATTTCTCTCTCCCTCTCCCTTCCTATCTGAACTCAGTAAAAATATTTTTTAAAAAATATTTTGAGCATACATACAGACATCCAAAATATATGCATATTTATTTATAAGTTAGAATATATGTATATGTACAACAATATAGCAAGATACTACAAACCTTAATGAAAACATTCCTAAAGTTCAGGAACCTACATTTTAGAAACTGTATAATGTCCCTATAATAAGAAATACACACAAAGTTCTGCTTCAAATAGCCATTTGAAACACTTCCTTTGATTCACACACATATATTTCATGATGAAATGATATACACGTTTTGCCATATTGCTAAATATAGTTAACCTTATCTTCTAAAGCCACAGACAAAAACTGAAATTTAAAGGTAGCTGACTTCTAAAAGCCCACATTTTATTATTCTATTAATAAAACTTAACTCTATAGAACTCTCCAAAAATTCTTCTGAATAAAAAGGAAAAAAAAAAAGACCTGAATAGCCACAGCAATCCTGACAAAAAAGAACAAAGTTAGAAGGATCACAATACCAGATATCAAGCTATATTACCAAGCCATAGTTCTCAAAACTGTCTGGTACTGGCACAAGAACAGACATATAAACCAATGGAACAAAATAGAGAACCCAAAAATCAACCCAAACCATTATGCTCAATTAATATTTGACAAAGACGGCAAGAGCATACAATGGAGTCAAGACAGTTTCTTCAATGGTGCTAGCAAATTTGGTCAGATATATGCAAAAAAAATGAAACTAGATTACCAACTTACACCATATACAAAAACAAACTCAAAATAGGTAAATGACTTAAATATAAGACAGGAAATCACAAAAATCCTACAAGACTACATAGGCAGCAAAATAGACATTTGTCATAGCAATATCTTTACAGACACAGGTACAATGACAATGGAGAGACTAAGGAGAAAATAAACAAATGGAACTACATCAAAATAAAAAGTTTCTGCACAGCAAAAGAAACTATCAACAAAACAACAAGAAAACCCACCGCATGAGAGAACATATTTGCCAATGATATTTCCACTAAGAGTTTAATCTCCAAAATTTACAAAGAACTCATACAACTTAACAAAAGTAAGATTAACAACTCAATCAAAAAAATGGGCAAAGGATCTAAATAGACACTTTTCAAAAAAGGACATAAAAAAGGCCCAGAAACTTATGGAAATGTGCTCAAAGTCACTAATCATCAGAGAGATACAAATCAAAACGTCAATGAGGTACTATCTCACACCTGTCAGAATGGCTATCATCAACAAATCAACAAACGACAAGAGCTGGCAAGTATGAGGAGAAAGAGACCCCCACACACACCCGCCGCACTACTGGTGGGAATGCAAACTGGAGCAGTGGAAAACAGTATGGCATTTCATTAAAAATGGAAATCCCATTTGACCCATTAATACCACTTTTAGCCATCTTTAAAAAGATGAGAACTTTATCAAATACAGCCTGGCTCCTTTTGCACATAGCTCCTGAAAGAAGATATCACATTTTTTTTCACTTATCTACTGAAATAATCTAAGGTTGTCAAAGCATCCTTCCTACCCCAAGACTCCAACCTCTGCAACACAAAAAAACACCAAAATATACTAACAAAATAAAAAATAAATCTACTAATACAACCAGAAATATTTACATATTTACACAATATAATCCACTAGTATTTTAACAACAACCCGACTGATCCTAAAAACAGTCCATGTGGATCTTCTCAGATGATTTCAGCTTGTTACACAGTCAGAAATTTAAATTCTCAGAATTCAAAGTGCTGAAATTTTTAGCAGTTAGATGTTTAAACTCATCACTCTAGCACTATAGTTAAAAGTAAATCAGAGCACTTAAAGGATATTAATGAAAAAGTTTTTTTTCTGATAGAATATTATGCTATTCCCCCATGCTGTCAGCCACAATTGACAAGAAGCCAAACAATAAAAGGTATCAAGTGGCAAACATTCCATGAAAACCAGCATCAATTTGATTAACTATTTGATTAACTTCCATTTTATAGAGTGACCAGGTCTCAGTCCCCAGAGTTGCTTATAGAATTAGGAATTTATTGACACCAATATAGAACTACATATTCATTCAGTGAGTGTAAATAGGGGCAGAGTTTAATTAGTGACCAGAAAGTTAAGAAGAAAGCTTTTTAAAATTACAAAATCCAATGGTTTTCAATATTGTTGATTCTATACTTTTCATGTGCAGAAAGCTGAAGGAGATTAGAAAACAATCTTAATATACAACTTAACATTCTTTTTAAAACAATCAACATTACAAGAACTTAAAATTTTAGGTCTGTGAAGTCAACATAGATGACTTTAAATAGAATTTATTTGCTTTCTATTTATAGAAGTATGAACCACATCCCGTCTTTTAAACTACTATTCTAATAATGTCTTCCATTTTATACTGAATTTTAGGATAAGTAAAATGACTTTCTCCTCAAATGCCTATAACCAAAATACCACTTTGTTTCATCTATTTCCTCTTTATCACTTATACTTCATTCGTTTAATACCGATCAACGAACCAAAATTATTTGAAAATATAATGAGACTCTTAGATGAGCCCTTGTCCCCTCTGCACCTTGATATCCAGAAATGTACACTAGGTAACTTCCAATTAAAATTCCTTAATCATTCCTAAAAGTGGCCAATTGTGTGATCTATTAGAAAGTTTATAAAATAGTTTGAGAGAGATACCTAATCAAAATGTATTTAGCATGTTATTTCTGTGCCATCAAAACAGTCAAAAACCAGGAAGCAATTTTATGCACCTAAATATCTATGTGGTATGCAGGCCCAAAGAAACCTTACCAGTGAGGGTATCAATTACATACCGAGTTTTAAAAATATTTTATACCCAAGAAAATAAAATGAAAAGAAGTCGACTTTTGATCATATATTGCAAGTGTTTTATATTTTACTTCTGACTTTTACAACTATTCTGTAAGTTGTGATTCAAACATGGGCTATGGAGCTAGACCCCCATGGTTTCTCCACTCACGTCTGGATGACTACATGCAAATTACTTATGCTCCCTGGGCCTCAGTATCTTCATTTGTAAAATGGGATAAAATAGCAACTACCTCATTAGGTTTGGTTCCACGATTAAATAAGAAAATACACATAAAGTGCACTGAGCTAAGCATGGCCTTCACTGTCACTATTGTAGTGATTATTATTTTTATTAGTGTAAGTATTCTTGTTTCCATTTTAGAGATGAGGAAACGAAGCCGAAAGTATCATTTACCAGTGAACCCACCAATTAATGCTAGGTTTTGACTCAAAAGCACAAACTTGGTAAAATAAAAACTGCTTAGGCATAAAATACTTGCACTGTTTAAAACACCACTTATCATTATGAAGCATAAGGAAGGACTCGCAATACACAGGATGCGGGCAGCGTCGGGCACTAAATCTCGCCGAGACCCAGGAGGACAGCGGCAGGACACGCCACGCGTAGTCGGGCCTCCGCGGGCGCTGGCCCTGGCCGCCGACACCCCACGCCCACTGCGCCTTCCTCTCCGCCCCCCTCCCCCCCGCCCATCCCCCCGCGCTCTCCGGGCGGGCGCGGCCCGGCCCGGCCCACACTCACTCGGCCACAGGCGGAGGGTTGCCACCAACTCCCCTCCGAGGGAGGATGAGCCATCCGCTATCCTGCTATCCTGGAAGCTAGTCACGGAACTCCAGGTGGAGCAAAGAAAACGCAGCCGACCTCAGGCGGGAGCGAGACGCGGCCCGAGCGGGTCTCAGTCCAGAGACCAGCGAGTCCCGAAGCGGCCTCCCCCCGCTTCCTCGCGGCTCGCTCCCCGGCGGCTGCGGGAACGCCCTGGCCCTCCGGCGCCCGGCCAACCATGTGTCAGGCGACGACCGCTCGGAGTGGCGGCTGTCAGGACGGCCGGTGTGGGGTCCTGGTACTCCGCAAGCAACCCCACACCCCGAAATGACAGCGCCCGGACCTGCCACCCACCCCTCGGAAGGCGCGGGCGGGCTCTGCGCCCTCGGGCGCCGGCGTCTGGGAAGCGAGGGCCGGCGGGGAAGGTCCGGAGGACGCGGGCGGCCCGCACTTCCGCTCCCGTCCAGGCCACACCAGCCCCGCCGTCCAGCACAAAGGTCCCTGCCGGACTGCCCGCGCACGGGAGCCCGGAGCCGCCGCCCGCCCAGCCCAGGCCGCACGGGAGCCCGGAGCCGCCGCCCGCCCAGCCCAGGCCGCACGGGAGCCCGGAGCCGCCGCCCGCCCAGCCCAGGCCCCTACCTTCTCGGGGAGGCGTCCGGTCCGGCGAGGTCGGCTCGGGCCGTGGCTTGTCGGCTCCCGCTCGGCCTCTCCCGGTCTGGCGAGGCCTCTCTATCTCGGGCGGGGCGGGCGGCGGCTCTTCTCCTCCTCCTCCTCCACCTCCTCCCCTTCCTTCTCCTACTTAGGGGCGAGAGGCGGGGACTCGCGGCCCGGAGCCGCCTTCTGGCCAGAAAGGACCCCCGCGGCCCTGCCTTCTCGAAGCGCCCCGCCCGCTCCTCCCGCTGTCGCCGCCCGCCGCTCCCTCCGGAAATGCATTCCTCGCCGCGTCCGCCGCTCGCCGCTCGCCGCGCCCGGGCCGGGGGAGGCGCCCGGAAGCCGCAGGCTCGGACAAAGGAGCCGGCCTGGAGGGGAGCGGCCCGCGGTGGGGGAGGGGGTCGCGCCTCTGCCGGGCCCGCGCGGTGCCTCAGTTTCGGACGCGGAGAGGTAGGGGTGTGGGGTGTGCCCTCGCGCTCCGGCTTTCCCGCTGGGCTTAGGCTCTGGGTCCCGAAGCCGCACGTCTGTCCAACCTACAATCCTGTTGTTCTGAACCGTCCCGGCCCCTAACCTGTAGTGGTTCATGGGGCCAGAACGTTTACCTTTTGGAAGAGAATTAGGTAAAGCCAACATTGTTTTCCCAGAACGACCGTTTTCTTGACTTGTGTCTGTGAGGAAGGTGAATACTTGTGAAGAAGATGGGTACCAAGGAAGATGGAGATGAGGAAAGTTTTAGAGAAAAACTACCGAGTTGGGGAGCTGCTCTTGTGAGATTAATCGGATGGTCCATTTATGGGGAAAAAATGGATGAGAAGGAAAAGTGTCATCCTTAAGGATACAGTTGTATTTATCCTCACTTTTTTTTAGTAGTGGACATAGGGGTTTTGGAGAAGGAGCACTTAAGAGGAAAGGGTAACACGTTTTCTTTTTAAATCGTTATTGTTGAAAGTATTACATATATCCCCTTTCCCCGTTATTGACCTCTCCCACCTTCACCCCGCCCCGCCACGACTGGGCACATTTTGATAAGAAGAGTGGAACTTTAACTAACCAACATCATACTGAAACCCATTAATTTCAGAACATACTGCTGGCAAACTGAAAATGTGCTTTGCCAGTTGGTGAGCTGTAGCACCCAGTTGGGAGCAGAGCCCAAATTATGAGGTCTATGGAACGGACAAATAAGTGGTTCACTTGCCTGAGATTAGAAACTGGGATGCCCATTTGGGTGCCAATGTTAGACACAAGAAACTACAGTAATCCCACTGTGGAACATTTGCACATTGCTCACTAGTAAAATCAAATCTGCTGGTGAGATAATCTCTGAAGACCTAAGAGATGAGCATGATTTTTGCCACTTCCTTCATGGATGACCAAGCTTAAGAGTATAAATGTTGTCTCCATATTAATATTCCAATGGTAAAGCTTCCACCAGACATCAACATTCTTAATTTTAAAGGTAATTTCTTATAGCAGTATTCTTTTTTGAAATATCTCCTCTGGCAAGAGAAACAGAAGAAAAATAAATAAATAAAAGGGACTATATCAAACTAAAAAAATGTTTGCAAAGGAAACCATCAACAAAATGAAAAGACAACCCATTGAATGAGAGAAAATATTTGCTGATACATCTGATAAGGGTCTAATATCTAAAATTTATAAAGAATTTGTAAAACTCAATACACCAAAACCCCCCACAAAAATTCAATTAAGAAATGGCAAAAGACTTAGACACTTATACAAATAGGACAGATAATCAATAGACAATGAAAAGAAGGTCAATGTCACTAATCAGAAAAATGCAAATTAAAACCATAATGAGCTCTCTCTTCACACCTGTCAAAAGATCAACAAGCAAGTGTTGGCAAGGATGTGGGAAAAGGGAACCCTGGGACATTACTGGTGGGAATGCAGATTGGGGCAGCCACTGTGGAAAACAGTATGAAGTTACCTCAATAAAATTACAAGTGGAACTGCCCTCATGACCAAGCAATTCCACTTCTGGGAATAATTTCAAAGAAACCCAAAACACTAATTTGAAAGAATATATGTACCCCTATGTTCATTGCTGTGTTATATGCAATAGCCAAGATTTGGAAGCCGCCCAAATGTCCATCAGTAGATGAGTAGATAAAAAAGCTGTGGTACAATTACACAATGGAATACCACTAAGCTGTATAAAAAAAACAAAAACAAGACACAACAATACCAGATATCTTACCTTTTAAAACAGCATGGAAGGACTTGGAGAATATTATGCTAAGTGAAATAAGCTAGTCAGAGAAAGACAAATACCATATGATCTCACATGTGAAAACTAATGAACAAAATAAACAGACAAGCAAAATGGAGACAAACTTATGATTACAGAGAACAGACTGACAACTGTCACAGGGGAAGGTTTTGAGCGCTGGGTGAGAAGGGTGAAGGGATTAAGAAAAAAAAGAACTAAAGACTAAGGACACAGTCAATAGTGTAGTAATTGCCAGAAGGAAGGTGGTGTGAGAGGAGGTAGAAGGTAAACAGAGATAAATGATGATAGAGGGAATCTTGACTTGGGGTGATAAACACATAGTACAATATACTAGTACTGATGATGTATTGAAGAGTTGTAAATTTAAAGCCTATATATATATTTTTTAAAATCTTTATTGTTGAAGGTATTATATATGTCCCCTTTTTCCCCTACTGACTTTTCAAAGTCCACCCTCTACCCCAAACCCAAGCCTTAACCACCATATTGTCTGTGTCCATGGGTTATGCATATATGTATACAAATTCATTTGGCTATCTCTTCTACCTCCCCTGCCTTTACTCTGAAGTTTGACAGTTTGTTCCATGCTTCTGTGTCTCTGGACCTATTTTTGTCCATCAGTTTTATGTTGTTCATTAGATTCCACATATGAGTAAGATCATGAGATACTTACTAGTATCTTTCTCTGACTTGCTTATTTTGCTTATCATAATGCTCTCCAGTTCCATCCATGCTATGCCCATTTTAGAGCTCCATTTTTTTTTTTTTTTCAGCAACATACCACAGTATTTTAATCCACTCATCTGCTGATGGGTACTTAGGCAGTTTTCAATTCATAGCTACTGTAAATTGTGCTGTTATGAACAAAGGGTACATATATCTTTTCAGATTGTTGTTTCTGGTTTCTTGGGATATATTCCTAGAAGTGGGATTACTAGAGAAGTGGGATTACTGGGTCAAAAAGGAGTTCCATTTTTAATTATTTGAGAAAACTCCATACTATCTTCCACAGTGGCTGCACCAGTCTGCATTCTCACCAGCAGGGCATGAGGGTTCCTTTTTCTCCACATCCTTACCAGCACTTGTCATTTGTTGATTTGGTCTAGTTGTATGAGTTCACTATCAATTTTGGAGATGAACCCCTTATCAGATGAATCATTCGCAAATATGTTCTTCCATGCGGTGTTATCTTTTGTTAATTTGTTGATGGTTTCTTTTGCTGTGCAGAAGCTTTTTATTTTGATGTGATTCCATTTGTTTATTTTTGCATTATTTTCCATTGTCCGAGGCAGTGGTTCTCAACCTGTGGGTCGCGACCCCTTTGGGGGCCATCAACCCCATCATAGGGGTCGCCTAAGACCATCAGAAAACACAGATATTTACATTATGATTCACAACAGTAGCAAAATTACTGTTAGGAAGTAGCAAATAAAATAATTTTAATGGTTGGGGGTCACCACAACATGAGGAACTATATTAAAGGGTCCCGGCATTAGGAAGGTTGAGAACCACTGGTCCTAGGAGATGTATTGGTAAACATATTGCTATGAGAGATGTCTGATATTTTGCTGCCTATGGTTTCTTCTAAAATTTTTATGGTTTCACTAATTACATGTAAGTCTTCTATTGATTTTGAGTTTATTTTTGTGTAAAGTGTAAGTCTATCCTTCCTTCCTTCCTTCCTTCCTTCCTTCCTTCCTTCCTTCCTTCC
>JAAGEH010000032.1:14669359-14679802 GCA_011751065.1 Lasiurus cinereus
CTTCCTTCCTTCCTTCCTTCCTTCCTTCCTTCCTTCCTTCCTTCCTTTGGCATGTATCTGTACAATTTCCCAGCACCATTTATTGAAGAGACTGTCTTGATTCCATTATATGCTCTTGCTTCCTTTGTCAAATATTAATTGAGCATAATGGCTTGGGTCAATTTCTGGGTTCTCTGTTCTTTTCCATTGGTATATATGCCTGTTCAAGTGCCAGTGCCAGGCAATTTTGAAAACAGTAGCTTTGTAATATAACTTAATATCTAGTATTGTGATCCCTCCAATTTTGTTCTTGTTTCTCAGGATTGCTGCGACTATTCGGAGTCCTTTTACATTCCATAAAAAATTTTTAGAGAGTTTGACCTAGGTCTGTGAAATATGCTATTGGTATTTTAATAAGGATTGAACTGAATGTATAGATTGCTTTGGGTAGTATGGACATTTTAATGATGTTGATTCTACCAATCCATGAACATGGTATATTCTTCCACATTTTTATATCTACCTCTATCTCTTTTCTTAAAATCTGTAGTTTTCCAAGTACAGGTCTTTTACCTCCTTAGTTAAGTTTATTCCTAAGTATCTTATGTTTTTTGTTTCAGTGGTAAAGGGGATTATTTGTTTAGTTTATCTTCATTACTTATATATAAAATGCCATAGAGTTTTGGGTGTTCATTTTATATTCTGCTACATTATCGAATTCATTTATTAAATCTACATAATAAGTTTTTTTTGTAGTCTTTAGGATTTTCTATGTACAATATTATATCATCTGCGATGATGACAGTTTTAGTTCCTCCTTTCCAATTTGGATGCTTTTTATTTCTTCTTATCAAACCCTGTATACTTTTATTAATCAGTGTCAATAAATTCCAATTTTAAAAAATAAAAAAATTAAGACAAAATATTAGGTTACATGTTCAAATAAATTGTTAAATTCTGTCTAAATAGATAAAGGTATTGGCTATATCACTGTTCAAAATTAATCAGAATTGGCCTGATCTCAGCATGTGAGACCAGTTTTTTAAGAAAGTATAATTGATCCATGGTTGATTTGCAGTACATATCTCTTTATTTTCTTCCCTGTATGAAATTTGAGGTGGCAATCTTTGCCACAAGAATATTATGAAACCTACATTTGCATACCGCTAAACAAAATTAGTTCAATGAGAGTTGAATCATCTTTTTAATCCCAATTTCAAATACTATTCCAGGACACATAATAGGGAGTCTGCTAATGTTTAATAAATACATAAATGGGTCCTTTTGCTCCCCTGGGACAGGCCAGAACATTTGGCTAAAATGAAGTATAAGTATCAATTTATGTATAGAAGTCTTGAGCTTTTGGGAAAAGAGAAATTAAAGAACATGTTCTCTAAGAAAACCAATGATTGGTTATGAGTTTCACTACTTGAATTTTCCCCTAAATATTAACCAATGGACAATTAGCTAACTATAAAATTTATGAAAGTCCAAACAAGGATTAGTCAGACAAACCAGACTAAAGATGAAATCCTAGTAAGCAGGGAAAGTACAAGTCTCATTGCTAGATCCTATAAAATAAAAGCCTCATATGTTAAGTGTCCAACTGTTTGACCAGTTGCTGTGAAGCGCACTGACCACCAGAAGGCAGATGCACCAACTGGTAGTTAGCTTGCTGCTGGGGTCATGCCAATCAGAACTGGGCAAGATGGGCTGGACATGCCCTGGAGCCCTTCTGTGGCCTCCCTGACCCTATCATACACTGATGGGGTCCCTCGGCTTGGCCTGTGCTCTCTCGAAATCTGTGATCCCTTGGGAGATGTTGGAGAGCCAATTTTGACCTGATCCCCACAGGACAGGTTGAGGGACCCCCAAATCGGTGCACCAGGCATCTAGTCATATCATAATAGAGCATCTGTTAGCACTGTGAATTTAAGACCAATCATACTTTTCCTGTATTGTCTCCAATTATAAATTTCTTCTGCCATCTCATAAGTCATTATGTCAAATACTTAAAAGTTGACCTATTAGTTTTAGCACCATACTACTATGTGCTTCTCAAAATCTATCTTTATTCACCTACTCATTCCAAAGTAAAGTTTCAAAGTTGCTTACCAGCAAAGACTTTATTGGATGTTCAAGATCATTTCAATTGGTATTTAATCCCTATTTCTACGGATTTATAATTAAGGTATAGGATTACATAAATGAAAGGAACTACTAATATTTAGTCCAGTACAAAATGGCTAAAGGCTTCACTAGATATTTGATTATCTCTTTTCACAGTGAGAGTGAGTCAGTGTTTGCTACAGGAGTGGACAGCTGTCTTTCTTTTCTACTTTTACCATTCCTGGAACTTAGCCTTTAAAGTATTACCTCATTCAGAGGAGATCCAAGATGGCGGCATAGTAAACAGGTAAAATGCTGCCTCACACAACAACATCAGAAATACAACTAAAAGACAAAATGGACACCATCCAAAAACACAGGAAAGCTGGCTGAGAAGAAATTCCACAACTAGAAGGAAAGAGGAAAGCACATGGAGACTCAGAGAATCTGCAAAAGACTGAGTTATGAAGACATGTGGGCTGAGTGCACAGGCAGCTGAGTGTACAGTTGTTTTTTTTTTTTGTTCTTTTTCTTTTTTTTATTAAATCTTTATTATTCAGATTATTACAATTGTTTCTCTTTTTCCCCTCCATAGCACACCTCCATCCAACTCCCACCCTTCCCTCTGCCCTTACCTCCCTCCTGTTGACCTCATCCATAGGTGTATGCTTTTTGTCCAGTCTCTCCCTGTACACCACTCACTCCTTCCGCCTGAGAATTATCAGTCCACTCCCTTTCTGTGCTCCTGATTCTATTATATTCACCAGTTTATTCTGTTGATCAAATTTTTAATTCACTTAATTTTTATATTCACTTGTCGATAGATATGTATTTGTTGTTCATAATTTTTTGTCTTTTACCTTTTTCTTCCTCCTCTTCTAAAAGAGTGCCTTTCAGCATTTCATATAATACTGGTTTGGAGTTGATGAACTCCTTCAGCTTTTTCTTATCTGTGATGCTCTTTATCTGCCCTTCAATTCTGAATGATAGCTTTGCTGGATAGAGTATTCTTGGTTGTAGGTTCTTGCTATTCATCACGTTGAATATTTTTTGCCACTCCCGTCTGGCCTGCATCGTTTCTGTTGAGAAATCAGCTGACAGTGGTATGGGTGCTCCCTTGTAGGTAATGAACTGTTTTTCTCTTGCTGCTTTCAATATTCTCTCTTTGTCTTTTGCTCTTGGTATTTTAATTATGATGTCTCTTGGTGTAGTCCTCTTTGGATTCCTTTTATTTGGGGTTCTGTGTGCTTCCTGGACTTGTAAGTCTATTTCTTTCACCAGGTGTGGGAAGTTTTCAGTCATTATTTCTTTAAATAGGTTTTCAGTATCTTGCTCTCTCACTTCTTCTGGCACCCCCACAGTTCTGATGTTGGTACACTTGAAGCTGTCCCAGAGGCTTCTTACATTATCTTCACATTTTTTGATTCTTCTCTCTTCTTGCTTTTCCAGTTTGGTGTTTTCTGATTCTTTATATTTAAAATTTTTGACTTGATTCTTGCCTTCCTCTAGTCTGCTGTTAGGTCTCTGTATAATATTTTTTATTTCAGTCAGTGTATGTTTAATTTCTACTTCCATATCTAGTTGGTTCTTTTTCATCTCCTCTTGGGTCTCACTAACTTTATCCAACTTTTCAAGGATATTCTTGAAAAACCTTATAGGAGTGGTTTTGAACTCTATATTCAGTCGTTTTTTTTTCCCCTCCATTTCTTTTGTTTGTGATCCCTTCCCTTGTCTCGCCATTTTCACTATGCAGGGAGAACTTCTGTGTTGGATTCAGCCTTATGATACCAGACTTGCAACACCGCAGAGCCTCTCTGTTGAGCTTGAGATGGGTGGAGTCTCAGGGCTTAAGGGACCGCCTTGCCTTCCAGTTGGCCCCGCCCTCCACGGCCCCCGAGTCTTACGTGACTGGGTAATCGCTGGAGCGATTCTTGGGTCCGTGCTCCCGGAGTACCTCTAGACCACTACCTTTCAGGCTCTCCTGCGCTCCAGGACCGCAAGAGTCTTGGTCCCCAGGGCTTCACCCGAAACTGGGGCTTAGTGGAGTCAGAAGTGGCACAGTTGGGAGGGTCTGTCTCCCTCTTGCCCACTCTCGAAAGCCAGCGGCACAATCAGCAGTCTGTCCTCTGCGCGTAGTGCTGTGCGTGCCACCAGCCCTCTGATCTTTTGTGACTCCCCTAAATTTCCATGCACCTCTCCCTTTTCACAGTCCAAACTCCCCCCGTATGAGTTTCGACTAGATCTGGGGTTTAGTGTCCTAGGATAAGGGGTTCAATGCCTTTGAGAGTCTCCGTTTCCCTCCTGCCAGAGAAAGCCAGCCAGGTACTCCGGCACCCACTCTCTCCACACACACGTCTCCATACCTCAGCTTTTTGCAGCTCCTCTGGGTCTCTGTGAGCCCCTCTCTTTCCTTCTAGTTGTAGAATTTCTACTCAACCACCTTTCCTGTGGTCTGGATGACGTCCGCTCTGTCTTTTAGTTGTAGTTTTGACATTGTTGTGCGAGGCAGCAGTGTAGGTGTTTACCTATGCTGCCATCTTAGATTCTCTCCTACAGTTGGCTTTCTAAAATGGGAGGGAGATAGATGCTCCTGACTGCGCTGAACTCCAGTCCTGGGTGAGACTCTGGGAAACCAGACTCATTCGAGGGGAATCTGGACTGTCAGGAAAAGAGAAAGCACACTGAGTATCAGAGGAGCTACAAAAGGCTGAAGTATGGAGGCACACACACACAGAGGATGGGCGGCTGAGTACACAGGCAGCAGAGTGTGCAGCTGGCTTTCTAAAGCAGGAGGGAGATGGAAGCTCCCGATTTCGCTAAACTCCAGTTCCAGGCGAGTTTCTGGGAACCCAGACTCATTTCAGGAGAAATTGGAATATCTGGCAGCAGGCAAAATTCGAGGGTGGCTTTCTCTCAGAGGTAATTTTAGTGATTGCCAAGGGACATGGAGACACAGTAGCCTCATAGCGTAGGAATGACAGGAAGCCAAGGCTGTCTGCTCAGCCCTGAGACTCGGCCCTATCCAAGCTGAACACAGAGGCCTTTGCATTTCTGCAAGTCTTGTCTCATAAGGGTGTCTCCAGCACAGATGTTCTCCCAGCGTAGACACAGCTGATATAGCCAATTGGCTTGGAGGTCAATTCCTCCTAGTGATACCAACAATAACCAAGACTTAACTACAACAAGGCTGAACACACAGTCTACAAAGGGGTGCACCAAGAGTGTCCACCTCAGGTAACTGGAGAGGCTGAGCCACTGGGCCCTATAGTACACCTACCACACAACGCTACTCTACCAAATCAGGGAAGCAGCAAAACTTTGGAGACAAACAGATCACAATGAAAGAAATGGAGGAAAGCAAATGACTGTATATAGAGTTCAAAACCATGGTTATAAGGTTTTTCAAGAATTTTCTAGAAAAGGCCAATACATTTAGCGAGACCCTCGAGGAGATGAAAAAGGACCAACTAAAAATTAAACACACTGACTGAAATGAAAATATTATACAGAGACCTAATAGCAGACTAGAGGACCGCAAGAATCAAGTCAAAGATTTGAAATACAAAGAAGCAAAAAACGCTCAACCAGAAAAGCAAAAAGAATCCCAAAATTTGAAGATAGTGTAAGGAGCCTCTGGGACAACTTCAAGCATACCAACATCAGAATTATGGGGATGCCAGAAGAAGAGAGAGAGAGCAAGATACTGAAAACCTATTTGAAGAAATAATGACTGAAAACTTCCCCCACCTGGTGAAAGAAATAGACTTACAAGTTCAGGAAATGCACAGAACCCCAAACAAAAGGAATCCAAAGAAGATCACACCACGACACATCATAATTAAAATACCAAGAGCCAAAGACAAAGAATATTAAAAGCAGCAAGAGAAAAACAATTAATGACCTACAAGGGAGCACCCATATAATTGTCAGCTGATTTCTCAACAGGAACTATGCAGTCCAGATGGGAATGGCAAGAAATAGTCAAAGTGATGCATAGCAAGAAGCTACAACCAAGATTACTCTACCTCACAAAGCTATCATTCAGAATTGATGGGCAGATAAAGAGCTTCACAAATAAGAAAAAGCTAAAGGAGTTCATCACCACCAAACCAGTATTATATGAAATGCCGAAAGGTATTCTTTAAGAAGAGGAAAAAGAAAACGGTAAAGGTAAAAATTATGAACAACAAATACATATCTATCAACAAGTGAATCTAAAAATCAAGGAAATTGAAAAGCTGATGAACTGAATAAACTGGTGAATATAATAGAATTAGCGCCATAGAAAGGGAGTGGAATGATAATTCTCAGGGGGAAAGAGGTGAGGGAGGGTGCAGGGAGAGACTGGACAAAAATACACCTATGGATGAGGACAATGGTGGGGAGAGGTAAGGGCAGAGGGTGGGGTAGGAACCAGGTGGAGGGGAGTTATGGAGGGAAAAAAGAGGAACAATTGTAATAATCTGAACAATAAAGATTTATTAAAATTGAAAGAAAATAAAAAATACAACATAACTTTTTTAAAAATCAATAAATGTGAATTTGGGTGCTTTGGTTTAAAAAAATAAAAAAAAGCAGCCCTGAGAATTATTGACATTTTTGAAGAACAAGAAAGTGTGAGACAATCCTTCTAGTTTCTCCTTCCATCTCTAAATATATAAATAACATGCAAATAGTCATACTGCAGGGAAACCAATTTTTGGCTTGGGATCTTTGATTTAGTGAACACTTCTCAATACCCTGTTATCATTGCCAGAGGAACCATGAAATATTCAGTTTGCTACAAGGGAACCACCAACTCTGTACATATGGCATATGTAAGTAAATTTGACTAGCCTGTCTTGAGGCTTCAGTCAGAGCTTTATTCCTTTGTTTTTTTTTTTTAAGTAAGGTGGAGGAGAACCAAGATGGCAGCATAGGTGAACACCTAAACTGCCGCCTTGCACAACGATTTCAAAACTACAACTAAAAGACAGAACAGACATCATCCAGAACCACAGGAAAGGTGGCTTAGGGGAAATTCTACAACTAGAAAGAAAGAGAAGGGCTCACAGAGACTCAGAGTAGCTGCAAAAAGCTGAGGTACTGAGACACGCTCGTGGAGAGGATGGGCAGCAGAGTGCCTGGCTGGCTTCCTCTAGTGGGAGGGATACAGAAACTCCCGACTGCATTGAATCCCAGTTCTTACTGCACTGAACCCAAGTTCTGGGCGAGACTCATATGGGGGGAGTCTGTACTATGGGAAAAAGTGAGGAGTATATGGAAACTCAGGGGAGCTGTGAAAGGCAGAGGTCTGGAGGCACACGAGCGCAAGTGCGCACAGAGAGGGTTGCAGTGATTACCAAAGGACACTGAGACCCATGGGACACATAGGTAAGGGCTGATGGGAAGCCAAGGCTATCTGTTCAGCCCTGAAACTCAACCCCATCCAAGCTGAGCACAGAGGCTTTTGCAATTTTGCAAGTCTTGTATCAAAATGCTGACTCCAGCACAGAAGTACTCCTGGCATAGACATAGCTGATCCTCACAACCAATTGGCTTAGAGGTCAATTCCCCCCAGTGATACCAAAAACAATCAAGACTTAACTACAACAAGGCTGTACACACAGACCACAAAGGATTGCACCAAGAGAATCCACTTCAGGTAACTGGGGAGTTGGAGCTCCTGGGCCATATAGGACACCTAGCACACAAGGCTACTCTACCAACTCAGGGAAGCAGCGAAAATGTGAAACAGATCACAAACAAAAGAAATGGAAGAAAACAAACAACTGGATATAGAGTTCAAAACCATGGTTATAAGGTTTTTCAAGAATTTCCTAGAAAAGATGGACAAATTTAGTGACACCCAAGAGGAGATGAAAAAGGACCAACTAGAGATGAAAAAGGACTAACTAAAAATTAAACATACAATGACTGAAATAAAAAATATTATACAGAGACCTAATAGACTAGAGGAATGCAAGAATCAAGTCAAAGATTTTAAATACAAAGAAGCAGAAAACACTCAACTGTAAAAGCAAAAAGAAAAAAGAATCCAAAAATTTGAAATTAATATAAGGAGCCTCTATGACAACTTCAAGCATACCAACATCAGAATTATGGGGGTGCCAGAAGAAGAGATAGAGCAAGATACTGAAAACCTATTTGAAGAAATAATGACTGAAAACTTCCCCCATCTGGTAAAAGAAATAGACCTACAAGTCCAGGAAGCACACAGAACCCCAAACAAAAGGAATCTAAAGAGGACCACACCAAGACACATCATATTTAAAATACCAAGAGCAAAAGACAAAGAATATTACTCTACCCACAAAGCTATAATTCAGAATTGAAGGTCAGATAAAGAGCTTCACAGCTAACAAAAAACTAAAGGAGTATCAACACTGAATCCGTATTATATGAAATGTTGAAAGGTACTCTTTAAGAAAAGGACGAAGAAGATAAAGGTAAAGATAAAAATTATGAACAACAAATACATATCTATCAACAAGTGAATCTAAAAATCAAGTGAATTAAAAATCTGATGAACAGAATAAACTGGTGAATATAAAGAATCAGGGGCATAGAAAGGGAATAGACTTACTATTCTCGGGGAAAGGTGTGAAGAAGGGCTGAGGGGAGGGACTGGACAAAAATTGTACACCTATGATGAGGACAATGGCGGGAGGTAAGGGCAGAGGGTGAGGTTGGATCCGGGTGTAAGGGGAGCTGGGGGGTGGGGGGGAGAGGAACAATTGTAATAATCTGAACAATAAAGGTTTATTAAGTTAAATAGCCGAAACTGGTTTGGCTCAGTGGATAGAGCGTTGGTCTGTGGATTGAAAGGTCCCAGGTTCAATTCTGGTCAAGGGTATGTACCTTGGTTGCTGGCACATCCCCAGTAGGGGGCGTGCAAGAGGCAGCTTGTTGATGTCTCTCTCTCATCAATGTTTCTAACTCTCTACCCCTCTCCCTTCCTCTCTGTAAAAAGTCAATAAAAAATATTTGAAAGGAAGGAAGGAAGGAAGGAAGGAAGGAAGGAAGGAAGGAAGGAAGGAAGGAGGGATAATGCCAGAATAGTCTGACCTGATTTGCAGTGTATTTTTCTTAGCTTAGCCTAGCAATTAAGTCTTTTCCTTTTCTAGATACTTAGTCATTGCTGGATTATGGCTTTGAACATGGGTCACTTACGAAAGGCTGCCTCAACTGGTTCTGCTTTGTGTTCTCCATTTATAGCGGCCCGTTTTTCTTCTGTCCACTGGGAGTGAGCACTCCCTGCCAACAATCAGATGCTGAACATTTTTAGGAGCCCAGAGGGAACCTTGTTTTTAGGCAGCTCTTTTCAGACACTGAGTTTCTTCAGCTGGAGAAGGGAATGTGCCTTCCCTAATAAGAATGAAGAATATGCCAAATATAAGCAGTTGAATAGCACTGAAGTTATTTTTAGGAACCAGGGTCATTTGGTTCAGGAAATGATGGTGCTACCACTAGTTTATGGCTAGTGACTATAAAACAACACTCTTTCAATACTCCTTTAGCTACTTTTGAGTATGTTGAGAAAATTTGGCAATTTGTATTAGAACAAGCTTGATTTTAGACCAGATTCATTATAGAGTGGTTAGTGAAAAAAGTATGTCTATAAGTAGAAGCATCCTCTTCCTCCAAATTAATCCCCATAACATATGATCTAAGATAAATTTTTGCTGTGTATCTATATATGGGAAACCATGAGTCCACGAACACCCTAAAATTGTAGACAACGTTTAATTTATTTATACACATCTGTGTTTTTGCAGCTATTTCTTGTTTTAATAGGATCTTAACCCTAAAACATTAAGAATCATTATTTTGTTTTCTAATTAAATTTATTGGCATGACATTGGTTAATAAAATTATATAGGTTTCAATTGTACAATCATCATCATCTCTATATTGCATTGTGTGCCCACAACCCAAAGTCAAATCTCCTTCGGTCACCAATTTTTTCTTGTTGTTGCTCTAGAATTTTGAGTTGTATAGTGATTAGTTTTGTCCAAAACAAACTTTTAAACATCAGATACAGTTCCAAATACAGTGGTACCTCGAGATACCACTCTTGCCCTAACATACGAGATTTTTGAGATACGAGCCGTCGAGCGAGCGATTTTTGCTTTGAAATGCGAGCAACATTTGAGATAGGAGTAATCGCGTGGATCCGCTGGCTGCACTCGACCCACCAGTTTACCTCGACTCGAGGTCTCATAGTTACCCATGGCTAAAGGTTACGGAACGAATTAAACTCGTATCTCGAGGTACCACTGCAGGTTGTTATAATGAGATTTTTACTGTAATGTTATTTAACTGTTGGAGCTAGAACAGAAAATGTAAATCTTT
>JAAGEH010000032.1:14694802-14824400 GCA_011751065.1 Lasiurus cinereus
TTGTATCTATGCATATAATCATAACCAATGAACATAGACACTGGGGGTTTGGGGTATGCCTGGGAGGGAGGGGGGCAATGGGGAGATATGTATAAAAAATTAATTAAAAGAAAAAACCCAAAAGACTCCATCAAAAAACTAATAAACTTAATAAATGAATTTGGCAATGTAGCAGGATACAAAATTAATGCCCAGAAATCTATGCCATTTCTATACACTAATAGTGAATTTACAGAAAGAGACTAAAAAAGCAATCCCATTTACCCGCACATCAAAAAAATTAAGACACATAGGAATACACTTAAATGAGCAGGTAAAAGACCTATACGTGGAAAAGTATAGGACACTGAAAAAATATGTAAACAGATGGAAGACGTAAACAGATGGAAGAGCATGTATCAATTGATGCATGGGTACAGTCCGAATTACCTTTATTGGGACAAATTAACACTACTGCAAATAGTTTCACTGAAGTCATTTTTCAAAATAAAAACTCTCCTACCATTATTGAATGGGTCCTTCTAGGGCAGTGGTCGGCAAACTGTGGCTCATGAGCCACATGTGGCTCTTTGGCCTTTTGAGTGCAGCTCTTCCACAAAATTGGCCTGGCATATCTATTTTGAAGAAGTAGCATTAGAAGAATTTTAAGTTTAAAAAATTTGGCTCTCAAAAGAAATATCAATCATTATACTGTTGATATTTGGCTCTATTGACTAATGAGTTTGCCAATCACCGACCTAGGGCATCAATCCTCTAAAACTGTAGTTACATATGTAGAACTATTGGCCCAGTTAATATTTCAAATTAGAAAACATTGTAAACAGCTTAAAGGGGAAGAGTCGCAGCATATCTATCTCCCCCTTACTGGGAAGCAATTAGAAATGTTATTTCAAACTGATATAAATTGGCAAATGGGATTAAATGGATATTCAGGGGAACTTGGCTGTCACCCATTAAAAGATAAATTACTACAATTTTTATATAATACCTCCATCATTATAGCAAAAAATACTAGGCAGGAACCTATTCCTGAAGTTTTAACTGTTTTTCCTGATGGATCATCTAATGGAAAAGCTACCTATCATATTATAAATTCAGACCGAGTCATACTGACCAGTTATACTTCTGTACAAAGAATTGAACTAGAAGCTATTAAGGCTGCATTGCAGGATTTCTAAGAGCCTCTTAATATCATCTCTGATTTCTTTTACGCTGTGAACTTAGGGAATAGAATTGAAACTTCCCAGTTGAAATGGCTTAATGACCAAAGTTTATTTTTACTATTTGAATAAGTTCAGCAGATTGTACAACAGAGACAAAGACTTTTTATATCATTCACATCAGGGGTCATAGTGTCTTACCTGGTCCTTTAACAGAAGGAAATGCACATGCTGATCAGTTGGTTGCTTTATGAAAAGAACCCTTAGAATCTCCTCACCTTTTACATCAGCCTGCCAAAAATGCTGTCTAAACAATTCTCAATCACTGGACAACAGGCAAAACAAATTATTAAGGAATGTCCTACTTGCATGTTACATCTGCCTCAAGGGTCTAACACAGGAGTTAACCTTAGAGGTTTGCTAACAAATGGATGTAACACATTATACTTTCTTTGGACGCCTTGGGGCATTACATGTCTCTGTACACCCTTTTCAAAAGTAATATAGGCTACTGCATCTACAGGAGAAATGGCAATACAGGTTATTAATAATTGCCTAGCTGCTTTTGGGGTCATGGGAGTTCTGAAAATTATTAAAACTGATAATGGGCCTGCTTATACAAGCTGTCAATTCCAGGAATTTTGTAAAAGGTGGACACTTCAGCACATTACAGGAATACCATATAATTCCCAAGGACAGGCCATTATTGAACGACAACATCAGTGGCTAAAATCCCTACTTGAAAAACAAAAAGGGGGGATGATGGAGCAATCACCTGTGGATAGGCTGCACCAAGCCTTAATTACTTTAAATATTTTTACTTGTGATGCTGATGGAAAGACACCTATGGAGCTATATTGGTATCAGAATAAAACAAAATAATATGGTCTAGTTAAATGGAAAGATCCTGAATCTGGTTTATGGAAGGGACCCGATCCATTATTAACCTTTGGCAGAGGATATGCTTGTGTATTTCCAGAGAATTTTTCCAAACCCATGTGGATTCCTGCTAGAAATATTAAACTGCATCAGAGATCCAAGAGAGAAACTAGCCAGACTAATGAGGACCTTGTGCCTGGAGCCACACCATACAGCTATAGACATTCAACTACCTCAGTCACAGAGAGCAGCGACTCCAAGCAATCCACTGAAGATGAGGAGCAGAAGGAGAATGAGCCTGACAACAAACAGCCCGGAGGCCACCTGGTGGATGGTAAAGAAGACGATACAGAAAACTGAGTGAATTTGTGAGGTAATCAGAACCCTAAGAATGCCCGAGAATGTCTTTTTTGCCATGTTAGCAGTAATCAGCAGTAATATTACCTGGGGAAAATGGGAAAGTATTTTGGACTTATGTTCTTGATCATTCATGGGTAAGACCCCTTATACTGGCTGATTATGTAGTCACCTCACAATGTAGTCACCTTCATTAGGACCATGGGTTGTGCAAGGAAGTATAATTACACAGGTGTCGGCACCCAGCTTCCTCTTTGTATGACACAAAAACCACTGCTCCTTTGTGGGTAAAATTAAAGAGAGACTTCTGACTTGGGTGGATACCTAAGGAGGGGAGGCAAAAGCAAAAATACTTCTACTATCGCTACTTGCTCCTGGGAGAGGTGCAGAAAATGTAACCAAGACCTTGTTTATACAAAAAGAAATTGACAGTCAGTTTGAAATTGAATTGCCTAGAGCAAAGAATATCCTTACATGATATTATTCTATAATGTCATTATGATTTTTGATATTTCACAATAGTACATTCTACAATTATCCCAAACAAACTTACAAACTAATTCTTTGAATGTTTGGCAGCATTTTAAAAAGGACATGAAAGGATTTAATCCTTTTCACTCTGTAGAGGTCCCCCCACTGGGAAGGCATTTGAGCATTCTATATTGGCCCCTCTTGCCCTTTTTGTCAAGAGGGACCCTCTTCTCACAGACCAATGGCCCACAGCTGTTGCCTGAGCTTTCTGTTCATGCTGAGGTTGAAGCCTCATGGTGGCTGGTACCATGGATCTGTCTCTTGCCCAATGGTGTGAGCTGGGCCCTCCCTGGAGAAGAAACATGGGATCCCAAGATATGTGATCAGTGCTGGAGCCCTACTAGCAGGCGAGGGGATTCCAAGGCAGGTGCTGGGCATGGAGGTCACGGGGGCATAGGCTACCAAGGAGACGAAACTAAACCTCACATCACCCTGCTTGGCCCCGGAGGATGGCTGGTTAGTCAAAAATGGGTAAGATTCCTCAAGGAAGGAACAATCTAAATTAGGCACAATCACAGGAGAGAACTTGGGGGATTTCAGAAGTGGGCACACACCCTTAACCCCCGCCCAACCTTGCAGAGGCCTGAACCCTCACCCTTTCTGAGGGAGTTCTCCTGCCCCATGGCTGCTTTGCTTCCCACGCCCAGCTCAGATGGGTAATAGACAGAGACTTGGCTGACAGCACCTGCCCTATATCTAAATCCAGCCTAGCACCAGGAATGCTTAGGGCCTACTCAAGAATGCAAAAACCCTTTCCACTAAAATTTACAGGGTAAACTAAGATTGTTGTTAGAGTATTAAATTTGACAGTACTTTAGTAGTCAAGTTTTTAGATTAATTTAAATTGGCTAATTGAAATAAGTGAATATTTAAGAAAATTTAATTGTACTGGACAAAAAGCTGTTTCTAAAGTATTAACTAAAATTTTTATTGGTAGTTCATCTCATGGTAAAATTATCTAACATACAATGAACCTAAAACAGTCATATTTTTGTGCAAAAAATTAAAATTTAAAGTTATCAAGACTGTATTATAAAATTTCCCATGATAAAGCCTCCATTAATCAAAAAAAGGGGGGCGAGTAGGGTAATATTATTTAAGGAAAAATATCCTGTAAATAAATTACATCTAGGAAATTTTTACTTTAGAAAATGAATTTTCATTTGTAATGTTAACATCAAGATACCCATGAAAAACACACATGGTGTCAAAATAATCCAAAGGAAAATAGTTGGGCAAAAAATAAAAAGGATTGCAAGTCAAATTTATAGAAAAGACTCCTTTATTAATTTTTTGTCGAGAATATGTTTGTATATTTTCAGAAAACAACTCCAAGACCATGTGGATTCCTGCAACAGAGAGGAATTGATAGAACTGCTCCAGCCACAAAGACAAGAGGAGAAACCATGCTAGCAGTCAGAAGCTGTGCATCGCTTCAGGTTGCCCAGGACCAAATCAGAGAGGGTCAGACCTACTTTACCACTATTTTGTCCACCATCCAGAACTGAAATATCATTGCTGACATGTACACATAAGGAACTGTTTGATATTGAAATTGGGACTCAAAACTATTGGACATTGAAATTAGGATTCAAAAAGATGTTGGCCCAGAAAGAAACTTACTATGGACTGATTCATTCGCCTTTTAGCATAACCATTATTGCATGTCTCATTTTTGTTCTTATATGTTTATTTCTAATTTTCAGATGCAAGATTTTTTTAAAGAAAAGAAAGGGGGGAGATGTTGGAAGCCAATTATTGTCCCCACTGGCAGAGACATGTAGATAAGGTTCCTGGAAGTCTGGTTAACCTTGGAAGCTGTGAAAGGTCAGAGGCACCCACTCACTATCTAGTTGAGATAGTGGTACCTGAAGCAATTTCCACCTGTCAATCTTATGTAAATCCTTGCTGATTGGCTATTACTGGAATTGCTTGCTTCTATGGGTGGATTCCAAACCTTAAAAAAAGGGATTGCAATACCAAAATGAGGTGTAGTCCTCTCCCTAGAGGTGGGCTTTCTCCTGGCTCCCAATATTCCCAAATTAATACTTTTCTAGTCTTTTTCATTTGTGTGTGCCCTCGTCCAGAACCTGAACCCTGAACCATGCAGGACGTGAAAGGGGTTTCTGCACCCAATATTCACAGCAGCATTATTTACAAAAGCTAAGATCTGAAAACAGCCTAAGTGCCCATCAGTAGATGAATGAATAAAAAAGGAGTACTTACCTTTGGGACAGCATGGATAGATCTATTATGCTAAGCAAAACAAGTTAGTTAGAGAAAGCCAAATGCCACTTGATTTCACTTACTAGTATATATGGAATCTAATGAACAAAATAAAGTAATAATCACAATAGGTGCAGAGACATGGATGCATGGAATAGAAGGACAGATGTCAGAAGGAAGGGCCTGAAGGGGGTGGGAAGAGATTAATCAAAATACAGATGTGCATAAAAGCATAGCCTATGGATGCAGACAACAGTTTGAGGAAGACCTGATTTGAAGTAGGAGCCAGGTGGAGGGGGGCGAAGGAGGGGAAAATGTGGCACATCTGTAATACTGTCAACCATTAAAAAATGCACAGTTCTTAGTTCTCTATAATAAAAGTCAGAAACAATAGAAACCTAGAGGCAATTAGCATCCCTAGTGTTCACCCCTAGATTCTTTGTGTCCTACTGGAAATTTCCCACCAACAGGTGCTTAGAGAATGGTTGATTCCAAACCAGAAATAGAAAATCTACAAGATGGATTGACTGTATGTGTGTGTGTCCACAAATCACACAAGAAACTAAGGAAACTATTAAGGGTTACCAGTATTATATTAAAAAGACTGAGGTACCAGCTTGAAACAAATCTTTCTACTCTGTCCAAGGAGGGGCAATTTGACTCTCAAGAGTAAAGATGACTGCAATTGATTCATATATATTGAGTTCAAAAGAATTTATGAGTTTTCCATTTTTAAGAAGGGAAAACAAACCTTTTAAAAAAGTGAACAATTCAAAAAAAAAAAAAGAAAGAAAATCTACTTTAGTAATCATTAGAGGTGGCGAGAGCTCCAATTTCTATTCTTATTCTGGAAACAAATAATGAGAGTAAAAAGAAAAAAAGAATTTCCTGTCTTTACTGTACAAATTGTTTGGCCAAGTATCTAAACAGATATATCTGATTAAATAAAGCTCTTCTTCATGGAAGAATTACAGTTAATAACTGTAGAAGAAATGATAAAAGTAGAAAATTACTTTTTAGCAATCTGTGTTGAAATAACTGATTTTTCTTTTTTTTTCCTTTTTTTCTTCTTTAATTTTTTTATTAATGTATTACATGTATACATATCTTCCCATTGCCCCCCTCCACTCCCAGGCATACCCTAATCCCCCAGTGTCTTGTGTTCATTGGTTATGCTTATATGCATGCATACAAGTCCGTTGGTTGATCTCTTATCTACCCCACCTCTCCCTAACCTTCCTGCTGTAATTTGACAGTCTGATGCTTTACTGCCTCTGTATCTATCATTTTGTTCATTAGTTTATAATGTTCTTTACTATCCACAAATGAGTGAGATCATGTGGTGTTTCTCCTTCATTGACTGGCTTATTTCACTTAGCATAATGCTCTCCAGTTCTATCCAGGTTGCTGCAAATGGTAAGAATTCCTTCTTTTTTTTTAAGGCAGCGTAGAATTCCATTGTGTAGATGTACCATAGTTTTCTGATCGACTCATCTGCTGACGAGCACCTAGGCTGTTTCCAAATTGTAGCTATTGTAAATTGTGCTGCTATGAACATAGGGGTGCATAAACCCTTTCTGATTGGTGTTTCTAGTTTCTTAGGATATATTCCTAAGAGTGGGATTGTTGGGTCAAATGGGAGTTCCATTTTTAGTTTTTTGAGGAAACTCCATACTGTTCTACACAGTGGTTGCACCAGTCTGCATTCCCACCAGCAGTGCACGAGGGTTGCTTTTTCTCCGCATCTTCGCCAACACTTGTTGTAAATAACTGATTTTTTTATAAATCTTTAGGGTAAAGTTTGATGCAAAGCTACAAATATGAAGGATTGGACTGTTTCAATCTGAACTTATAGATCTGTCTTTGCATCACTGGAAGTCTTTCAGCCAGATATGAACTTCTTCTTTTTTTAAATATATTTTTATTGATTTCAGAGAGGAAGGGAGAGAGATAGAAACATCAAGGATGAGAGTAAATCATTGATCAGCTGCCTCTTGCATGCCTCCTGCTAGGGATGGTACTCCCAACCAGAGCATGTGTCCTTGATGAGAATTCTTCAGTCCACAGGCCAACACTCTATCCACTAAAGCAAACTGGCTAGAGCAAGACATGAATTTCTTGATGGGATGTGTTTTGTGAAGGTCATATAACCTGTAAAATGAAAAAATTGCCGAGACCAGTTTGGCTCAGTGGATAAAGCATCAGCTTGCGGACTGAAAGGTCCCAGGTTCGATTCCGGCTGGGGGCATGTACCTTGCTTGCAGGCACATCTCCACAGTGGGGTGTGCAAGAGGCGGCTGATCGATGTCTCTCTCTTTTCGATGTTTCTGGCTTTCTATCTCTCTCCCTTCCTCTCTATAAAAAATCAATAAAATATATTTAAAAAAATAAAATAAAATGAAAAAATTAAAGTAGAATATATTCCAGCATTTATATCTTACTTTAAGTTAATAAGACGTACAGGCGATAGAGGAATAATTTAAATGATACCACAAGAAAGCACTAGAAAACTTCAGAGTGTGGGCTAATCTGCAGTCCATCTAAAACGATTTTTACAAGTAAGAACCTTGAAAAGAAAACATGAAGACAGGAAGGTATTTAAAAGACATCATTATCAATTGCAGTGAGTGGAACTTTTTTTGGATTCTGGTTTGAACAAATCAAACATAAAAAGACATTTAATAAACGATTGGGGGAACTTTTAATATAAATATATTTTTAATCCTCACTTTTATTAAGTTAACATATTTTTAGAGTATATTAAGAAATTAGTACTTTCAAATGATTTGCTACTTGTATTGTGATTATGTAAGAAAATGTCTTTTTTTTAGAGACATATATAAGGTTGATGTGCAATAAAAAATAATGACATTGAAAAATTGTGAATAGCCACAGTAATCCTGAGAAAAAACAAAGTTGGAGGGACCATAATACCATATATCAAGCTATATTACAGAGCCACTGTTCTCAAAATTGCCTGGTACTGGCATAAGAACAGACATAAAGACCAATGGAATAGAACCCAGAAATCAACACAAGCCATTATTCTCAATTAATATTTGACAAATGAGACAAGAGCATACAATGGAGTCAAGACAGTCTCTTCAATAAATGGTGTTGGGAAAATTGGACAGATACATGTAAAAAAAATGAACTTAGACCACCAACTTATACCATACACAAAAATAAACTCTAAGTGGATACAGGACTTAAACATAAGGTGGGAAACCATAAAAATATTAGAAGAAACCATTGGCAGCACAGCAGCAGACATTGTCATAGCCATATCTTTACTGTTATAGCTACTAGGGCAATGGAAACCAAGGAGAAAGTAAACAAAAGGGACTACATCAAAATAAAAAGCTTTTGCACAGCAAAAGAAACCATTAACAAAACAACAAGAAAGCCCACTGTATGGGAGAACATATTTGCCAATGTCATCTCCAAGAAGGGTTTAATCCCAAAATTTACAGGGAACTCATACAACTTAAAGGAAGATAAACAATCTAAGAAAAAAATGGGCAAAGGACCTAAATAAACACTTTTTGAAAGAGGACATACAGAAAGCCAAGAGACATGAAAACCTGCTCAAAGTCACTAATCATCTGAGAGATGCAAATCAAAATAACAATGAGATACCATCTCACACCTGTTAGAATGGCTATCATCAACACATCAACAAATGACAAGTACTGGCAAGGATGTGGAGAAAAAGGAACCCTCCTGCACTACCTGTGGGAATGCAGACTGGTGCAACCACTGGAAAACAGTATGGAGTTTCCTCAAATTATTAAAAATGGAACTGCCATTTGACCCAGTAATCCCACTTCTAGGACTATATCCCAAGAAATCAGATACACCAATCAGAAAGAACATATGTACCCCTATGTTCATAGCAGCACAATTTACAATAGCTAAGATTTGGAAACAGCGTAAGTGCCCATGGTAGATGAGTGAGTTAGAAAACTCTGGTACATCTACACAATGGATATTACACTGCTGTAAAAAGAAAGAACTCTTACTATTTATAACAGCATGGATGGACCTGGAGAGTATTATGCTAAGTGAAATAATCCAGTCAGAGAAGGATATGATCTTACTCATTTGTGGAATATAATGAACAACATAAACTGATTAACAGAAACAGATCCATAGACAAAGAAGCATCAACCAGATGCTCAAAACTCAAAAGAAAGGTAGAAGAGTGTGGAGGTAAGAGGGAGAAATCAACCAAAGAACTTGTATTCATGAATATAAGCATAACCAATGGACACAGATAGTAGGAGGAGGGAGTGAAGGCATGTACTGAAGGCTGGGAGCAGCCAAGGAGAGCTCAATGGGGGGAAAAAGGAGACATATGTAATATTTTCAAAGACAAATAATATAAGTTTAAAAAAGAAAAAATTTGAAATTAATGGTTTGTTTAAAAATACTATAAGAATAAAAAAGGTAAATTAAGCATGACAAAAATATTAATAACTTGAATCTAGGTGATAGACATACCATGGTTCATTATATTAGTCTGCACTTGTATATATTTATAAGTTTTCATATTATAGAGTTAAAATTATTACGTATTTCAAATGCTACATTGGAACATACTCCATAATTTCACCATATCAACAAAAAATTTCCTTCATATACCAGGATTTCCTTCTATTCTTGTTCTACATTTATGATTTGAGTAGATTTGTTTAATGCATGTAATCTTTTCTATTTTTTTAAATTGATGAAAATGCTAAATAAGTGCTATATTTTAACCATAATCAGAGTGAATAAATATTAATGAAAGTAATAAAGAAGGCAAGTTACATCCTTTAAATTTAGTTGTTACAATTACACATTTATATAAATACTAGAGAGTCAGCTCACACGTAGCTCGCCTCCGCTTGCCTTAGTTGGCCCCTCGTAGCTCACTGCCCCACACTCTGCCATGCGTAGCTCTCTGCCCCATCCACCATGAGAGTTGTCGCTCCTTTGGCTGTGATGGCATTACGGTGTGACGCCCATGGGCCTTTTATATAAGAGACTAGTAGCCCTGAACACAAATCCATGCGCCAGTAGGTCACTGGCACCTTCCTGTAGCTCTCTGCCTTTTGCCCTGCCCACTATCCTGTCCTCCTGTAGCTCTCCCCCCCCCCATACTCCTTTTATAGCTTGCTGCCCTGCCTCCTCCTGTAGCTCTCTGCCTCCCACTTGTAGTTTGCTGCCCCTCCCTCCTGCAGATCCATGATCTGGTCATTACACAGTTGATTGTTACAACTCACGGTGTAACAGATAATTAGCATATTCCTCTCATTATATAGGATAAGAGGGAGAATGACATCACCAAGTTATTGACATAGGTTGGTCCTGACTTTGTTCTCTTCATAACTAACAAATATTCATGAAAAAGACACCACTGAGAGTATCTTAGAATATAGGGATGAAGCTGAAGCAACATCCTTCTTTCCTGCCATACTACAGAGCCCAAGACAGACTGCATTAGAAAGGTAAGAGAAGCAGTTGCACATTGACCACATTCTTCCTCCCCCAGACCAGGGTGGCACCACATGGAGAGATTTCCTTCAAATCTACAATTTCTCCAGTGGAAAAAAGAAAACCAAAAGGAGACAACCATCCCCATGTCCTTCAGCATTGTGGATCACTTTGTGGAACCCCACAGGAATAGCAGGGAAATCTGAGCTTATCTACTGGGAATTTGACTGACATAAAAATGGGGTGGGTTTTGTAACAATCAGCAGAAAGATCTTGGTAGACAGATTTCATACATTGCCCAAGTAGTAATCCTAACCAGCAGCTTTTACTCATCTGTATAACCATCTTGGCATACTCTGGCCCAGAGTACTCAGCATGGTACAGATCTGCCTTATTTTGATCCTCAAACAAGGGGTTTTGCTTGTCCTAAGGCCTGGGTTGATGGCAGGCAAATTAGTCTTTTTTCACTATAGAGACTGTCTCCCGGTCATATCTGATTAGAGGGTCTGGAAGGAACACCTAGAAGCTATGTACCTCAGTAATGCTTGATCCCTAGATGTGAGAAGGCAGAGCTGATCACCCTTGAAGTAAAGTCAATACTAGGCAAGAAAATCCCGTTACACATGGGCAGAATTAATTTATAACCAAGGCTGAAAATACTTGCAAGCTCTTCCAAAACAAAGAACCTGTTGGGAAAATGAGTTTCCTGGAATGATCTCTCACCTTCCTGCGCAGGCTAAGGAACTGAGATAAAGCTCCCGCATTGTGGTTCCTGGCTCTATCTGACCAGAGGGCTAGAAAAAAATTAAATAAATAAAAAAGCCTGAAAGCAGTGCAGCAGTCTAGCTGAGGAAGGGCAGGCAGACAATAGTTTGTGGAGCAAAGCCAGAGGATCTGTTTGGCCAGGGAAATTGGAGCCTGGGTCAGCTTTTCCAGTTTTAGACCTGTCTCCCACTATGTCTAGACAGGGAAACTAATGTATAGTTCCCTTATTGCTGAATACAATATTAAGCCTGTCCAACCAGAAAATCTAAACAGAGAATACAAGAAACTGTGTAGCCCATTCAACAGCCGTGCTTATCGTGGCATGTGCCTTTCCAATCTACAGAGCAAAACTGGTGGCTTTACCTGACCAGGAAATTCATTGTGCACTCTTGCCTGATTCAGGTTACCAAAGTGAGCCATACAAGCTCTAGAACTATCCTGATGTCCTCTAATAACTGATCTTAAATAAACATATTTATTACTTGTCAAAGAATTCAGAATACTTCTCTTAAAGAAGGTTAGTGAACTACAAAGACACACAGGCAACAATGAATGGACAAAATGAGAAATTTGACAAAGCAATAAATAAAACGTAAAAGATAACACTCAGGAATCCTAGATTTGAAAAATACAATAATTTAACTGATGAGTTCAATAGAGTTTCAAAAGCAGACTTTATCATGCAGAAGGAAAAACGTCAGCAACATGAAGGATAAAACATTAGAAATTATTTAGTGAGCCAAGAGGAAAAAAAAAAAAAGAGGGAAGAAACTTAATAAGACTTATGGGAAACAATGAAAACAAAACAAAACAAACAAAACCCTACAATATTTGCATATGAAAATTCCAGAAGAAGAGAGAGAGAGGTACAAACAGTATAGTAAAAGGAATTATGGCTAAAAGCTTTCCAAACCTTGGGATGAAAATGGACATCCAGATCATGAGGCCCCAAAAGCCCCAAATATGTTGAACCCAAAAAGGGCTACATTAAGAAATATTATAATTAAATTGTCAAAAGATAAAGAAAGAGTTTTGGAAGAAGCAAGAGGAAAGAGAGGTTACATACAAGGGAACTCCCATAAGACTATAGACAGGTTTTTCAACAGATACATTTTAGGTGAGAAAAGAATGGCATAATATCTTACCTAATAATACAGAAACATGTAAATTGACAATACCTCTGCTACACCCACAGCCACTCGGAGTAACCCAACAAAGATGGTGGTTAATTTGTATACATACTTGGGTCCTAGGAACCTCCTCAGCACCAAGGTCACTCCCAGCCTGCCATCGGAGGGGCGAGGGTACATGCTTCCCAAGCCTAAAACCTGGGGCAGAGGCTTTATGCTTGGGGAGGGGCAGAGCCTGTGACCAAATGCAGACCATCTGGAAGTCAGCGATGGGTTGTCCAGCTGCAGCCTGGTGAGCCAGCACTTATTGCCCAGGTGGGTGAGACCCAGAAAGTGAGTCAGGGTCTGATCTGCAGCCTCAGTGGAAACTGTTGATCAGTGTACAGTGGTACCTCAAGATATGAGTCCCCTAAAATACGAGATTTTTGAGATACGAGCCATCGAGCGAGCGATTTTTGCTTTGAAATATGAGCAACATTTTTTTTAAATTAATTTTTATTAATTTTTTTATACATATCTTCCCATTACCCCCCTTCCCTCCCAGGCATACCCCGAACCCCCAGTGTCTGTGATCATTGGTTATGCTTATATGCATGCATACAAGTCCTTTGATTGATCACTTATCTACCTCACCTAACTTCAATCTTTCTGCTGTAATTTCACAGTCTGTTTGATGCTTTATGATTTTTGTCCTCCTGAGAATTATCAGTCTACTCCCTTTCTGTGCTCCTGATTCTATTATATTCACCAGTTTATTCTGTTGATCAAATTTTTAATTCACTTAATTTTTAGATTCACTTGTTGATAGATATGTATTTGTTGTTCATAATTTTTTGGCTTTTACCTTTTTCTTCTTCCTCTTCTAAAAGAGTACCTTTCAGCATTTCATATAATACTGGTTTGGAGTTGATGAACTCCTTTAGCTTTTTCTTCTCTGTGAAGGTCTTTATCTGCCCTTCAATTCTGAATGATAGCTTTGCTGGATAGATTATTCTTGGTTGTAGGTTCTTGCTGTTCATCACGTTGAATATTTCTTGCCACTCCCGTCTGGCCTGCATCGTTTCTGTTGAGAAATCAGCTGACAGTGGTATGGGTGCTCCCTTGTAGGTAATGAACTGTTTTTCTCTTGCTGCTTTCAATATTCTCTCTTTGTCTTTTGCTCTTGGTATTTTAATTATGATGTCTCTTGGTGTAGTCCTCTTTGGATTCCTTTTATTTGGGGTTCTGTGTGCTTCCTGGACTTGTAAGTCTATTTCTTTCACCAGGTGTGGGAAGTTTTCAGTCATTATTTCTTTAAATAGGTTTTCAGTATCTTGCTCTCTCACTTCTTCTGGCACCCCCACAGTTCTGATGTTGGTACGCTTGAAGCTGTCTCAGAGGCTCCTTACATTATCTTCACATTTTTGGATTCTTTTCTCTTCTTGCTTTTCCAGTTGAATGTTTTCTGCTTCTTTATATTTCAAATTTTTGACTTGATCCTTGCCTTTCTCTAGTCTGCTGTTAGGACTCTATATAATAGTTTTTATTTCAGTCAGTGTATGTTTAATTTCTAGTTGGACCTTTTTCATCTCCTCTTGGGTCTCACTAAACTTATCCATCTTTTCTAGCATATTCTTGAAAAACCTTATAAGCGTGGTTTTGAACTCTATATCCAGTCATTTTTTTTCCTCCATTTCTTTTGCTTGTAATCCCTTCCCTTGTCTCGGCATTTTCACTATGCCTGGGAAACTTCTGTGATGGATTCAGCCGCAGAAGCCTCCGTTGAGCTTGGGAGGGGTGGAGTCTCAGGGCTTCAGGGATCGCCTTGCCTTCCAGTCGGCCCCGCCCTCCACGGCCTCTGAGTCTGTGACTGGGTAATGACTGGAGTGGTCCTTGTGCGCTCCCGCAGTGCCTCTAACCGCTGCCTTTCCGGCTTCCCTGCGCACCAGGACCACACGAGTCCAAGTCCCAGGGTTTCGCCCGAAACAGGGGCCCAGTGGACCCAGAAGTGGCACTATTGGGAGGGTCTGTCTCCCGCCCACTCGCAAAAGCCAGGGGCACAATCAGCAATCTGTCCTCCGCTTGGTGCCGTGCGCGACCAGACCTCTGATCCTTTGCGACTCCCCTAAATTTCCATGCACTTCTCCCTTTTCATAGTCCAAACTCCCCCCGTATGAGTTTCGACTGGATCTGGGGTTTAGTGTCATAGGATAAGAGGTTAAATGCCTTTGAGAGTCTCCATTTCCCTCCCGCCAGAGAAAGCCAGCCCGGTACTCTGGCACCCGCTCTCTCAGCGCGCGTGTCTCCGTACCTCAGCTTTTTGCAGCTCCTCTGGGTTTCTGTGAGCCCCTCTCTTTCCTTCTAGCTGTAGAACTTCCACTCGGCCAGCTTTCCTGTGGTTCTGGATGATGTCCGTTCTGTCTTTTAGTTGTAGTTTTGAAATTGTTGTGCGAGGCAGCAGTATAGGTGTTTACCTATGCCGCCATCTTGGATCAATCTCCTATGAGCAACATTTGAGGTAGGAGTAATTGCACTGATCGGATCGGCAGCTGCACATGACCCACCAGTTTACCGTGACTCGAGCGTCTCATAGTTTCCCACGCCTCAAGATTACGGAACGAATTAAACTCGTATCTCTAGGTACCACTGTACTTATCTCTCTCTCCATCTTTCTTCCTGATCTTCACCAGCAAACAGGCTTTTCTTTCTCTCTCAGGCTCTGTGGGGGCTGCTGTTATGCCGCGCCTCTTTGATCAGGCCCAGAGATAGGCCTGGAGATCCTAACTGGCATAGGAATTGACCAATCAGAACCAAAGATGGGTGCTGTGGGGAACCAATGGTTGCCTAGGAGGAGGAGCTTCTGACTCTGACTGGCATAGGAACTGACCAATGAGAAACAATTCTGGGTGCTGTGGGGAACCAGTGGCTTCCTGGGACAGTGGTTGGCAAACTGCAGCTAGTGAGCCACATGTAGCTCTTTGGCCCTTTGAATGTGGCTCTTCCACAAAATACCATGGCCTGGGCAAGTCTATTTTGAAGAAGTGGCATTAGAAGAAGTTTAAGTTTAAAAAATTTGGCTCTCAAAAAAAATTTTAATCATTGTACTGTTGATATTTGGCTCTGTTGACTAATGAGTTTGTCAACCACTGACCTAGGAGGCAGAGCTTTTGATGTTGATTGACAGAGGAACCAACCAATCAGAACCAAAGGTGAGTGCTATGGGGAGCCACTGGCTCTCTAGGAGGCAGAGCTTTTGATACTAACTGGCATAGGAACCGACCAATGAGAACCAAATCTGGGTGCTGTGGGGAGCCAATGGCTGCCTAGAAAGTGAAGCTTTTCACACTGGCATAGGAACTGACCAATCAGAACCAAATTGGCCAGCAGAGGAGGGAATATGGGGGCAACATCAGGCCTGTAGGAGAAGGCAGTTAGGGGTGATCAGGCTGGCAGACAGAGGCAATTAGGGGCAATCAGGCAGGCAGGCAGGTGAGCAGTTAGGAGCTAGTGGTCCCAGATTGTGAGAAGCTATGTCTGACTGCTGGTTTAGGCCTGATCAGGCCTAAAATGGCAGTTGGACATCCTGCAAGGGGTCCCCAATTGAAGAGGGTGCAGGCTGAGTTGAGGGAACACCCCTCTGTGCATGAGTTTCATGCACTGGGCCTCTAGTATTTAAAATATTGAAAGAAAAACCAAATCTGTCAACCACAAATACTATATCCAGTGAAGCTATCCATCAGCAAAGAAAGTGGAATGAAAACTTTCCTGAACAAACAAAAGCTGAGGGAATTAATTGCCATCAGACTTGTCTTATGAGAAATGTTGTAAGGTATTCTTTAATTAGAAGTAAAAGGATGCTAAGTAACAGCATAAAAACACTAAAAGTACAGTGGTACCTCGAGATACGAGTTTAATTTGTTCTGTAACCTTGAGGCGTGGGAAACTATGAGACGCTTGAGTTGCAGTAAACTGGTGGGTCGTGTGCAGCCAGCTGATCCGCGCAATTACTCCTATCTCAAATGTTGCTTGTATTTCAAAGCAAAAATTGCTCGCATGATGGCTCATATTTCAAATATCTCGTATGTTAGGGCACTCGTATCTCGAGGTACCACTGTAGTATAAAATTCACTGGTAGTAGTAAATATAGAGTAAAAGACAGATTCTGTAATTTAGTAATGGCAGTGCATAATGCATTTGTAATTCTAGTTTAAAAGTTAAAAATAAATTTAGTAAAAATAACTATAATTACAATAATATCATTAGTTATACAATATAAAAATATGTATATTGTAACAGAAACAACCTAAAATGTAAAGTATAGAAGAAATAAAAGTGTAAAGTTTAGGAATTCTATTGAAGTTAGATTTTTAAACTGCTTAAAATAGTATGTATCATTTTAAGATGTTTTATGTAAACCTCATGGTAATCACAAAGGAAAAGTCATTAGCAATTACACAAAAGAACATGATAAAGAAGTCAATGTATATTGAGACCAAAACACAGTAAAACACAAAGACAGCAGAATAAAAAATAAGGAACAATGGACCTACAAAATAGCCAGAAAACAACTTACAAAGGGTCCTTACTTATGAATAATTACTTTAATAAAAAAGATTAATTCTCCACTCAAAAAATACACAATGGCTGAATGGATTAAAAAAACAAGATCAAACAATATGCTGCCTGAGGGAGACTTACTTTAGTTTTAAATACACACATAGACTGAGAATGAAAGAATGTAAGATGCCATTTAAGGCGAATGGTAGTCAAAATCAAGCAGAAGTAGCTACACTTATATCAGACAAAATAGACTTTAACCTAAAAATGGTACAAAGAGACAAAGAAGGTCATTGCATAATGATGAAGGGTCCCATATTGGACAGGGTGCAGACCAGGCTGAGGAGCCCCTCTCCGTGCACAAATTTCATGCACTGGGCTTCTCGTACAATAATAGTTGGGTCCTTCAATACCTCACTATCAACAATGCATAGATACTCCAGATAATCAATAAGGAGGCAATTAATCTGAACAACACTAGAAACCAAAATTAGCAACATAACAGAATATTCTACACACCAGCAGAATACACATTCTTTTCAAGAACATTTTCCAGCCGAGACCGGTTTGGCTCAGTGGATAGAGCGTTGGCCTGTGGACTGAAATGTCCCAGGTTCGATTCTAGTCGGGGGTATGTACCTTGCTTGTGGGCATATCTCCAGTGTGGGGTGTGCAGGAGATGGCTGATCGATGTCTCTCTCTCATCGATGTTTCTGACTTTCTATCTCTCTCCCTTCCTCTCTCTGAAAAATCAGAACATTTTCCAGAATAGATCATACATTATACCACAAAATAACTCTTAGTAAATTAAAGATATAAATCATACCAAGGGGAGAAACCAAGATGGCGGCATAGGTGAACACCTAAGCTGCTGCCTTGCACAACAATTTCAAAAACACAACTAAAAGACAGAACGGACATCATCCAGAACCACAGGAAAGCTGGCTGAATGGAAATTCTACAACTAGAAAAAAGAGAGGGGCTCACAAAGACTCAGAGGAGCTGCAAAAAGCTGAGGTACGGAGACACGCATGTGAGGAGGACAGGCGGAGGAGGGTCGGGCTGGCTTCCTCTAGCGGGAGGGAGACAGAAAATCCCAACTGCACTGAACCCCAGCTCCAGGCGAGACTCATAGGGGGAGTCTGGACTGTTGTGAAAAGGAAGGAGTGCACGGAAACTTAGGGGAGTCATGAAAGACAGAAGTCTCGGGGCTTGCAAAAGTGCATGAAAAAGTGCGCACACACAGCACTGACTGCTGATTGTGCTGCCGGCTTCCTCAAGCAGGAAGAAAACAAAACCTTACAACAGCACTGAAATCCAGGTCCAACTGCACTGAACCTCAGTTTTGGGTGAGACCCTGGGAACCCAGACTCATATGGGTCCCTAGAACACACGGAAATTCAGGGGAATCGGAAAGGCAGACATCTGGAAGCTCGCGTACACATGCCCGCGAAAGGCAGAGGTCTGGAGGCAAGCCCGCATGTACAGACACAGCTGATCCTCACAACCATTTGGCTTGGAGGTCAATCCCCGCCAGTGAAACCAACAGCAATCAAGAATTAACTACAGCAAGACTGTACATGTAGTTCACAAAGGGGTGCACCAAGAGCGTCCACCTCAGGTAACTGGGGAGGCAGAGCTACTGGGCCACATAGGACAGCTAGCACACAAAGCTACTCTACCAAATCAGGGAAGCAGGGAAAGATGCAAAGACTAACGAACAGATCACACACAAAAGAAATGGAGGAAAACAAATGACTGGATATAGAGTTCAAAACCATGGTTATAAAGTTTTTTTAAAGAATTTCCTAGAGAGAGCATTGGCCTGCGCACTGAAAGGTCCCAGGTTCAATTCCAGTCAGGGGCATGCATATTGGTTGCGGGTACATTACCAGTAGGGGATGTGCAAGATGCAGCTGATCTATGTCTCTCTTTCCCTTTCTCTCTGTAAAAAATATATATATGTATAAAGAATTTTAATATATATAAATAAAGATATATATTAATATATATATGTATGTATAAAGAATTTTCTAGAAAAAATGGATAAATTTAGTGAGACCCAAAAGGAGATGGAAAAGAACCCACTAGAAATTAAACATACACTGACTGAAATAAAAAATATTATACAAAAACCTAACAGCAAACTAGAGAATCGCAAGAATCAAGTCAAAGATTTGAAATATAAAGAAGCAAAAAATACTCCACTGGAAAAGCAAAAAGCAAAAAGAATGAAAAAATGTGAAGATAGTGTAAGGAGCCTCTGGGACAACTTCAAACATACCAACATCAGAATTATGAGGGTGCCAGAAGAAGAGAGAGAACAAGATACTGAAAACCTATTTGAAGTAATAATGACTGAAAACTTCCCCCACCTGGTGAAAGAAATAGACTTACAAGTCCAGGAAGTGCACAGAACCCAAACAAAAGGAATCCAAAGAGGACCACACCAAGACACATCATAATTGAAATACCAAGAGCAATAGACAAAGAGAGAATATTAAAAGCAGCAAGAGAAAAACAGTTAATTACCTACAGGGGAGCACCCATTTGATTGTCAGTTGATTTCTCAACAGAAACTATGCAGGTCAGAGGGGAGTGGCAAGAAATATTCAAAGTGATGAATAGCAAGAACCTACAACCAAGATTACTCTACCAAGCAAAGCTCTCATTCAGAATTGAAGGACAAATAAAGATCTTCACAGATAAGAAAAAGCTAAAGGAGTTCATCAACACCAAACCAGTATTATATGAAATGCTGAAGGGTATTCTTTAAGAAGAGGAATAAGAAAACGGTAAAGGTAAAAATTAAAACAAATACATATCTATCTACAAGTGAATCTAAAAATTAAGTGAATTGAAAATCTGATGAACAGAATAAAAGGGTGAATATAATAGAATTAGGGGCATAGAAAGGAAGTGGATTGAAAATTCTCAAGGGGAAAGACGTGAGGGAGGGTGCAGGGAGAGACTGGATAAAAATTATACACCTATCAATGAGGACAAGGTGGGGGAGGTAAGGGCATAGGGTGTGGTGGGAACTAGGTGGAGGGGAGATATGGGGGCGAAAGAGGAATAATTGTAATAATCTGAACAATAAAGATTTATTAAAATTAAAAAAAGAAAAAAATGTAATCATATGGGCCTGAATAAACTGAAAATAATTTAAAAAATTATACTAAGTATTTTCTCTGAGTACAATGGCATGAAACTAAAAATGAATAATAAGAAGAAAATTGGAAAATTCATGAATACATGGAAATTAAACACTTTCCTAAACACCAATGAATCAAAAGAGAAATTAAAGGGGAAATTTAAAAAAATACCTGATACAAATGAAAATTGAACCACAGCATACCAAAACTCACGGGATGTAGCAAAAACCATTGTAAGAAAGAAACTCATAGTTCTAAGAAATGATCTCCTACATCAAGAAGCAAAATAGATTCCCAAATAAAAAATTCTAACTCTACACTTGAAGGAACTAGAAAATGAGAGTAAACTGAGCTCAAAGACAGCAGGAAAAGGGAATTATAAAAATTAAAACTGAAATAAATAAAATAGGAAACAAAAAAACAATAAAAAGATTAACCAAACTAAGAATTTGTTCTTTAAAATATTATACAAAAATGACAAACCCTTAGCTAGACTAACCAAAGAAAAAGGACCCAAATCAACAAAATTTTATATGAAAAAGTAGATACTAAAACGTATATCACAGAAATTCAAAGGCTCATAAGATGCTATTACTGGACAACTTAGAAAAAATGGAAAATTATTAGAAATATAACTTAACAAGCCCGAATATTAAAGAAATAGAAAATCTGAATAGTCCAATTACTAATAAGGAGATTGAATCAGTCATAAAAAATCTCCCAACAAAGAAAAGCCCAGGACCAGAATGCTTTACTGCTAAATTTTATCAAATTAACAGCAGTACTTCACAAAGTTACAAAAAATTAATGAGGAAGAAATACTCCCAAACTTATTTTATGAGGCCAATATTATCCTGATACCAAAACGAACAAAGTAAACTACTAGAAAAGAAAACTACAGGCCAACATCCTTGATGAATGTAGACACATAAATTCTCAATAAAACATTAGCAAATTAAATTCAGCAGCATATTAAAAGGATTATTCACCATGATCAAGTGGGATTTATCCCTGGGATGCAAGGATGATTCAACATATACAAATCAATATGATTCATCACATTAATAGAATAAAAAAAGGATCATATGATCATTGCAATAAATGCAGCAAAGGCATTTGATGAAATTCAACATCCATTCATGATAAAAAACTCTTAATAAATTAGGCATAGATGGGAAACATATCAAAATAATAAAGGTAATATACAAGTCCACAGTTAACATCATACTCAATGGTGAAAATTTGGAAGCTTTTCCTCTAAGATTAAGAAGACAAAGGTGGCCACTCTCACTGTCTTATTCAACATAGTTCCCCACATCCTAGCTAGAGCAGTTAAGCAAGAAAATAAATAAACATTATGAAAATAAAAAAGGATCAAAGTTAAGTCATCTCTACAGATGACATGATGTCATATACAGTAGGTCCTTGGGTTATATTGGAGATCTGTTCCTATGGCACAATAAGTCAGAACCCACTACATAAGCACCTGTGTCACTCACATGGAGCACATACACAGCAGTAATGAAGTGAAACAGTAAAAAACAATTAAAAGACAGATAACAATTTCAGACCTTTACTTGTAAACAAATTATAAAAAATATAAAGCACATATGTATATATGTCAAAATGATGGGACTTTTTTTTTTTAATAAACTAGTGGCCCAGTGCACATTAAAAGGGAATTAATTAGAGGAAATATTTTAATATTGCTATTTGTCAGGGACACAGGCAGGCAGCTTCACCTTGGCACTGGGCGGGGTCGCACTCAGGCAGCGCCAAGTAGGCAGGCAGCATGACGTCATTGTTGGACAGTCCTGCATGTGCTTCCGCTGGTGTCACTTCTGCTGGGGCTGCTCCACCTCAGCACAAGGAGAGGAGGCTGTGGCCCTGCTCACGATCCCTGACCAGGCGGTCTCCAAGTTGGGGGATGCCACAGGCCTGCGTGCGCCCCTGCTGGTGGCCACTTCCACCGTGGGCCCCTCCCAGGCCATGCCTGAGCAGTCGTGACTATTATGCCCTGACCAGTTGTGATTATTATAGGGTCTGGGCTAATTAGTAATCCCTCTATTACTATGTAGGATGGGAGATGGTGACATAACCTAGAATCTGACCTACCCCAAGGGCTGCCTGTATAAAAAATGCTAAAAATTCAGCCAACATATTGTTAGGTCTAATCAATTAATACAGCAATATTTTAATATATAAACATTACATAATTAACATATAAAATTGGTAGCATTTCTATATACTAACAACAAATATTCTGAAAAAAATTAAAATAGCATTTTCAATATCATAAAAATCAATACAATAATTAGGAATAAATTTCTCTAAGGAGGTGAAAGATCTGTATGATCAAAACTATAATACATCGTAGTCCTGGTGTTGTTAAGTGGTTAGAGCACTGGCCCACACACGAAAAGGTCCCAGGTTAGATTCCTGTTAAGGGCACACATTATGAGTTGCAGGTTTGATCCCTGCCCTTGATTGGGGCATGTGCAAAAGGCAACTAATCAATGTGTCTCTTTCACATTGATGTTTCTCTCTTTCTCTCTAAAAAATTAAGGGACACATATCCTTGGGTGAATATTAACAAAAAATAAAATAAAAACAAAACTATAATACATTGTTGAAAAAATTGAGCAGTACAAAAATAAATGGATAGGTATCCCATGTTCGTGAGTTGGAAGAATTAATGTTAAAATGTCCATACCACCAGGAGCCATCTATAAATTCAATGTAATCCCTATCAAGATTCCAATTACACTTTTAAAGAAGTAGAAAAAACACTCCTAAAATTTATATAAAACTACAAAAAACCTTGAATAGCCAATTAAATCCTAAGGAAAAAGAACAAAGCAGAAGGCATCACACTTCCAATTTCAAACTGTACTATAATACTATCATAATAAAACCAACAAACTATGCCACAAAAACAGACACAGAGCTCAATTAAACAGAATCCAGAGCCCAGAAGTAGACTCAAGGATATAAAGTCAACTAATATTTGACAAGGAAATAAGAATACTCAATGGAGAAAAGACAATCTTATAATAAATGGTACTGGAATAAAACTGAACCCATATGGATTTAAGACCTGAATGTAAGATCTAAAACCATGAAACTTAGAATAAAACATAAGAATAAAGTTTCTTAACATTAGTCTTAATAATGATATTTTAAATATGACACCTAAAGCACAAGCAACAAAATAAACAACAAACAAGTGGGACTACATCATACTAAAAAGCTGGATAGTGAAAGAAATCAATAAAATGAAAGGACAGCTTATGGAATGGGAGAAATATTGCAAATCCTATATCTGATAAGGGGTTAATAATCAAAATATATAAGGAACTCATACAACTAAGTAGGAGAAAAAATAATCCAATTAAAAAATGGGCCCATTTACCATCGCACCAAAAAAATTAAGATACCTAGGAATAAACCTATATGTAGAAAACTACAGGACACTGAAAAAAGAGATAGAGGAAGATGTTAACAGATGGAAGAGCATACCGTGCTCATGGATTGGGAGAATCAACATCATTAAAATGTCCATACTACCCAAAGCAATCTACAGATTCAATGCACTACCCATTAAAATACCAACGACATATTTCACAGACCTAGAAAGAATTCTTCATAGACTCATCTGGAACAAAAAAAAGACTACGAATAGCCACAGCAATTCTGAGAAAGAATAATAAAGTAGGTGGGATCTCAATACCAGATTTCAAGCTATATTACCAAAAAAAAAAAAAAAAAAAAAGGGCCTGAATAAACATTTACAAAGGAGATATTAAGAAAGCTAACAGGTACATGAAAAAATGTTCAATATCACTAGTAAGTACCCAATATAATAAAAGACTAATATGCTAAGTGTTCAATTGTTTGTTCAACCGTTTGACCAATCCCTATAATGCACATGACCACCAGGGGGCAGACACTCCTACTGGTAGGTTAGCTTGCTATTGGGGTCTGGCCTATTGGGACTGGGTGAGATGGGTCAGACACACCCTGGAACCCTCCCATGATCTGTCCCTAGCCAGCCAAACTCCCATGCTCCCTCCTCAGCTGACCAGCCCTGATTGGCCCCAATTGGAACTAGTTGAGATGGCCCCCATCAGCCCTGATCTGTACTGGGCAAGATGGGCCAGAGCCCTCCCACAGTTCCTCCCTAGCCCCGATTGTTCACTGGTCAGGTCCCTCATCCTGGCCTGTGCCCTCTCACAATCCGGGACCCCTCAGGGATGTTGGAAAGCTGGTTTTAGCCTGATCCCTCAGGCCAGGCCGAGGGACCACACTGGTGCATAAATCTATGCACCAGGTCTCTAGTGTAAATATAATTTAAAATGACAATGAGATATCACTTCAGATCTGTTCAAATGACCATCATTAGAGAGACAAGAGATAAATGTTGGTGTGATAAGATTGTAAATTAATACAGGTATTGTATAAAACAGCATGTAAGTATTCTAAAAACAGTGAAAAACACAACTACCATATTATCTAGCAATTCCAGTTCTGGGAATATATACAAAAGAAACAAAAAATACTAAATCAAAGAGGTATCTACACACTTTCCCCCCACTTCATAGCACCATTACTTATGATAGCCAGCCATAGAAATAACCTACATGTCCATTAGTGGAAGAGTGAGTGAAGAAGTTGTGATTATATGTATATACTAGAGGCCTGATGCATAAAATTCTTGCAGAGGGACATTGTCCCTCAGCCCAGTCTACATCCTCTCCAATCTGGGACCACTAGAGGGATGTTCGACTGCCCGTTTAGGCCCAATCCCACCAGTGTCTGGGCAGTCGAACATCCCTTTCACAATCTAGAACTGCTGGCTCTCAACTGCTCACCTGCTTGCCTTCCTGATTGCCCCTAACCACTTCTGCTTGCCAGCCTGATCATCCCCTACCACTCCCCTCCAGCCTAATTGATGCCTAACTGCTCCCCTGCCAACCTATTTGCCCCTAACTGCCCTCCCCTACCATTTTGTCTTTTCCCAACTGCCCTTCCCTGCAGGCCCAGTCACCCCCAACTGACCTTCTATGTTGGCCATCTTGTGGTGGCCATCTTGTGTCCACATGGGGGCAGCCATCTTGTGAGTTGGAGTGATGGTCAATTTGCATGGTACTATTTTATTAGCTAGGAAAGAGGCCTGGTGCATGGGTGGGAGCCAGCTAGTTTGCCCTGAAAGGTGTCCTGGATCAGGGTGTGTGTTCCCTTGGGTGTGGGGAGGCCTAGGCTAGGGCCTGTGGTAGTGAGCAGGCCAACCACATCCCCAGCGACCCAAGAAGAGGCCCTGGCATCTGGGATTTATTTATCTTCTACAGTTGAAACTATAGCATGGAGTGGAGCCAAGCCTCCTGCTTGCTCCATGGCCACAGCCATTTCTATTGGGATTTATTTATCTTCTGTAATTGAAACTTTGTAGCCTTAGGTGGAGGTCAAGACAGGCCAGGGCTGCAGAGGCTTGGCTTCCTCCATCACTGGGGCAACTCCATGGCTGCTGCCATTTTTGTTGGGATTTCTCATCTATAATTGAAACTTTGTAGCTTTGAGTAGAGGCCTGGGTCTGCCAGGGTGTTTGGAAAGCTTGGCTTCCTTCATCTCTGGGGAAACCCAAGCCTCCCTCCTGCTCTTTCTGTGGCCGCAGCCATCTTGGTTTGGGTTACATTATTTTTATGTGAAAAATCTTCCATTTTTAAGGGGAAAAATGTTAACTCTTGGAGCCTATGATGAAAATGAAGAGGTCTCAAAGATAGAAAATTGAAAGTTACAGTAAGTTAAGTATCTAAATGTAAAATTGTTGGTGTGTATGTGGTGATGGTATTGGGAAGTGGAGGGGGGGAGGTGAGGGAAAAGGGAGCATTCTGTATAGAAGTAAATAAAAGTGAGAGCTCAAGCCAGTGTAAAATTACTCAGCTGAGAGGTGAAGCTTCAGGGATGGATGAACTTCTGGTGATTTTATGTGTCCCTTCAATGCTGCTGTAATATCCATACCATCATTCACATAAATCTTGTAAACATCATCTGTTATAGTAATATTGAGGGTGATGTCAATTCTGTTTCATAGTGGAGCAAACTTAGTACTATATATTTATCCTTTGGGTTCTGGCTTTAAAAAAAAAGAATTGTTGAGTAGAAATTAGTCACTGAACTTGTGGGATAATCAGGAAATTTTTACAAAGATCTATGCTTCAATTTGTCACTTACAAGTTTAGTTAATTCATAATGTAAGCATAAGAAACATGCTACATGATTTCTCATTCCTCCTTAGATTTAGATTTTTAGTGTTGTTTTTCTGGTCTAATATAGAGAAATATTTGTCTAGCACTAGGATAACAAAGCAGAAAGCATTTTCTTTTCAGGAATACTTAATAGGATTATTATCAGAAACATTTACATATATTCAGGGCCATAGCTTTTCAACAATATGACAGTCCTGCAATGGAAAGGAGAACCTCCATATCAAGCATGTTTAAAGTCTGGCAGCTGGTCAGTCAGGATGTTATGAAAAAATAGTTGGGAAGAAATAGCTTTTGTTGCCATTCCATTTTGATTAGACTTTGATGTTTCCAGTGTCAAGTTGAATATCTGCAGTTATATTTTGAAATTTTTGAACTTTCTGTAACTCTCTGAAAATAAATTTCTTTTTTAAAATAATCACAATGTCATTTGTAAAATAAGACAATATTGCCTCTATGTACAAGTGGATTTGCAGTTTGCTTTTGAGCTTGCTACATTGCCAATGAAAAATTAAAAGAATATTCAACTCCAAATATATATATATGTGTATATATATACATATATATATTTAAAAGCCTAAGTGACCATTATGACCAATCAACTGGAACAACAGCTTGCTATGATGCACACTGACCACCAACGTGCAGACGCTCAATACAGGAGCTCCCCCCCTGGTGGTCAGTGTGCTCTCATAGTGGGCTCACAGCTGGTGAGCACAGTGTGGTGATGGGAGCTTCTCCCACCTCCACAGCAGCACTACTGAGTGGTGGTAGAGGCAAGTGGTGGCTGCAGGCAGCAGCAGGTGGCAGGGCAGGAGTTGGCAGCAGGCATAGAGGGGAGTGGCAATAGCAGGGTACCCACTCCTGGCTAAGGTTTCTCCCTGGCTGCCTGCTGCTTCGGCATTGCTACTTCCCTCGAGGGATGTCAGACTGGCAGTTTGACATCCTCTGAAGGGTCCTGGATTGTGAGAGGGTGCAGGCCAGGCTGAGGGATCCCATCTGTGCACGAATCCATGAATCAGGCCTCTAGTTTCATTATAAAAATTGTCAGTTGTATTTTCCTAGTAAATATTGTTTTTCAATTTTACAAACTTTTTCAGCTTGCCACTCCACAGTGATTTTATTTTATTTATACAATTACTAGAGGCCTGGTGCACAAATTTCATGCATGGTGGGGGGTCCTCTTAGTCCAGCCTGCACCCTTTCCAGTCTGGGACATCCCTCTCACAATTTGGGACCACTGCCTTCTAACTGTTCACCTGCCTGTCTGCCTGATGGCCCCTAACTGCCACTCCCTGATGGCCTGGTCACCCTTTACTGCACCCCTGCCAGCCTGGTTGCCACTTACTGCCCCCACTGCCAGCCTGGTCACCCCCAACTGTCCACCTCACTGGCCTGGTCACCTCTAACTACCCTCCGAATAGCCTGGTCACCCTTACTGCCCCAATGCCAGCCTGGTTGCCCCCAACTTCCCCTCACCCCCACTGATCTGGTCATCCCTCACTGCCCCCCTCTGCTGGCCTGCTTGCCACTCACTGTTCCCCTGTCAGCCTGGTCACCACCCTTATGGGCCTGGTTGCCCCATGCAGCCTGCTGTTCAGTTGTTTGGTTGCCCTTCACTAATGCTCCTGCTGGCCTGGTTGCCCCATGCAGCCTGTTTGCTTGTCTGTTCAGTTGCAATGGTCGCTTACTGCACTCCCAACAGCCTAGTTGCCACTTACTGCCCCCACTGCCAGCCTGGTTGCTCCCAATTGTTCTAGATATTATCATCCTTTATTTGAAAAGCACAATCTTCGGTATATTCTAGTTTTCTTCTCTTTAGAGAACCTCTGATAATGTTTCATATCATCACTAGAAATATGCATTTCTTCTCTTTCCCAGTTTATGACACTTGGAAGATTTGAAAGCCAAATATGAGGAGCAGAGAAATTGTCCTTAAAGTGAGGCTGGAGAGGGGAGAAATGAGAATGTGAGCCATCCAAAGAGAGGAAATGAAAGTGACAAGCAAAACAGAAGGCAGAAAAGACATACAGGATGGCTCAAAAGAAAAGCAACTGGAAGGTGAAAGGCGATATTGCTACATGAAAGGACCAAGGAAAAGGCAGAGCTTTAAAAGAGTTGCTTAGATTTGAAGTCTATGGGTCTGGGGCCTCTTCAAGATGGAGGGGATGAAAGGGAGAGATGGGCCAGATAAACACACACACACACACACACACACACACACACACACACACACACCTGTACAAACACACAGGCAGAATCTAGAACATTTTAAATATGTCCTTGATGATTTATTTCTATGAGAGGACACTGGAATTAAATTAAGAGTTGGGAGTTTGTTCCCAGGCTCAGGAAAGGACTGTCCCTGAATTCTAAAATGAGAAAGGACTTTTAGGATTCTGACTTTTAATTTCTTCTTCACATCTGTTTATACATGAATGCATAAAGTAGATTTAATCTAAAAGAACTAAACAGACAGTCTAATTTCTTTTACTTTAAACAAAAAGTCATCTATGTCATCATGAAGTAAATACCTTTAAACTTTTAGAATTTAAGAATTTAAATACCTTTAAACTTTTAGAATTTTATCAGAGTATATAAACTTCCTTAGTAATTAACCACATTTCCTAACAATATTAGAGCTTCTGTAAAGTAGATTTTAAAAGGTAGAGGTTCTGACATTATAAGTACTGTAAATTCCAAATAATTACATCATATTCCTTATGACATAATGCAGAGACATAGTCTAATTTATCTGCTGGGGAAAAATAGAGGTGAACATTAATAAATTGAATTTTCATTTCCAAGCATCCCCTTTTAAAAAAGTGAGAACTTTACCTGATGTTGAAGTACTTTCAATTTAACTTAGCATTTAAAATCTGAAGCATATTTGAAGTAGAGAAAAGGAATACAGTAAACTTTCATAGTCTCACCACCAGTTACCTGTTACCAGGCTTCATCCATCAAGGTTTTTCTTTTTTGGAAATATTTGGAAGCAAAATTCAGCCATCTAGAACCTTATTGCACATTTAACTTTCTCAATAAAATGTTTTAAAACCATGGGAACTTTTTTGCATGGTTGCAATGACATCATTGCACTCAGTATTAGTAATAATTAAAAAATATTATTTCATATTCACCCATAGTTAAATTTCTCTGGTAATTAAAAATGTATATTCTTTTAAAAATTTTTTAAAAAATTAATGCATTACATGTATACATATCTTACAATTGCCCTCCTCCCTCCCAGGCATATCCTAACCCCTTACTGTCTTGTGTTCATTGGTTATGCTTATATGCATGCATACAAGTCTTTGGACGATCTCTTATCTACCCTACTTTCTGATGTAATTTGACAGTCTGTTTGATGCTTTACTGCCTCTGTATCTATCTTTTTGTTCATCAGTTTATAATGTTCTTTATTAGCCACAAATGAGTGAGATCATACGGTGTTTCTCCTTCATTGACTGGCTTATTTCACTTAGCTTAAGGCTCTCCAGTTCCATCCAGGTTGCTGCATATGGTAAGAATTCCTTCTTTTTTATTGCAGCATAGAATTCCATTGTGTAGATGTACCATAATTTTCTGATCCCCTCATCTGCTGATGGGCACCTAGATTGTTTCCAAATTGTAGCTATTGTAAATTGTGCTGCTATGAACATAGGAGTGCATAAATCCTTTCTAATTGGTGTTTCCATTTTCTTAGGATATATTCCTAAGCATGGGATTGTTGGGTCAAATGGGAGTCCATTTTTAGTTTTTTGAGGAAACTCCATACTGTTTTCCACAGTGGCTGCATCAGTCTGCATTCCCACCAGCAATGCACTTTTTCTCCGCATCCTCACCAACACTTGTCATTTGTTGATTTGTTGATAATTGCCATTCTGACAGGTGTGAGATGGTATCATGTTGTTGTTTTGATTTGCATATCTTGGGTAATTAGTGACTTTGAGCATGTTTTCATGCGTCTCTTGGCTTTCCTTCTGTCGCCTTTGGAAAGTTGCCCATTTTTTTAAATTGGATCATTTATCTTGCTTTTATTAAGTTGCATAAGTTGACTGCAGATGTTGGAGATTAAACCTTCATCAATGATAACATTTGCAAATATGTTCTCCCATACAGTGGGCTTTTTGTTGTTTTGGTGAAGGTTTCTTTTGCTGTGCAAAAGCTTTTTATTTTGATGTAATTCCATTTGTTTATTTTCTCTTTATCTTCCATTGCCCTTGGAGCAGTATCAGTGAAGAAGTTCTTTTGGCATATGTCTGAGATTGTGCTGCCTGTGGATTCCTCTAGTATTTTTATGGTTTCCCATCTTATGTTTTAGTCCTGTATCCATTTTGAGTTTATTTTTGTGTATGGTGTAAGTTGGTGGTCAAGTTTCATTTTTTTTGCACGTATGTGTCCAATTTTCCTAACACCATTTATTGAAGGGGCTGTCTTGACTCCATTGTATATTCATGCCTCCTTTATCAAATATTAATTGAGCATAGTGGTTTGGATGGATATCTGGATTCTCTATTGTATTCCATTGGTCTATGTGTCTATTCTTGTTCGAGTACAAGGCTGTTTTGAGAACAGTGGCTTTGTAATATTGCTTGAAATCTGGTATTGAGAACCCACATACTTTATTCTTCTTTCTTACGGTTGCATGGCTATTCGGGGTCTTTTTTTGTTCCAGATGAATCTTTGGAGAGTTCTTTCTAGGTCTGCGAAATATGCTGTTGGTATTTTAATGAGTAGTACATTGAATCTATAGATTGCTTTGGATAGTATGGACATTTTAATGATGTTGATTCTCTCAGTCCATGAGCATGGTATGCTCTTGCATCCGTTTATTTCTTCCTCTATCTCTTTTTTCAGTGTCCTGTATTTTTCTGCATATAGGTCTTTTACCTCTTTGTCAGGTTTATTTCTAGGTCTCAGTTTTTTTGGTGTGATGATAAATGGGATTGCTTTTTTAGTATCTCTTTCTGTAAGTTCACTATTAGTGTATAGAAATGCCATAGATTTCTTGGCATTAATTTTATATCCTGATAGATTGCCAAATTCATTTATTAAGTCTATTAGTTTTTGGATAGAGTCCTTCGGGTTTTTTATGTACAGTATCATGTCAACTGCAAATAAGGACAGCTTTATTTCTTATTTTCCAATTTGGATGCCTTTTATTTCTTTTTCTTGTCTAATTGCAATGCCTAATACTTCCAGTACTATGTCAAACAGGAGTGGTGAGAGTGGGCATCCCTGTCTTGTTCCTATTCTCAGGGAAAATGGTTTTAGTTTTTGCCCATTGAGTATGATGTTAGCTGTGGGTTTATCATATATGGCTTTTATGATGTTGAGGTATGATCCTTCTATTCCCACCTTGCTGAAAATTTTTATCAAGAAAGGGTGTTGGATTTTGTCAAATGCTTTTTCTATATCAATTGATATAACCATGTTTTTTTTTTATCTCTCAATTTGTTTATGTGATGTAGCACGTTTATTGATTTGCAGATATTGTACCATCCTTGTATTGCTGGAATAAGGCCTACTTGGTCATGGTGTATGATCTTTCTGATGTATTGCTAGATCTGATTTGCTAGAATGTTGAGGATTTTGACATCTATGTTCATGAGAGATGTTGTCCTGTAATTCTTTTTTATTGTGTTGTCTTCATGTGGTTTTGGTATTAGGGTGATGATGGCTTCATAGAAGTTGTTTGGAAGTGTTCCTTTTTGAATATTTTGGAATACTCTGAGGAGAATACGTTTTAGTTCTTCCTTGAATGTTTGGTAAAACTCTCCTGTGTTGCCATCTGGTCATGGGCTTTTGTTTGCTGGAAGCTTTTTGATGACTGCTTCAATTTCTTCCATAATTATTGGCCTATTGAGATGTTTAGATTCTTTTTGATTGAGTTTTGTAAGGTTATATTTTTCTAGGAATATGTCCATTTCCTGCAGATTGTCCATTTTGTTGGAATAGAGTTGTGCATAATATTTTTTTAACAATCCTTTGTATTTCAGAGGGGTCTATTATTTCTCCTCTTTCATTTCTGATTTTGTTTATTTGGGTCTTCTCTCTTTGCTTCTTGGTGAGCTTGGCTAGAGTTCCATCAGTCTTCTGTATCCTTTCAAAGAACCAGCTCTTGATTTTGTTGATCTTTTAAATTGTTTCTTTAGTCTCTATATTATTTATCTCCCCTCTGATCTTTACTATTTCCTTACTTCTGCTTACGCTGGGCTTTTCTTGTTGCTCTCCTTCTAGCTCTGAGTTGTAGGGTTAGGTAATTATTACCATTGTTTCTTGTTTTTTTCTTTTCTTTTTTTTTTTCAGTAGGCTTGTAGAGCTATGAATTCCCTTTCAAGACTGCTTTCACTGTTTCCCATAAATTTTGTATTGTTGTGTTGTCATTGTCATTTGTTGCCATGATCTTTTTTATTTCTTCCTTCATTTCTCTGGTTACCCAGTCGTTGTTTAATAGCGTGCTGTTAAGTTTCATGTTTTTGATTTCTTGGTATTGTTTTTATTGTAGTTGATTTCCAGTTTTATGCCACTGTGATCTGAGAAAATGCTTGATAGGATTTTTTATCTTCTTGAATTTGAAGAGACTTTTCTTATGACCCAACATATGGTCTATATTTGAAAATGACCCATGTGCACTGGAGAAGAATGTATATTCTGTGGCTTTGGGGTGAAATGTTCTGAAGATGTCAATTAATTCCATCTGGTCTAGTGAGTCATTTAGGCTTGATGTTTCTTTGCTGATTTTTTGTTTAGAGGATTTGTCCAGTGGTGACAGTGGGGTATTAAAGTCTCCGACTATGATCGTATTGCTGTCAATCTCTCTCTTAATATCCTCCAGGAATTTTTTTTTAATGTATTTAGGTGCTCCTATATTGGGTGCGTATATGTTTACCAGAGTTATTTCTTCTTGTTGGATTGTTCTCTTTAGTATTATGAAGTGGCCTTCCTTATCTTTTGTTATGTCCCTTAGTTTGAGTTCTAATTTGTCAGATATAAGTATTGCAACCTTAGCTTTTTTTTCATTTCCATTTGCCTGAAAAACTGTCTTCCATCCTTTCACCCTTAGTCTGTGTGCATCTCTTTTTTGAGGTGGGATTCTTGTAAACAGTAGATGTATGGGTCATTTTTTCTCATCCAATCCGTTATTCTATGTCTTTTGATTGGAGCATTGAATACATTTACATTTAAAGTTATTATTGATAGGTACTTATCTGTCGCCATTTTTATTCTTTACCCCTGTGTTCCTTCTTCACTTCCTATTTCTTTTTTTTACAGCAGACTCTTTAGAATTTATTGCATTACTGGTTTGGTGGTAATATATTCCCTTAGTTCATTTTTGTCTGTGAAGCTCCTCATTTCATCTTCAATTTTGATTGATAGCCTTGCTAGGTACAGTATTCTTGGATTCAGGCCCTTCATTTGCATAACTTTGTAAATTTCATTCCATTCCCTTCTAGCCTGATGAGTTTCTGTTGAGAAATTAGTTGCTATTCTGAGGAGGGTTCCTTTGTCGGTAACTTTCTGTCTTTTTCTGGCTGATTTTAAGATTATTACTTTGTCATTGGTGTTTGCCAATTTTAATTATAATGTGCCTTGGTGATGGTTTTTTGGGGTTCATTTATTTGGGACTCTGAGCTTCTTGGATTTGTGTGGGTTTTTTCCTTCCTATATCAGGTAAGTTTTCTGTCATTATTTCTTCAAACAGGTTTTCTATTCCTTGCTCAGTTTCCACTTTTTCTGGAACCCCAATTATGTAGATGTTGTTTTGTTTCATGTTATCTCAAAGTTTCCTTAGGCTCTCTTCTTGCTTTATATTTTTAGTTTTCTAGAAGCTGCTGTACTTCGGTATTTTTTCCTACCTTGTCTTCTAGCTCACTGATGAGGTCCTCTGCTTCTTCTACTCTACTTTTGATGATTTCTATTGGGTTCTTTACAGCAGTGATGCCATTTTTCATTTCTTCTTTCTTTATAATTTCCTCTTGGTTCTTTCTCATATTGTTGAATTTGTCTTCCATTTTTTTTTTCAGCCACCTTATGTCTATTTCTCTGAACTCCTCTGGCACATTGTTTGCTTCTATTTCATTTACTTCCTTTTCTGGTGATGCCTGCATTTCTTTCATATGTGGGCTGCTTCTTCGTCTGCCATGGTCTTTCTTCTTCGGGTGTCTCACTATGTAATTCTCTCCCCTACATTGATTTAAAGGCACAAAATACAACACGACCAGGTACAACACACAAGGCACTGAACTGAAATGTATTCACGATGTTAATAACCTCAAATAAGGTGACCACCAGTGAAAGACAAATTAAGGGTAAGTAGCGAAAGAATAAGAGAGAAAGGAGGAAAAAGAAAAGAAAGAAGTGCCAAAATGAATTTGGGAGAAGGGAGAAAATAGCAGAAAAAGAGGAAGAAGGAGGAGGACGAGGAGGAGGAGGAGGAGGAGGAGGAGGAGGAGGAGGAGGAGGAGGAGAAGAAAGAAAGAAAAAAGTAAGAGAGAAATGAACGAGAATAAGAAAGAAAATAGGAACAAATTATATATATGAGGAGAAAACTCCAATAGAACAGCCACTAATCCCAACAAATGAGAGCAATAAGTACCTGGAGAATAATACAAATTACAAATAACAACTAATATCAAGGGAGGCAATGGAAAACAGAGGTAGAAAACAAACAAAAACAAAGCAAACGAAAAGGAAAATAAAACAAGTAGAATAAGCAAAGCAATCTCACAAAAAAGTATAAAAAATTGATATAATCAAAGTTCAAGCAAACAACGACAAAAGGACATAGAGAAAAACAATTTTTTGGATAGTGAAGACAGAGAAGAGAGAGGTTTGTATGGACTTGGAGTAGGAGATTAGAAATTAGATATATAAGTGGAGTGAAGTTTTAACCAGGTAAAAAGAAAGAATAGGAAAAATCTAAAGTAGGAAAAGGGTAATAGAAACAGGACTACCATAGGAGAAAAGTTAGGAAGGGATGGAAGGCATAAAGGTAGAGTTGAGATAGAGTAAAATGATGCTAAAGGAAAGCTGAAAATAGAATATAGAACTCTAATCCCAAAGTAAAATAAAGAGAATATATAATGACACTTCTTTTTTCCAAAAAGGTAAAATAGTAGTTTTAAAAAATAGTGGTTGAAAATAAAAATGTAATAATTAAAAAGGTAAAATCAATTTCAGGAAAAAAGAAAAATATTAGTTTTTTAATTAAAAGATAAAGAAAAAACATTAAAAATAAAAGAATACAATGGATAGTAGTGGAGGTCATTCACTTCCTCTGTTGTTCTGTTTGGCATGCCTGTTTCCCAGTCAGGATGATACTGCAGTTTCCTTCATTCTACTTCTGCTCAGTGGAGAGTCAATTCGTGATTCATCTGCTGCATGGCAGTGTTTTGGAATTGACCTCTGAGACTATAGGTTCTCTCTAGTCTGTGCTTAGATCCTGCTTTTCTGTGGTACTTAATACCGGTTTGTGGCAGTGGGTTGGTCCAGAGCTGGTTCTCTGATGGCTATTCTGCACTCTGATCCTGAGGTTCCAGAAAAACAACCTTCCCCTGCAATCTCTTAGGATTTCTCCACTTGGGTGATCCTATGTATTGGGCTTAGCAATCAGAAGCCAGGGTTTGAAGAGTTTGAATGAGAGCCCCCTTCCCTGCTCCTGTTCAAGCAGCTGGGACACCTTAACTCACAGGCTGTCCTTCTTCCTCAGATCAAAATGGGTTGCTTTCTAGAGCTCCCCTCTGTTAACAGCTATGTGGCCTCCCTTACACATTCAGGGGTCATGCCCTGCCCCACATCCACTGATTTCTGTAGGTGTAGCTTTCCCTTGGTGCAGTTCCCACAATGTGCGCGTCTCTCTGTTCTGCAAGACTAGAGACCTCACCTTATCCCAGGCGAAATCTGACTTTTCCATGTGGCATGTGGAGCTCCTCTGAATCCATGTGTTTTCACCAATTGGGGAGCGGTGTTCTGAGTCCCCCAGCTTTTTGGTGGGTTCCACAGCTGTAGCTTTTCAGTGTTCCATAAACACCCACTTTCCCCAGAAAGATGCGCAGTCTCCATGTTCGCGCTGTTGGCTCCGGGAGACAAAAACCCCGTGGCAGTGGTCCTGCCTGGTCAGGGGAGCCACGTCCAGCAATCCCCCACCTTCTCCTGGAGGATAACTGTCTCTTGCCAACAAACACTCCCAGTGGGACTCTAAGCTGTTCTCTCTGTTTGCTCAGTGACAAGGCTCCAGACACGTCCGTCTATTCTGCCGCCATTTTTTCCCTCCAAAAATATATATTCTTACAGTTGGTTTATTAAAACCAGAACCTTCAAGTCCACCATACAACCTGTCCCTATTTTACTCTCTAGCTATCAACTCACTGAAAAAAATCTTAGTTATTCAGCAGATATATTTAAAGTTTATAGTTTAAAGGCTAAATAGTAATGTAGACTCACATAAACTACTCAGAATCTTAATAAATAAAGTAATCTAATCCCTAGCTGTGGTTCTCAACCACTGGTGCACGCTTAAGGCAACAAAGTTTCAATGGCTGTGCAAGCAGAAGGCTTGGCTTCGCTCCACGCTATAAAGTTTCAATTGTAGAAGATAAATAAATCACAGATACCAGGGCCTCTGCTTGGGTTGTGGGAGTGAAGTGAGGGGGGAGGCCTTTGGCCAACCTGCAAACCACCACAGGCCTCTTGCTTAGGCCACCACACGCTCCAAGGGAACACTCACCTTGATCCAGGATACCCTTCAGGGCAAACCAGCTGGCCCCCACCCATGCACCAGGCCTCTATCCTATTTAATAAAAGAGTAATATGTAGATTGATCATCATTCCAACACACAAGATGACTGCCCCATAGGTCAAAAGATCCTGCTCCCATGTGGACACAAGATGGCCACAACAAGAATACCAGCAAAGGAGGGCAATTGGCAGAGACCAGTCTGGCAAGGGAGGGCAGTTGGGGGTGATCAAGCTTGCAGGGGAAGGCAGTTAGAGGTGACCAGGTTGGCAGAGGAGGGAAGTTGTGGGTGACAGGGCCTGCAGGGAAGGACAGTTGTGGGGGACCCAGGTCTGCAGGGGAAGGAAGTTAGGCCTCAGGGGAGGCATTTAGGGGTGACCAGGCAAGGAAAAACAATTAAAAGTTCTCTATTGTCTTCCCCTTAAAGCAGGGTTTGCACTATCTTTCACACAGACTCACATTTACATTTATATACCAGACATTCTGAGTTTTTGACTTCTTGCGAGGTGATCCAGCTCCCCTTTCCACTCACTGGAATATGGAAAAGTCAGCCATTCAAGCTCACAAAATTTCTGTAAATTAAAAGCATTAACAGAGGCTCTATAATCATCCACTTACTGCTTAAATTCCTGAAAATTTTTCAAAAAAATATTGCAGAGGGGAACATGGAGACACACACAAACCTTGACCCATTTTGACGGAGAGCAACATGACAAACACAAAACAAACAATCCCGACACCAACAAGATAAACACAAGACAAACAGTCCGGACTCAACTACACTTGTCCTGGGCCGAGGACACCATTGTGTCCTCCGACCGGAGTCTGGAGGTTACACTGCATCCAGCCTTCCAACAGACTCTTACCCCTGAGATATCAACCTAGGCGCCTGTGACTTACCTCCTGTGAGACCGGTCTCCCCCTTTTCAATAAATCCTTGTGCTTCCACCTCTGGCCTTGGTCCCCAGAAAGGAAGGAGAACTTCTGGCCCACTGTGGGGGGGTTCCTCTCACCTCCTGCGAGTATCTTGCTGGCGCTTCCAAATGTTGTGGAGTGAATGCGAGTGACCACGGAGGCTGCTAAGTTGGTAATAAGCAAGCAAAGATTTATTGAGCTGGCCAGCAACTGCTCTGCCTTTCTCTACGCAGGGAGTCCAGAGAGCAGCAGTGACCCTTTGTGTAGGACCACTTTATAAGTACATTAACCACATCTTGTTTTTGCAGAGCAAACAACCCAAGACAAAACAGTTTTTCCCAAGCAACGTTAGAGTCATGCCATTGACGACCATGTTATTCTATGAAAGAAGGCCTACATGTTATAGGGTCATCTTGTTCTTCAGAAAGCTGACAATGTCTGGGAAGGAGCCATGAGACCATATCTCAAGGCCTGGCCTGATGTCAGCACTGACAACTCTATCTTGGGGATAGTCCACGGCCTCTCTTGAATGGGGCATGCTAAAAAATTCTCACTCTCTAACAATCTCCTGTTGGGTCTCGCTAAATTTATCCATCTTTTCTAGGACATACTTGAGAAACCTTATAACCGTGGTTTGGAATTCTGTACCCAGTTGTTTGTTTTCCTCCTTTTCTTTTGTTTCTGATCTGTTCCTTTGTTTCCACATTTTCGCTGCTTCCCTGAGTTGGTAGAGTAGCTTTGTGTGCTAGGTGTCCTGTATGGCCCAGTAGCTCCGTCTCCCCAGTTACATGAGGTGGACTCTCTTGGTGCACCCCTTTGTGGACTGTGTGTACAGCCTTGTTGTAGTTAAGTCTTGATTGTTGTTGGTATCACTGGGGGGAATTGACCTCCAAGCCAATTGGTTGTGAGGTTTAGCTGTGTCAATCATGGGAGAACTTCTGTGCTAAACTCCGCCTTAAGACTTGCAATATTTCAAAAGTCTCTGTGCTAAGCTTGGATGGGGTGAAGTCTCAGGGATGAGCAGACAGCCTTGACTTCCCGTCAGACCCTGGGTCTCAGTGCCCCTCAGTAATTGCTGCTCACACATGCCTCCAGATCTCTGCCTTTCTAGTTCCCCTGAGTTTCTGTGTGCTCTGGGGACCCGTATGAGTCTGGGTCCCCAGGGTCTCACCTGAAACTGGGTTTCAGTGCAGTCCAACATGGCTTTCAGTGCAGTTGGGAGGTTCTGTCTTCCTCCCATTAGAGAAAGCTAGCAGCACAATCAGCAGTCAGCCCTCTGTGTGTGCACTTTTGTGGGCACCTCCAGACTTTTGTCTTTCGTGGTTCCCCTAGGTTTCTGTGCACTCTTCCCTTTTCCCAACAGTCCAGACTCCTCCATATGAGTCTCGCCTGGAACTGGGGTTCAGTGCAATCGGAAGTGGGTTTCAGTGTAGTTGGGAGTTTCAGTCTCCCTCCCGCTAGAGGAAGTCAGCCAGGCACTCTGCTGCCCGTCCTCTCCATGAGTGTCTCTGTACCTCAGCTTTTTGCAGCTCCTCTGAGTCTCTGTGAACCCATCTCTTTCCTTCTAGTTGTAGAATTTCTACTCAGCCAGCTTTCCTGTGGTTCTGGATAATGTACGTTCTGTGTTTTAGTTGTAGTTTTGAAATTGTGTGAGGCAGCAATTTTGGTGTTCACCTAGGCCGACATCTTGATTTCTTCCCACTATTATATTTTTTACCATAGTTATTATGGTTAACATTAATTGAGAGCTAAGAACCAAGAACTGTTCCATGTGCTTAATGTGGATTATCCTGTTATTACCCAAGATGGTTCAGTGAGGCAGGCACTATTTGGCTTTGATACTGAGGAACTAGAGATCAGACTAACTGGGTTTGAATTTGGTTCTAGAACTGTGTTATCTTAGACATATTTATTGACCTCTGTGTGCTTCAATAATCACATCTATAGAATGGGAAAAACAAGATCTGCCTCAAAAGTTTATGTTAAGGATTAAATTAAAAAAAATTCTTATTAGCACAATGCTTGGCACATAGTGTCCAGTAAATTTTAGCTATTGATACTATTATTAAAATTATTTATCAATACCTTTTATGTTAATACAAGAGTAAAAATACGTGTATAATTATAGTTTGTAGGTTCTTATGCAATCAAAATTTACTAAATTTTCCTTTACACAATAATGTATGGCTTTAAGGAATTTGTTTACCAGGCTAGCCAGAGTGAAATTAACTTAATATGTCCTTCCTATTTGCTAGCATGCCACAATCTTTAATTCTGGTATTTTCACTTGATTAAATTGCTGCTCTTTAAAAAAAATTGAATTAAGCAGACCTCAATAAGTGCCAGAAAGTTTTTACTCCAGGAAAAGGAAACCATAATTTATGTACCATTCATTAACTACTAAGATATTTATGATTGCTATCCTAAGAATGTAAGTTCTAGAAACCAACCACAGAGAGCAGTACCTAGAGTATAGTAGGTGCTCAGTAAATATCTGTTAAATTAATGCATATTATTGGAGAACTCAGTCACAGCAATTTATCCTTCTTTGACTAGTATTTAAGTATGCCTTTTTAAAATGTATCATAAAAGAAAGAAAACAAAAACCTTTGCTGTCTTTCTAAAAAAGCTGTATCATTGTGGAGACTGGGGCTGGGGGAGGAGGATTTAACCACTTTCTATATTTGTCTGCATAGTGGAGAAAATGTAGCTCCAGGCTACTGGTCTGAGCTCAGTTCTAAGTGTGTCCCCAGGTGCAAAGCTGGGGACTTACTTGAGCCTGTATCTCTATTACCATCTTGACCGAGTGTGGGGCAGCATCCAGCCTGAGTCACTGTTACACTGTGGTGAGTCACTATTTTGGCACCCGACTGATTAGTCAGACCTTTCTGCTGCATCAGGACTCCATGGTGTGGCAGATCCTGCAGCAGCTGCCTCCAGTGCCATAGTGCTGTGCAGGTGGGAGTGCGGCTGGGACAAGGTTGTTCGGATACAGGATGCACAGTGTCTCTCTTCAGATAACCCTTTGAGCTCCTTCTCTCATTACAGGATTCAAAATGCTTGCAGCAGTGCCTCTCTTCTGGCTTCACTGACCTTTTATTGGGTAATAGATTAAAGAGAGAAGTTGATGTTTAAGGAAACAAAATCTATTATTCTGACTGTGACTCTAGACAAGTCTATGGCCCCTATTTTCCTCTTCTGTGAAATGAGAAGTTTTGGACCATTGTTTCTAGCACTGGGACCCAATACCCCTAGAATCTGACCAGTTGGGCTGAGTAGGGTCTGGGATCTATATATATTAAAAACTCCTATGTACTTTGGATGGGCAGCCAGGTTTGCCCATCATAAAACTATATGATTTCCTAGGACCTTTCTAAATATAAAATTCTATAAATCATTATCTATTTGCCAATCAAATCCTTTTGAGGCAAAAAAGGAAATTATTGTTTAGAATTAGATGAACTATAAAAAGGTAGAAAGATTCTTATAATTTTATTTTAGTAAAAATGAAATGTTTGTATCTTTTGGAAAAACTAAGTTCACCTCGGCAACTGCAAAACTGTTTACATTTAAATTCCCATTTGTGCCAAAACCGGTTTGGCTCAGTGGATAGAGCATTGGTCTGCGGACTGAAGGGTCCCAGGTTCGATTCCAGTCAAGGGCATGTACCTTGGTTGCGGGCACATCCCTAGTAGCGGGTGTGTAAAGAGGCAGCTGATCGATGTTTCCCTCTCATCGATGTTTCTAACTCTCTATCCCTCTCCCTTCCTCTCTGTAAAAAAATCAATAAACATATATTTAAAAAAATAAAATAAATTCCTATTTGTAAAGACGAAATTCTATACTGAAAAATTCCAGACTAAATAGAAGTCTTATGTCTGTGCCCAGTGCTTTATGGGCTCTCACTAGTAGGTGAGTTCAGGGTCCCTGGAGAAAATAGGCCAGCTTGGTCAGCAGCATTTCAGTGTAGACATATTATTCACAGCCACAGCCAAAAAAGTTCACTGAGAGCAGTACTTCCTGCTTTGTTTTAAGCCACAAAATGCATCAGGAAGTAAAGTCTGTCAAATTTTATTTTCTGACTGAGCCCTCTATTGAAATAGCCGCATTTTCCACGGCATCAGTAACAAGGCCCAAGATGAGAAAATATACATGAATTTATTCCCTCAAAAGTAATCAGAAAAAGGCAGACATAGGGCGGCCTGGAAACAAAAGATAGGAGAATAATTTTGAAAGTTCCTCTTGAACTGCTTTTTCAGTACCTAAAGAAGATTACTAAGTTCCATGAGGGCATTGCACCCTGGATCCTAGAGCAGAGCATGGAAAATAACAAATAATCAATATATATTAAATAAATATGTGAATCAGACAGTTCTGAAAATTTCAAGATCTTTATATGCTAAGAATTAACTCAGAAAAAACCCTACCAAATTATAATTCAAAAAGGCAAAAATTGGGTTTTACTCATCAAATGGTGTTGACAAAATTACCAGTAAATATTTACTGAAATGAGTTAACCAAGAGCTCATGTAGCTGGGGAAAAGGTGAGATAATGTAGGAGCTGGTAATAAAGATTAAAAAAGTCTATATGCATTTTACGATCAGCATTTTTTGAATAATCATTTACTGACTTATTGATGACAGTGAGAAAACATAACAGCATTTTTAACTGGCAATGATAATACTTATTTCAGTGAGAGAAACATTATTATTCAATATTTACAAACATTAATAGATTTATGGACATTAATTTGACAGTTTTAAGGCAAAACACTGAGTCACTGAAAATAGTAGAAACTGAATTGTCTTACATGTCTAACAATAGAGAACTTATTAAATAAACTTTGATGCTGTCATGCAATTATGCTTTTAGTTAAAATCATGTTTTTGAAAATATTTATTGTCATGGGGAAATTTATGTAGGCAAAATAAAAAAGATATGGTAGCAGAAAATATTGGTTTTCTACTTAAACCCATTTTCTATAGTCTTCCTACATGTTCCCTTCCTAGAAACACAATTTTGTTGAGGTTTCTATCTTCCTCTGCATAGCCATGTGCTTACAGGAGGCAGGGACCAGCTCTGCCTTAAAAAAGGAATCTGTGATTGCCATGAGTTACCCTTATTAATATTAGATTGAGGCATGGGTAGGTATGTAGTTTATATCAGACAATGAGATGGTTTGGGGGTAGTAAGGCTTCTGGGAAAAAATTTCCTCCATCTTGAAATAAGACACAAGGAACAAAGATTGGTCCTGCTTCTATTAGTAGTAAGTGTAGCTGGGTCTACAGTTGATGTCTACATCATGACAGCCACCATGCCACCAGGCCTGGAGCTGAGTTGACATGCAGGAGAATGCAGAAAGACGGCTAGCTGGTGCTGCTGATCTGCTGATTAGTCAACCTTGCAGTCATTGGTTGTAGGTCAGTGGCCAAAAGACAATTCACCAAATGTTTACCACTGTAATCAATTCTCTATGAGGCCAGTTTGCTGTATGTACTAATTTATTTTAACTATTTAGATATAGTTGAGTGATTTTCATTTTCCCTACATAATAACACTTTTTAAGAAATATTAAGTACTTGAGACTGACTTTTGATGAATTGTTCTATTTAAGAAGTGATCTTTATCATGCTGAGAAAAGAGATAGAAGGAGATATAAACAAATGGAAGAATATTCTGTGTTCATGGATTGGCAGAATCAACATCATTAAATGTCTATAATACCCAAATCAATCTATAGATTCAATGCAATCCCCATTAAAATACAAATGGCATACTTCAAAGACCAAGAACAAACTCTTCAAAAATTCACCTGGAATAAAAAAACAAACAAAACACCTGAATAGCTGTAGCAATCTTGAGAAAGAAGCACAAAGTTGGAGGGATCACAATACCAGATATCAGCCTATATTATAAAGCCACTGTTCTCAAAACTGCCTGGTACTGGCACAAGATCAAGCATATAAACCAATGGAACAGAACAGAGAACCCAGAAATTTACCCATGTTATTATGCTCAATTAATATTTGACAAAGGAAGCAAGAGCATACAATGAAATCAAGACAGTCTCTTCAATAAATGGTGTTGGGGGAAATTGGACAGATACATGCAAAAAAATGAAACTAGACCACCATCTTACACTATACACAAAAATAAACTCAAAATGGATAAAAGACTTAAACATAAAATGGAAACCATAAAAATACTAGAGGAATCCACAGGCCGAGAAATCTCAGACATATGCCGAAGCAATTTCTTCACCGAAACCATTCTTAGGACAATGGAAACAAAAGAGAAAATAAACAAATGGGACTACATCAAAATAAAAAGCTTTTGAATAGCAAAAGAACAAGAAAGCCCACTGTATGGGAGAACATATTTGCCAATGTTATTACTGATAAAGGTTTAATCTCCAACATTTACAGGGAACTCATACAACTTAATAAAAGGAAGATAAGTGATCCAATAAAAAAAGGGGGGGGGCAAAAAACCTAAATAGACACTTTTTGAAAGAGGACATACAGAAGGCCAAGAGACATATGAAAACCTGCTCAAAGTCACTAATCACCTGAGAGATGCAAATAAAAAAAAACAATGTGATACCATCTCACACCTGTCAGAATGGCAATCATCAACAAATCAACAAATGACATGTACTGGTGAGGATGTGGAGAAAAAGAAACCCTCTTGCACTGCTGGTAGGAATGCAGACTGGTGCTGCCACTGTGGAAAACAGTATGGAGTTTCCTCAAAATATTAAAAATGGAACTGCCATTTGATCCAGTAATCCCACTTCTAGAACTATATCCCAAGAAATCAGACACACCAATCAGAAAGAACACATGTACCCTTATGTTCAGAGCAACACAATTTACAATGGCTAAGATTTGGAAACAACCTAACTGCCCATCAGCATATGAGTGAATTAGAAAACTGTGGTACATCTACACAATGGAATACTACACTGCTGTAAAAAAAAATTCTTACTATTTGCAACAACATGGATGGAACTGGAGAGCATTATGCTAAGTGAAATAAGCCAGTCAGAGAAAAATAAATATCACTTGGTCTCATTCATTTGTGGAATATAATGATCAACATAAACTGATGAACAAAAAGAGAACCAGAGTCAAAGAAGCATCAGACTGTTCAACTTATGAGGGAACATGGGGGGCAGTGGGAATGAGGTGATAAGAGATCAACCAAAGGACTTGTATGCATGCATATAGCATAACCAATGGACACAGAACGGAAGAGGGTGAGTGAGGGCATGTGCTGGGGTGGGGACTGTTGGGGAGAGGTCAATGGGGAAAAAAGAAGACTAATACATTACTTTAAATAATAAAGAATTTAAATTAAAAAAAGGAATTGATCTTATCTCTGGATTAATGTAACTCAGTTATTTCTTATTGTTTAAGCCAAATGAATATTGTGTTCAGATTTTTTCTGATTGACAAGTGAAAGCAGTCTACTGCATATATGTAGAAGAGAGAGAAAGGAGGGAGAGAGAGGCAGAGAGAGAGAGAGAAAGAAAGAAAGAGGGAGAGAGAAACAATCTCTGATTTATTTCTGTATTGTAGGAATGGTAACATAGCTGATTTGTGCAGTTATTACATTCATCCTTTTACTTTTCCAGTTTTTAAAATAATCAACATGCATACAATTATGAATATGGTTGAAAGTTACTCTTTTATTAAATATTTTCTTTTTAAAGTTGACTTCAGAGAAAGAAGAGGGAGAGAGGGATAGAAACATCAATGATGAAAGAGAATCATTGATCAGCTAACTCCTTCATATCGCCTACTGCGGATTTTGCCCACAATCCAGGCATGTACTCTAACTAGGATTCGAACTGTCACCTCTTGGTTCATAGATTGATGCTCAACCACACTGGCCAGGCACAAGTTATTTATAAAAGTTGGGTTAAGTTGTATAATGTTGTCAGTGCTAATCTTAAGGATTGTAAAATCACTGTGAATTATCATCTAGCTAAGCTTAGTAAAGTGGGTAGAGAAAAGTTCCCAAAGGAGAAACAGTTGAATTATATCTAGAAGAGTGAGTATGTGTAGGATGAGTTGGAAGAAGTGAGAGTTAGGGCTTCTTAAATCTACTGTTTCTGTTTGGGTGGAGGAACCCTTTCATAATATTTTTTGGTCTCTCTTCTGCCTTATTCTTTTCAAACATGTATTTTTCATCATTGCATCACTATTGAAAGCAGTTATTATAATCTCCATTTTATAAAGGTTGAAATGAATGCTCAAAAGCTCACACAATCAATAAGTAATTGGAGCTGTGATTCTAATGCAGGTCAGAAATTAACCACCGTGTGTAGCAGGCTCACACTGGTGAACTTCTTGGGAATGAAAAATCATAAACCATTATCACTGAGGGGTCAGACAAAGAAGTATGTTATTTTAAGTGTTCAAAGCCCTACCTAAAGTCCTGAAGCTAAGACAGAATATATTGCTTTATGTAGCTAGGAAATAATAGAGTGGGCACAACATCAGGCTTGGCAGCCTGTACAGGAGGTGTTAAAAACATTTTTTCTACAAAAAAAGGAAGTATCCCTACACTGCACAGGAGAGCACAGGAAATGTACCTCCAGGATACTGCTGCACACTTCCCTTAGACTCCAAACCTCGGTCCCAAAGGAACAGCTTCTCAAAGTAAAAGTGTAAATAAGGTACAGTTGGTCCAAAATCCCATCCAAAATTTTCTGAAAGGATCTGTACCATTTTGTTACTCTTTGTTTGTATATCATTATTGCTTGTACATTATTTTTGTTTGTCTTTAAAATGTCATATTGCCTAAACAATCTGGACACAGCAAGTTGTTCTCTAGAATAAAAGTGCTGGCCAGAGGTGATTTTTCAGTGCAGGGCTTTAATTAGCATTAGGCTGAATGCTGGTATTCCAACTCAGGGCAAAATAGTTATATTTTAGATCTTACTGATTATACAATGAGTTCAAGAAAGGGGAACATTTATTTTCTTTTTTCTTTACTTAGTCCTTAGGTCTGGAGTGGGCACATTTTTTCTACAAAGGATCAAATAGGAAATATTTTTGGCTTTGCAAATCATATAATCTGTAGCAATTAATCAACTGTGGTTTTTTTTCATAGTGCAAAAGCAGCCATGGACAATATGTAAAGAGATGAGTATGGCTGTGCTCCAGAAAATTTATTTTCAAAAACAGGAAACAAGGCAGATTTGGTGTGTAGACTTTGGTTTGCCAATTCGTACCCAGATCACTGAATTATTTTAAACTGCCGATTAAAAGCACCATTTTTTTTAAAGTAGATAGGAGGATTTAAGATTTTTTTAAAAATATGGGTATATTCTGTTTTAGTGATTTTGTTAGTTGCCAAAGGAATCATTCTGAAATAAGATATTGTTACCTATTTTGTGCTTGAATAACCTTATTAAGACATGCAGCTTAGATATTTTATGATTAAAACTATTTCAATAGAAAAGTAAATGTTGTGTCTTAAAATCTTGCATTTCAAATGTAAATTTGATTAAGGAAAGAGCTATGCAATCTGGACTGTGACTAAATGGAGGGACTATAAAATTGAGGAATCAGAAAATTATATTTTCCTTACTGTGGAGGGGAAACTAATGAAATAGTAGAGTAGCCCCTATTTTAAGTCTTTAAGAATTTCTGACCAATGACAGATGTGGAATTCAAAAGTCAATTACAGATTGTATGATTAGTTTGTTTTCTTTATACTTAAGAAAACCTCATTTTTGATGATGGTTAGTATGATTTTTTATACCATGGCAAAAACATTCTAAAAAATATAAGTTTAACTCACATACATGATAACCTTGGAAACTAGATGTGTTGGGTATTACGATCCTTAGTTTCAGATGTAGTATAACATAGAGAGAGATCTGTGAGGTTGCATGATTCTTTTCAAGTCCAGCAGAGCTAGAACCAGAAACTAGATTTTTGGACTCCAAGTCCATACTCTTGTACTGTATGATATTTATTCAACTGCCCTCTTAGACATGTAGACTTTTCTAATTCTCTCAATTGATTTATAGTTTTAAAACATTGTGAATGTTTTAAAAGAACATACTATTTCATTTTCAGTTGCAACTTAAAGTACCTTTTGAAAGTCACAATGGAAAAAATTAAGTGTTTTGGGCGGATCACTTCAATCTGTAGAATCAAGAGCTAGAATTAGAAATGGATTTTTAGGCTGTGCTCTGAGGATTCCTAAAAGCTCAGGTGAACCTCATCAGTCAGAGGTCCTTGAATATGCTTACGTCTTTCCCAATTGACCCAATAATGGAAATTTAGACTGTTCAGGAAGACTATGTACCAGTTTTAATATTGTATTTTGCTATACAGTGGTACCTTGAGATACGAGTGCCCTAACATACGAGATTTTTGAGATACAAACCGTTGAGCGAGTGATTTTTGCTTTGAAATACGAGCAACAGTTGAGATACGAGTAATCGGAGGATCGGCCGCCTGCACACGACCCACCAGTTTACCGTGACTGGAGTGTCTCATAATTTCCCACGCCTCAAGGTTACGGAACGAATTAAACTCGTGTCTCGAGGTACGACTGTATTAGTCATTTCTATAGAATTTAGTTGGAAAAATTGCTAGGCTATATAGTATACTAGGCTAGATCATTTTTCTTTTAGCTTTCAGTCTAGGACAGAGACACTGTGATTTAAAAATCAAATCTATATCTGTATGTTAAAAATATGTAATATGGACAGCAAGAAATTATATTGTTTCAATAGAAAAACAATTTTGGTTAATCCCATTTATTGATAATTTTAATGAAACTAACCCTGCATATAACTTATAATTAATAGTTTCCAAGCTATTCCATAAGGTTAGAGTAATTTAAACACTTAATAAACATTAAACATTGGTTGAATGATTGAATGAGTGTATGACTACAGATTTAAAGATTCTAGAAAGGAGGATTCAAAGATCCTAGAGAGTCGAGACCAGTTTGGCTCAGAGGATGGAGCGTTGGCCTGTGGACTGAAAGGTCCCAAGTTCGATTCCGGTCGGGGGCATGTACCTTGGTTGCGGGCACATCTCAACTGTGGGGTGTGCAGGAGGTGGCTGATTGATGTCTCTCTCTCATTGATGTTTCTGACTTTCTATCCCTCTCCCTTCCTCTCTGTGAAAAATCAATAAAAATTAAAAAAAAATTAAAAAAAAAGATCCCAGAGATAATGTCATGCAAGAACTTAGCCAGATGGAGTCAGGGTTCCATTCCTGCCCAAAGTTCATTCCTTCAATGAATATATATATATATTTTTATTGTGGCAAAATATACATAACAAAAAGTTTACCATTTTAACTATTTGTAAGTTTACAATTCAGTGGCATTAAGTACTTACACATTTGTGCAACCATAACCACTATCCACTGCCAGAACTTTTTCTTCTTTTTTATTCATGGCAAAACATTCTAAAAAATATAAGTATATGATAACCTTGGAAACAAAGTGTTGAACATTATAATTAAACAATAATTCTCCATTTCCCCTCTCCGACCCCCTGGAAACCACTATTCTCTTTTTTGTTTTTACTAGTATGATATACCTCATAAAAGTGGTACAGTATTTGACATTTTCTACTTGGCTTATTGTCTATGTTGTAGTGTGTGTCAGAATTTCATTCCTTTTTAAGGCTAAATAATATTTTACTATATGCCATTTATATAATGGATGAATAGATAAACATATTTTGTTTATTCATCCATTATTCATCTATTACTGCACATTGGTTTGTTTCACCTTTTGGTTACTGTGAATATTTCTATAAGCTTGTCTGTACAAATATGTGTTTATGCTTTCTTTCAATTCCTTTGGGTATGTATCTAGAGAGAATCTGAGGAACCACTAGACTGTTTGTTATAGCACAGTGCCATTTTATATTTCCACCATCAATGAAGGAAGATTTGCCTCCTTTTTTCTTTACCTTCTCACCCAGTTGAAAACTAGTCAGGCCACACTCATTTAGGATGAATGGATGAGCCATTAGAATTGTTCTTTGAGAGACATTGAAGCCCAAGGGAGTGTTTATAAAAAACAAAAAAGTAAACAAAATAAGTGCGGGTGAGAATGTGGAGGTACAGTGGTACCTCGAGATATGAGTTTAATTCGTTCCGTAACCTTGAGGCGTGGGAAACTATGAGATGCTCGAGTCGCGGTAAACTGGTGGGTCGTGTGCAGCTGGCCGATCCACGCGATTACTCTTATCTCAAATGTTGCTCGTATTTCAAAGCAAAAATCGCTCGCTCGACGGTTCGTATCTCAAAAATCTCATATGTTAGGGTACTCGTATCTCAAAGTACAACTGTATTAGGTTGGTCAGTCTCCTAATTGCATTATATTTTATAAGACATCCTTGCAGTAGACCAGAAGGAGACTGAAAGTCAGAGAAGTGTGGCCTGAAAGAATAGAGCAACTTTATTGTGAATTGCTTTGAGGGCCATGAGACAAGAGACTGCAAGTGGCCTTAGAAACTGAGAGTGGTTCCCAGCAAGAAAATAGGGACCTCAGTCATAGGCTACAAGGAACAGAATTATTTCAAAAACTTGAATCAACTTGGGAGAGGACTCAGAGCCCCATAAGAGAACTGCAGCTAGGGTGGACATTGTGAATGTGAGACCTGAGCAGAGTATCTAAGATTTGCCTAGACTCTGGAACATGGAAAATATAATAAACATGTGTTATTTCAAGCCAGTCCTTTTTAGTAATTTATTATGCAACAATAGAAAACTAATGTAGTGGTTATACAGGCAACAGCCAGGTTACAAGGATGGTTATCTGGTCTTGCTCACCTCTCTAATGGGAAGCCCTTGGACTCTATGGTCACAAGAGTTGTTTGATGAAGTCCTTTCATTCACTTAAATCTTTCCAGTAAGCCAGAAGAGTTGATCCAATCACAGTTTTCCCTTTGAACCACTGCCTCCTGTCTTATTGGGAGAAATAGGCATGCTGGACTCTTTTCTCCAGTGCACCTGCAAGGGCATGCACCACCAAGTCATCTAACAAAAGGCTCAGTCACTCTCAGTGGTCAATTCAGAGATGATTTCCTTGTGAAAAATTCCAGGGCCAGAGCTATGTAAGTATTAAAGAGACTCACTTCAGCTAACAATACTAAATACGCCAGGTGATAGCAACAAATCACTGACAACAAAAGGAGAATCATCTGGTCAAAAATAGAGCACTACATTTACCTTTAGGACAAATGAGCCTCTATAAAAAAAAGAACCAGGCTTGGCTTGCATAGCTTAGTGATTGAGTATTGCCCTATGAACCAGGAATTCACAGTTTATTCCTAATCATGGTATATGCTCAGGTTGTGGGCTATATATCCAGTGTGGGACATGCAGACGGCAGTTGATCAATGATTCTCTCTCATTATTTATGTTTCTATCTCTCTCTCCCTTTCTCTCTGAAATCAATAGAAATATATTAAAAAAAAGCAACAATAGAAAAAAACAGAAGAGAGTTGGTTGGAAATATTCTGACTTATATTCACAATAAGACTTGAGAAGATATTGTGTCAATTGGAAAAAATAAAGAAGAAACAAGAAAAAAATGTGAACCATACATGACAAAATAAAAATCTAAATAATGATAGTGAATAATAGATAATTTAACAAAACCAAATGATATGGAGAGGGAGCACCAGACAGAGAACAAGAAAATGTAAGTGTCATGGAGAACAGATTTGGAAGTCTAATCTAAAAATAATCAGTTATGGAGGCAAACAATTTGTCTGATAAAGAATTCAGAGTAATGGTAAAAAGGGTACTCAAACAATTCCATGAGAACTACAAACAACTTAATGAAAATTATAAGGAATTAATGAGAATGTTAAGGAAATTAATGAGAACTGCACCAACATGAAAAAAGAGATTGAAAGATAAATAAGAATCAGCGGGCTGTGCTGGCTGCAGTGAGAGAGGGACCCGGTATTGGTAGTGGTGGTGGCAGTGCAACCCCTGGTAGAAGATTCAGAGAGGGTTAATGGAAAATTTAATATCTACAGCTGTGGTACACACTGAACAGCTGCGAGCCCCAGAGCACTGATCCCCAATTGGCACAAACACTCAGATTTAGAGGAGCTCTACACTCCACATGGAAAGGTCAGATTTCGCCTGGGATAAGGAGAGAGAGAACTACATAACCAGACACCTGGAGAAGAGAGACCATGGGAAGACAAAGAAACAGCCCACATATGAAAGAAAAGCAGGCATCACCAGAAAAGAAAGTAAGTGAAATGAAGGCAAGCAACTGGCCAGAGAAAGAATTCAGAGAAATGGTCATAAGGTAACTGAAAAGAATGGAAGACAAATTTGACAATATGAGTAAGAACCAAGAAAAATGAAAAATAATATCGCTGCTGTAAAGAACTCAATAGAAAGCATCAAAAGTAGACTAGAAAAAGCAAAGGACCACATCAGTGAGCTAGAAGACAAGGTAGAAAAAAACACCCAAGTTCAGCAGCTTCTAGGAAAAAAAAAAAGAAAAAGAAAAAGCAGGAGGAGAGCCTAAGGGAATTTTGGGAAAACATGAAAAAAAAAACCAACATCTGCATAATAGGGGTTCCAGAAGAAGAGAAAACTGAGCAAGGAATAGAAAACCTGTTTGAAAAAATAATGACAGAAAACTTTCTTGATATAGGGAAGAAAAAACCCACACAAATCCAAGAAGCTCATAGAGTACCAAGTAAAATGAATCCTAAAAGACCGACACCAAGATACATTATAATTAAATTGGCAAATACCAATGACACAGTAAGAATCTTAAATGCAGCCAGAGAAAGACAGAAAGTTAACTACAAAGGAAAGCCTCATCAGACTGGTGACTGATTTCTCAACAAAAACTCATCAAGCCAAAAGGGAATGGAACGAAATATACAAAGTTATGCAAAGGAAGGGTCTGATTCCAAGAATACTGTACCCAATAAGGCTATCAATAAAAATTGAAGGTGAAATCAGAAGCTTCACAGAGAGAAAAGGACTAAGGGAATTTATTACCACCACACCAAGAATGCAAGAAATGCTAAAGAGTCTGCTGTAAAAAAAAAAAAAAAAAAAAAAAAGAGGAAGCGAAGAAAGAACACAGGGGTAAAGAATAAAAATGATGACAAATAAATACCTATCAATAATAACTTTACATGTAAATAGATTATATACTCCCATAAAAGACATAGTGTAAGTGATTGGATAAGAAAACATGACCCATATATCTGCTGTCTACAAGAAACCCCCTCAGAAAAGAAGATGCACACAGACTGAGGATGAAGGGATGGAAAACAGTTTTTCAGGCAAATAGAAATGATAAAAAAAACTGTGGAAGCAATACTTTATCTGAAAATTAGATCTCAAAGTGAATAATATAACAAGAGATAAGGAAGGCCACTTCATAATAATACTAAAGAAAGCAATCCCACAAGAAGAAAGAACTCTGGTAAACATACACACACCCAATATAGGAGCACTCAAATACATAAAAAAAAAACCTCCTGGAGGATATCAAGGGAGAGATTAAAGTAGGAGATTTAAAAAACCCACTATCAACATTAGACAAATCATCTAAAAAAATCAGCAAAGAAACATCAATCCAAAATGGTTGACTAGACCAGATGTATTTAATTGACATCTTCAGAACATTTCAACCAAGAGGCACAGAATATACATTCCTCTCGAGTGAACATGAGTCATTTTCAAATATAGACTATATGTTGGGACATAGGCAAAGTCTCTTCAAATTCTAGAAGATAGAAATCATATCAAGCATCTATTCAGATTACATTGGTATAAAACTGGAAATCATGTACAATATAAACAATGCAAAGAAATCAAACACATGGAGACTAAACAGCATGCTATTAAACAATGACTGGGTAACCAGAGAAAACAAAGAAGAAATAAAAAAACATCATGGCAACAAAGGAAAATGAAAACACAACAAACCAAAATCTATGGGACACAGTGAAAGCAGTCTTGAGAGGGAAGTTCATAGCTCTAAAAGCCTACAGCAAAAAAACAGTGGTAAAAAATTACCTAATCATACTACTGAAAAAGCATGAAAGAGAGCAACAAGGCAAGCCCAGTGTGAGCAGAAGGAAGGAAATAGTAAAGATCAGAGTGGAGATAAATGATATAGAGCCCAAAGAAACAATACAAAAGATCAACAAAACAAGAGCTGGTTCTTTAAAAGGATAAACAAGATTGATGAACCTCTAGCTAGGCTTAACAAGAAGCAAAGAAAGAAGATAAAAATAAACAAATCAGAAATGAAAGAGGTGAAATAACAACAGACCCCACCGAAATACAAAGGATTTGTAAAAAAACAAACAAACTGTGAACAACTCTATTCCAAAAAACTGGACAACCTGGAGGAAATGGACATATTCCTAGAAAAATATAGATTCCCAAAACTAAATCAGGAAAATCTCAACATCTCAATAGGCCAATAACTATGAAAGAAATTGAAGCAGTCATCAGAAAGCTTCCAGCAAACAGAAGCCCCAGGCCAGACAGCTACATAGGGGAGTTTTATGAAACATTCAAGGAAGAACCAAAACCTATCCTCCTCAGACTATTCCAAAAAATTCAAAAAGAAGGAACACTGCCAAACTCCTGCTATGAAGCCAGCATCACCATAATACCAAAACCAGATAAAGACAACATAGTGAAAGAGAATTACAGGTCAATATCCCTCATGAACACAGATGTCAAAATCCTAAACAAAATTTTAGCAAATATGATCCAACAGTAGATCAGAAAGATCATACATCATGACCAAGTAGGATTTATCCTAGGAATGCAAGGATGGTACAATATCCACAAATCAATAAATGTGATACATCACAAAAACAAAGGGAGAGATAAAAATTACATAGTCATATCAATTGATGCAGAAAAAGCATTTGACACAATCCAACACCCTTTCTTGATAAAAACTCTCAACATGGTGGGAATAGAAAAAGCCATATATAATAAACCCATGGCTAACATACTCATTGAGCAAAAACTAAAACCATTTCCCCTGAGAACAGGAACAAAACAGGAATGCCCACTCTCACCACTCCTGTTCAATATAGTACTGGAAGTATTAGCCATTGCAATTAGATAAGAAGAAGAAATAAAAGGCATCCAATTTGGAAAAGAAGAAGTAAAGCTGTCTTTATTTGAAGATCACAGGATATTGTACTTAAAAAATCTGAAAGACTCCATCAAAAAACTAATAGACTTAATAAATGAATTTGGCAATGTAGCAGGATACAAAATTAATGCCAATAAATCTATGGCATTTCTATACACTAATAGTGAACTTATAGAGAGTGACACAAAAAAAGCAATCCCATTTACCATCACACCAAAAAAATTAAGAACATAGGAATAATCTTAACTAAGCAGGTAAAAGACCTATACACGAAAAACAGTAGGAAATGAAAAAAGAGATATAGGAAGAAGCAAGCAGATGGAAGAGCATATTACGCTCCTGGATTGGGAGAATAAACATCATTAAATTGTTCATACTACATAAAGCAATGTATAGATTCCATGCACTCCCCATTAAAATACCAATAGAATATTTCACAGACCTAGAAAGAACTCTCTAAAGATTTATCTTTAACAAAAAAGACCCCAAATAGTCACAGCAATCCTGAGAAAGAAGAATAAGGTAGGTGAGATCAATCAGAAAGGTTATATGCACTCCTATGTTCATAGCAGCATAATTACAATGGCTAAGATTTGGAAACAACCTAATTGCCTGTCAGCAGAAGACTGGATCAGAAAAGTATGGTACATCTACACAATGGAATACTATGCTGCCATAAAAAAGAAGGAATTCTTACCATTTGCAGCAACCTGGATGGAACTGGAGCATTATGCTAAGTGAAATAAGCCAGTCAATGAAAGAAAAATACCACATGATCTCACTCATTTATGGATAATAAAGAACATTATAACCTGATGAACAAAAAGTTAGATACAGAGGCAGTAAAGCATCAAGCAGACTGTCAAATTACAGTGGGAAGTTTAGGGAGAGGTGGTGGTAGATAAGAGATCAACTGAAGGACTTGTATGCATGTATATAAGCATAACCAATAGACACAAGACAATGGGGGGTTAGAGCTTGCGTGGGAGTGTGGGGGGGCAATGGGAAGATATGTATACATGTAATACATTAATAAAATTTTTTTGTAAAAAATTGGAATCAGAGTAAAGATCATAAAAAAGGAAAGAACACAATATATAGGAAAGAGTAGTAAATAGTAAAATTTCAATAAAATTAAGAATTAATTTACAATAAATTTTGGTAAATGAAGTATGATGCAATTAAAAATAATCTTGAAAAAATAAATCTTATCGTAAGAAAATCATTATTAAAGCATCTGGAAAATTGGGCATATTATTCAGTAAAACCTGGGAAAGGAAAGAAGGATGGAAAAAGGGAGGGCAAAGTAAAAGTTTGCAAAAGATTCCAAGTGGAGTAGAAAAGAGCAATCAAAGTTATAATTTGATGATAGATTCACATAGAGAAATGTAGGCTCAGATTTCTTTGTTAAAATATAATAATGTCCACTTGTGGGATTAAAATAATATGTAGACTTGTCTATTCATAAAAAAAAAACACACATGAAAGCTGGCCTAAGGGAGTATAAATAGAGAATGAATCAGCAGCAGTGGAGGGAGAATTTCTGCAGAGTAACTCACATCAACCTGCCTTTAACTATGCCCTTCCAAGCTACTCTTCCAGAAGAATCAAGGTTACCAAAGGCACTTGTGAACCAATGCACTGGATATTAAAAGAGGTGGACTCATGGTTAACTTTATCTCATCCTTCTTTTTTATTTTCCTGCATCTTGTAGGTAAACTGACTGGACAGGAGGCCCTGCTAACACTCTCTAATGCTTCAGGATAGTTGAAAGAACCCCACCATTCAGATTTGGGCATGAAGGAAAGAATGCACTTTCTATACTTCATGTTTTAACTGCGCTCCAGAGCTCTGCATTAGGTCCATGTGTAGCTAACAGTAAAGTGGACACTTTTTTCATTTGCCTGCTGGGCAAAGCTCATGAGAAAGGGGATTGATTTGGAGGATCAAGTGATACATTTGGGGTTCTTTGATAATAATGTAATGGTTAAACTGTTAAGATTGCAATCATGCCTTAACAAGAATGATTTCATCAGCAGAATGAACACCAACAGAAAATAGACATGTCTTAACATGTACAATAAAGTAGTAGTGCATTATGTGCTTTTGAGGGGAGAGATAGCAATTGAAACTATCCTCAAATTTTGAAAGTGTTCAGATTCTGACCTAGAAATTTCTCTTTTATAATTTACCTTTGGGGAAATACTTGATCTTGGGCATGCAAACATTCAAAGATGTAAACAGTTTAAGCAAACTGTGGTGTATTCAGTCAGTGGCTGCAGCCAATCAAAAGAATGGTGCTGACCTATACATATTAATTTGTAAAGTTATATAAAATTAATTTCAGAATATTATATTACAATCATATGGATATGCATGCGTGTGTGTGTGTGTGTGTGTGTGTGTGTTTATCCTTAGAAAGAGGCCTGGCAGGATATTATCTCTGTTCTATAAAGAGAGTGGAACTAGAAAGTGGTATTCACATTTTTATTTTTATTTTTTGCATTTCTCTATTGTTGAATTTTCCACAATGACAATATTAACTTCTGTTAAAAATTGAAGGTATTATATTAAGTGGAAAAGTATTTTTTGGAGGAAAATTTTTTTAATCTCTCTAGTTTATGCAAGGAAATGCTCACTGGGTAATTGTTTGGTTTCCTACATCATCTTGCTCATTTAGTCACAGCAGTGTTGGTATTTTCCTAGTTAATTTGTACTGACTAGATACTTCTTATCTACCATTTTTATGGACTCCAAGAATAATAAGCCCATGGGATCATTCCAGTTAGTAATGTATAAATTTCCCATGTTACAGATTTTTTAAAAAATTGATTTCAGAGAGGAAGAGTGAGGGAGAGAGAGAAACATCAGTAATGAGAGAGAATTATTGACTGGCTTCTCCCTGCACGCCTCCTACTGAGGATCGAACCTACATGTGCCCTGACTGGGAATTTAACCAGATCTCCTGATTCATAGGTCAGCGCTCAACCACTGAGCCATGCCACCTAGACATATTTTTTATTTATTCTCATCTGATAATCAGTATAGTCATATATATCTGTAAACTACATGTACATTTAAAGACAAGAATTTATTGCCCCCAAGAGGTTTGAAAAGCTTTATGAGCATAATCACAGAAAAATTTATTAGACTACTAAAAATTAAGTAGAGACACGATACAACCATTTTTATGAGTGGAAAAGGAGGTAGTATGAGCTATGCACACCACTGGCAAAATTGAAGAATTGGGAATAGATGTACATTTTTTTATTCTTTCCCAAATATTGATCCAAAAGTTTTTTTCTTCCTCTTGAAACTATTCTGGTCAAAATTCCTTGTAGTTCTATCTTTTAATCTGTAGTAACTATTATGTCACAAACAGCAAAAACAAATTCTGTACATGTGAAGAATTATTCTGATTTGTCAGCAAGGTTGCTTTATGTCTGTTTTTACATTATTTTTAATCCTAATTTAATACTTCAAAGTCACAACTGTTTCTATTTGGAATATATGTTTTTAAATAAAAATAAGCAAATGTAGACATAAAAGTAATAACAATTATTATTTTTAAAAATCAAGGCTACGAAAATCTGCCTTCCATTAGTCCTCCAGAATTTTAATAAATGTTTGCAATCTCTTCTGCCAGTTAGATTTCTGTGAATGTAGTGACATTTGCAGCACCTCCCTTTACCGATCTGTCTTTGGAATCATCTGCAAACCTAACATGGTTAATAATAATGTCTGCTGAAGAGCAGATTTAGTTCTGACACTCCCAACAGTCACTCCTACCTAAGGCCACTGACTCAGCTTTCTCTCAAATTCTTTTTTTCAGCAGGCAGTTTTCTTTCTATATATGGAAATAACGCTCACACCGATCAGCCTCTCGCTTCCCTAGGAAAACTAGAAAGTGAAGTCACTCGAACAAAATTTAGAATACTGTTGGCCAAGGTAGTTTCTGGGCTAGAGTGAGTCAATTATGAAAGCAGTTTTGTCTTTATAGCGCGATCTTACTCATCACTGCTGACTTGAAGCAGTGTGTTTCACAGAGCAGCCCTCAGCTCATTACCGCCTCCCCCATGGCCGTCCACTTATTGTCTTCACACCCGAGCCTGGGTCCCAGGGGAAGTCAATGCAGAGTGATTATTACTCCATGTGCTCTGTTAGGGCTCCTTTAATAGGGCCAAACACCATCTGCCTTCATATAATTAAGTTGGTCCACTTTAAGTATATAGGAGAAGTTCAAGGGAGGATCAGAGTAAACATATATAAGTCCTATTATGTGAAACATAATTCAAAATAAGCTGTAAGTTGTGTTCTAGTAAAGTTGATCATGAAAAAGTCCATTCAAGAACGACCAGAGATTTAAAAGAAATGCACAAAAATAATAGGGTCTCATTAGCTTTAAATATGATTAGCTTTTCAATAGAGTCTCATTAGCTTTAAATATGATTAGTTTTATTGAAAAAACTTATCCATAAATTAGAAATATTAGACTCCATCAAGGGAATTAGAAGCAGAATCTTAACTCAGATTTCATATTCAAATGAAACATTTATTTTACTTCATGGTTATAATTAGAAAACATGTAGGAGGACATCGAATGTTGTTAGAATACTTTGAAAAATCCTATATAATAAAGGCTAATATGCCAATTGTCCCCTTCACCAAGAGTTCTACTAGGACTTCAACTGTGAGTTCAACCAGGGGGTGGGGCCGGCTGGCTAACTGCCTGCAGCCCTTCCCCCTGGCCAGCCCTGCCCTATTGGTCCCTATTGGAACAGGGAAGCTGGACCCCACCCATGCATTAATTCATGTACCGGGCCTTTAGCAATAAATAAGTCTCACAAGCTTCAGTAGCTTTAAATTCTTTGGGTTATATGTGAGAGCCATTACACAGCATAGGAGGACTAGTCACTGCAGTGTGTTGCACAAAGTAGACACTCAAAGGATGTTTTTTTTAACTCTACTTTTCAAAGTAATTCAATATTAGAGTCATATTTGAGGTCTACTGTTGGCTTCTTCCCATTAAGTTGATTTAAGTACAGTACTATCCAGAAACAGAAAGATAAACTAGATATCTCCTTAAAGTAACTTTTGGTTACATTTCTCATACCTGGGATGCCAGGGCAATTTTGAAAGAGTAGCAAAGGCTCTTTGGTAACGATGCTGTATGGCTTGGGGAACAAGCTCACTCATCCTGACCATATCTTCTGTATATATGCTCCCGTTGTGCTCTCCTGATCCCAACTCCCTCAACCCTGCCTTGCAAAATGAATGAATGAATGAATGAATGATGCATTATAATCAATACAGTCACACTTTATAATGACCTTATTAACGCTTTCATTATTATTTGTTCCCACCACCATTTTCTTCCTAAGCAGGAAAACAGAACAAAAACAAACAAACAAACAAACAAACAAACAAAAATACATCCCCTAAACAAAGTCAATGAAACAAAACACTTGGGAAAAAGCCCACAACAACTGAAAGGAGCAAAATACATGTACTGAAGTCTCAATATAGTGAAAATCCTTCCCTCCATTTTTTTTTTAGCCTAATGCAGATAGCTGTTAGAGATAAAAGTGTGTGTGTGTGTGTGGTGTGTGTGTGGTGTGTGTGTGTTTGTATGTATTTATATGAGGTTAGAGAACAAATGTGTGAGCCAGACTATTTAGTTTTTCTATAACTAGCTTTCTTTCATTTCCTTTTAAAGAGAAAGTAGTGATTATCTGCCATCTAGTGTATTGAGATGGAATTGCGTCTTGCTACTAAGATCCAGAAGCTAATATTCATAAAAACAGTGTGCTGGTTTAAATAAGGATTGATGGGTTCAATGAAGGATCTACTTTAAGCTTCAGAGATATGCAAAAAGAGTGAAAAGAACACAATGCTGGAAATTTATTGCAAAACCACAGAGTAGGAGTTGATGTTAAATGAAGATAGGAAAAATCAAGAAACTACTTACAGAACTATATAATGATTAGCAGTGTGTGCTGATGAAATCCAATCTAATAAAAGAGTAATATGCAAATTGATCATACCTCTGCTACACCAAAAACCATACCCACCAGCCAATCAGGAGCAAGTATGCAGATTAACCCAACCAAGATGGCTGTGGCCATGGAAATGCAGCAAGCAGGAGGCTTTGGTTCCCTAGCAATGGAGGAAGCCTACCACCCTGGCCAGCCCAGGCCTACACTCAAGACTATAAAGTTTCAATTATAGAAGATAAATAAATCCCCACAAAAATGGCAGCAGCCACAGATCTGAAGACAGCAGGAGGCTTGAGTTGTCTCTGGTGATGGAAGAAGCCAAACGCCCACAGCCCTAGCCTTCCTTGGCCTCTGCTATAAAGTTTCAATTATAGAAGATAAATAAATCCCAATAAAAATGGTTGCAGCCATGGAGTGAGCAGGAGGCTTGGCTCTGCTCAAGGCAACAAAGTTTCAATTATAAAAGATAAATAAACCCCAGATACCAGGGCCTCCACTTGGGTCACTAGGGGTGTGGCTGGCCTGAAAACCACTACAGGTCTCTTGCCCAGGCTGCCCCATGCCTCAAGGGAACCCCCACCCTGTTTCAGGACATCCTTCAGGACAAACCAGCTGGCCCCCACCTGTGCACCAGGCCTCTATCCTATCTAATAGAAGAGTAATATGCAAATTGACCATCATTCCAACATACAAGATGGCTGTCCTCAAGTGATCAAAGATGGCTACCCCCATGTGGACACAAGATGGTCACCACAAGATGACCAGAGGGGCGGGCAGTTGGGATGGACCAGGCCTGCAAAAGAGGGCAGTTGGGGCTGATCAAGCTTGCAGGGGAGGGCAGTTAGGGGTGACCAGGCCAGAAGAAGAGAGAAGTTTGAGGTGACTAGGCTTTCAGGGGAGGGCAGTTGGGGTGATCAGGCCTGCAGGGGAGGGAAGATAGGGGCAATCAGGCTGGCAGGGGAGCAGTTAGGCATTAATCAGGTTGTCAGGGGAGTGGTTAGGGGGTGATCAGGCTGGTAGGCCGAAGCAGTTAGAAGCAATCAGGAAGGCAAGCAGTTGGGAGCCAGAAGTTCTGGAATGTGAAAGGGATGTCTGACTACCCATTTAGGTCCAATCCTATCTGGATTGGAGAGGGTGCAGGCTGGGCTGAGGAACACCCCCATTGTGCATGAACTTCATGCACTGGACTTCTCCCTAGATATTATATGCACCTTTCTATATAATAAAGAGGTAATATGCGATAAAAACTCTCAGCAAGGTGGGAATAGAAAGATCAGACCTCAACATCATAAAAGCCATATATGACAAACCCACAGCCAGCATCACACCCAAAGATAAAAACAAACCATTTTCCCTAAGAACAGGATCAAGACAGGGATGCCTACTCTCATTACTCCTGTTTGACATAGTACTGGAAGTACTAGCCATTGCTATAAGACAAGAAGAAGAAATAAAAGGCATCTAAGTTGGAAAAGAAGAAGTAAAACTGTCCTTATTCTCAGATGACATGATACTGTACATAGAAAACCCTAACAACTCCATCAAAACAATTATTAGACTTAATAAATGAATTTGGCAAGGTAGCAGGATACAAAATTAACGCCAAGAAATCTAAGGCATTTCTATACACTAATAGTGAAATTACAGAAAGAGTGACTAAAAAAGCAATCCCATTTACCATCACACCAAGAAAAAAAAAAAAGATACCTAGGAATAAACTTAACTAAAGAGGTAAAAAACCTATATGCAAAATACTACAGGACACTGAAAAAAAGAGATAAAGGAAGATATAAACAGATGGAAGAACATATTGTGTTCATGGATTGGTAGAATCAACACCATCACAATGTCCATACTACTCAGAATATATCCCAAGAAGCTAGAAACACCAATCAGAAAGGATATATGTACCCCTATGTTCATAGCAAGACAATATACAATAGCTAAGATTTGGAAACAGCCTAAGTGCCCATCGGCAAATGAGTGGATTAAAAACTGTGGTACACAATGGAATACAATGCTGCACAAAAAAAGATGGAATTCCTACCATTTTCAAAAACATGGATGGCACTGGAAACCCTTCCTTGACTGTAAATCTTAAGGAATTACAGTGGTACCTCGAGATACGAGTGCCCTAACATACGAGATTTTTGCGATATGAGCTGTCGAGCGAGTGATTTTTGCTTTAAAATACGAGCAACATTTGAGATAGGAGTAGTTGCGTGGATTGGCCAGCTGCACACGACCCACCAGTTTACTGCGACTTGAGCATCTCATAGTTTCCCACGCCTCAAGGTTACGGAACAAATTAAACTCGTATCTCGAGGTACCACTGTATAGGTTTCTGGAGGCCTGGTGCATGAATTCCTGAATGGGGTCCAGGCCGGCCCATCCTGATCAGGGCCAATCAGAGTTGATTGAGGCTGAGTGGGGCCAGGCTGGCTGGAGGGGGAAGTGGCAGGAGGTTTGTTAGCCAGTTTTAGCTTCAATCAGGTTGGGGGGTGATTGCAGATGGAGTCAGTGGGCTGAGGGGCCACAAGAGGTTGACCAGCAGGCCACCCACAATGGGGCCGGTTGGCCAGCTGCAGTGCACATCTTAGCGACTGGTTTTTCTGATCATTACAATTGTTATGTCATTCTGGTTGCTTAGTTTTTATATATATACTAGAGGCCCGGTGTATGAAATTCGTGCATGGGGGGTGTCCTTCAGCCCAGCCTGCTCTCTCTCCAATCTGGGACCCTTAGAGGGATGTCTGATTGCCCGTTTAGGCCTGATCCAGGTAGTCAGACATCCCTCTCACAATCCAGGACTGCTGGCTCCCAACTGCTCACCTGTCTGCCTTCCTGATTGCCCCTAACTGCTTCTGCCTGCCAGCCTGATCATCCCTAACCACTCCCCTGCCAGCCTGATTGATGCCTAACTGCCTCCCTGCCAGCCTGTTTGCCCCTAACTGCCCTACTCTGTGGTCCTGGTCACCCCCAACTGCCCTCCTCTGTAGGCCTGGTCCCTCCCAACTGCCCTCCCCTGCTGGCCATCTGTGGTGGCCCTCTTGTATCCACGTGGGGGCAGGATTTTGTGACCACATGGGGGAAGTCATCTTGTGTGTTGGAGTGATGGTCAATCTGCATATTACTCTTTTATTAGATAGGATACAAGCCTGGTGCAGGGGTGGGGGCCAGCTGGTTTTCTCTGAAGGGTGTTCTGGATCATGGTGGGGGTTCCCTAGAGCAGTGGTTCTCAACCTTTCTAATGCCATGACCCTTTAATACAGTTCCTCATGTTGTGGTGACCCCCAACCATACTTCATAACTGTAATTTTGCTATTGTTATGGATGATAATGTAAATACCTGTGTTTTCTGATGGTCTTAGGCGACCCCTGTGAAAGTGTCATTGGACCCCCAAAGGGGTCGTGACCCACAGGTTAAGAACCACTGCCTTAGAGCATGGGGTGGCATGGGTGAGGGGCCTGTGGTGGTTTTCAGGCTGGCCACCCCCCCAGAGACCCAAGCAGAGGCCCTGGTATCTGGGATTTATTTATTTTCTACAATTGAAACTTTGTAGCCTGGAGCAGAGCCAAGTCTTCTGCTCTCACAGCCATTGAAACTTTGTTGCCTTAACCTCCACTGGACAGGCTTTGTGGAAAGCTTGGCTTCTTCCATCACCAGGGGCAATCCAGGCCTCTCTCCTGTGCTCTCTGTGGCCATAGCCATCTTGGTTGGGTTAATTTGCATACTTGCTCTGATTGGCTGGTGGGCATGGCTGGTTGGCATGGCTTGTGAGTGTAGCGGAGGTATGGTCAATTTGCATATTACTCTTTTATTATATAGGATATATATCTACACTAATAAAGAGAAAATGCTAATTGACCATATCTTTGCTATGCCACAGCCAATCAGAAGTGATATGCAAATTGAGCCAACAAAGATGGAGGGTAAATTTGCATATGCAGAATGGCCTGACTGCGGCCTAGCTCACCTATGGGGTCCAGGTTGCAATCAGTAACCCAGCAGGCATGACAGGCAGTGCCTGATGCTGCCAGTGGTTTCCAAGCCATCATAGGGGATCTGGATAGGCGTGGGTGGCCAGAGTCTCTGGGATCACTGTCTGCTCCCAGGCTGCCTATGGACATAGGTGGAGTAGGCTGGGGTTGAACATTTTAATGAAAATGGGCTGCCTGTGCCCCAGCCCACCATGCCTTGTCCCTGGCGAGGAGAGGGCAGTGGACAGTTGGCAGGCACCAGGGCTTGGAAGGGACTGGGAATAACCCGCAGGCATGCTACTAAGAAGAGGTACTGAACCATGAAGACTCAGAGGGCTGGCTGATGGAGGCGAGCAAAGGTGCAGATGAGGTGGCTGAGCTTGAAAAGCACATGGACAGCCTGATGATATAAATCATCTTTCTGCAGAAGGTGCATGAAGAGGAGATTGCAGAGCTGCAGGCGCAGATCCAGTATGCTCAGATCTCCAGGAAGATGGACTTGTTCTCCAAGTCCAACCTCTCTGCTGTGCTCAAGGATATCTGTGCCCAGTATAAGAAGCTGGCTACCAAGAACAGAAAGAAATCAGAAGAATGGTACAAGAACTGCTTCACCATCCTGACCAAGAGCACCGCCAAAGACGAGATGTCTGAAAGCCACCATCTGCTCAAGGTCAAGACCCTGGAGATCAAAGCATGCTGGGGCATGAACTAAGCTCTGAGAAAGCAGCAATGAGAGCTGAAGGATAAGCAGAACTCTGATGTTAGTACTATGCAGGACACAATCAACAAATTAGAAAATGAGTTGAGAACTACAGAGAGTGAAATGGCACAATATTTAAAAGAATATCAGGACCTCTTCAATGTGGCTTTGGACATTGACATTGCAGTTTACAGGAAACTCTTGGAGGAGGTGGGGGTTGAGGAGACCTGGCTCAGTTTCACCAGCGTAGGAAGCATGACCAGTGGCTACTCCCAGAGTTTCCAGATCTTTGGTCCATCTGCTGAAGGTGGTTTACAGACTAGCTCCTTCCCTTCTTAATACACCAGCCATGTCCAGGAGGAGCAGATCAAGGTGGAGGAGATCATTGAGGCTGCAAAAGCCAAGAAAGCTAAGGATGAACCCCAATCTTCAGGAGAAGCTGAAGAGGAGGAGAAGGAGAAGGAAGTGGCTGATGAAGAGGAAGAAGGTACCAAGGAAGAATTTGAGGATGCAAAGGAGGAAGAAGGCGGTGAAGGTGAAAGAGAAGATGCCCAAGAAGCTGAGGATGAGAAGAAAGATGAACGTGCTGGGGAGGAGCAAGCAACCAAGAAAAGATTGAGCCCCACTTTCCTTAATTATTTCAGAAATAATTCCCCTGAAACCAGGTCAACCCCATCACCAACCGAGCAGTTGAGATTCCGATACTATATGGACTAAGAAGTCAATATATATATATATACATTTTGAGATGACTCAGGTTGGACATTAAATGTTGTGCTATGACTTTTCTCCTTATGCAGAATAGCTGCTTGCAGAGTGGCTTCCTGGCTTGCTGCCTGTCTGTGCATGGTCCATGCTTAGGAGTTCAGGATCTATGACAATGTGAATAATTCAGATGTTTACAATAAAAACACATGAATACATGAATTCACTGATGTTAATGTTAAACTTCATGGAAAAAAATAGTCATTTGAATCTTTGGTGGTTAGAAATTAAAAGACCTCAAATCATGTGCAATAAACAATAAATAAAGTCACACTGAATGACAAAAAAAGTACATTAGTGGCCAGGAATTGTTCAAAGAACTGGGGAACCATATCTAAATCAGGAAGGGAAGTCACAGGGTGTATATTATTGCTGTGAATACAGTATTTCCTACTACTTACAACATATACAATGTAATGTATTAGATGGTTTCCTATTGCATGAAGTACTTATTCTCATAGAGTAATACTGGTACATATGTTATAGTTATGGCATATATCATATCCTACCCATATTAATAAAAGGGTAACATGTTAATTAGATCATGCGACCTTCCAAAAGTCCTTCCGGACAAAGCCATGGTGGCGGGGGCCAAGGCAGAGGCAGTTAGGGGTGATCAGGCAAGGAGGGGAAGGCAGTTGGGGGTGATCAGGCTGACAGGGGAGGGCAGTTGGGGGCAATCAACCCAGGATGTAGAATGGTTAGGGGTGATCAAGCAGGCAGGCAGGTGAGCAGTTAGGAGCCAGCAGTCCTGGATTGGGAGGGGGTTGTCTGACTGCCCATTTAGGCCTGATCCTACAGGAGTCTCAGATTGGAGGGAATGCAGGCCAGTCTCAGAGACACCCACCCCTGTGCATGATTTTCGTGGACCAGTTCACTAATATATATAACTGAGTACTTGTGCAATTACTGTCCAGTGGTTTACTATTATTTCACAGAGTTTAGTTTGATCTCCTCCAAAATCTATTGTGAAATACTCCAGGCCAGAAATTATTTCTTATTTTATTTTATTTTTCCCATCACCATTTATCTCCTCTATACCCCATTTCCATCCCCACTCCGCAATCACCACACTGCTATCCATGTCCACAAGTTCTCTCTCTCTCTTTTTTTGCTCAATCCCTCCAATCCCTTCCTCCTTTTTTCAGTAATATTCTCCCCGCTGACCAGAACTACCTGCTTGCTTTCTATTTATGAGTCTGTCTCTATTTTGCTTGGGAGTTCAGTTTATTCATTAAATGCCACATATGAGTGAAATTATAGGGTCTTTGAGTTTCTCTTACTGGCTTATTTTACTCAGCATAATATTCTCCAGATTCATCCATACTGTTGCAAAGGGTAAAATTTCCTTCCTTTTTATGGCCCAGTAATATTCCATTGTATAAATATACTGCAGTTGTTTTATCCACTCATCTACTGACGGACACTTGGGCTGCTTCCAAATCTTGGCTATCCTATCTAATAAAAGGGCAATATGCAAATTAGCTGTTACTTCATCACAAATATGACTGCACCCATTGTGGCTGGGGTGCTGGACACTGGTGGTGTCATCTTGGTGACGAGCCTCAGAGTCCCATGTGCCCCAGCCCACAGAAGGAGGGTGGGTGAGTGGGCCTTTGGTCAGAAGCTGGCTGGGGTGTGCAGGACACTGACATCATTGCAGACCAGGATGAGGGAACTTCCCCACCTACATGTGCCTCTAGTTGTAAATAATGTTGCAATGAATATGGGGTGCAAATAGTCTTGAATTAGTGTTTCAGGTTTCTTTGAATAAATTCTCAGAAGTAGAATCCCTGGATCATAAGGTAGTCCATTTTTAATTTTTTGAAGTAACTCCACACCGTTTTCCACAGTGGCTGCACCAGTCTGTATTCTACCAACTGTGTACAAGTTTTTCTCCACCTCCTCACCAACACTTGTTTGTTGATTTATTGATAATAGGTATTCTGGCAGGTGTGAGGTGATATCTCATTGTAGTTTTAATGTGAAACTCTCTGATGATTAGTGACTTTGAGCATCTTTTTATATATGTATTGGCCACCTGTATCAGAAATGATTTCTTACCCCTTTTCAAGCCCACCTTTGGATCTATACCTTTGTAAGCACTAGGAGTTCATAAATACTAGTTGTTTGGTTTTCTTACCCTGAGTACAGTTTTGAAAGAAAAACACCTCTTTTAATAAAGGAGGATGTGAAGGCCCAGAGCATTTGCATGATTTACTCTTGTAAGAGACACTCCTAAGGCAGGAGCTCTGCACTCTCCCCCTTGTCTGGAGCTCTTCTCTGCACACCTTGCTGCCATTAGACTGGCCCTGATAGCTGCAGCTATGCACTAAGCCTTTCTTTATATTCAAATAGATAAATTTATTTTCTTAGATAACTGACATGGGCTCATATTGTAGGGAGGAGCCAGGCAACAGATCATAAACAGGGCATGTGGTTATGCCTTCTGCTTGGCAATTTCAGCTATTTCTAGGTGGTATGCCACATTTCAGCCTAACCCTTTTATTTTGTTTGAAAACCACAAACTAGTTCTGTGGCAGTAGAACATTCTTCAGCATGCCTCTGATGACATGACTAATTTAGCTCATTTAAACCTTTAAACAACTGTGAACGGGACTAACCCCTGCCCTTTCTTAGTTGCTGAAAGGTATTCTGGGTCTCCCAAGCTCAGCAATGAGCGATTAAAAACAACTACTATCAGGCTGCCTTCAGCAGAGTCTTTAGGAAGTCAAAGATTTCTAGGTAGTTCCAACCCTGTCCACAGAATGACTTTGGCCTCATTCATTCATGGAGATGTATGTCCTAGAATCCTCCACTGATGCCCTCATTCTCCTGGACCTGGCTTTTTTTTATTGTGTTACATGTATACATATCTCCCCATTGCCCGCCCCTCCCAGGCATGCCCCAAACCCCAGTGTCTATGTTCATTTGTTATGTTTATATGTATAGATACAAGTCCTTTGATTGATCTCTTATCTATCCCACCTCTCCTTAACCTACCTGCTATAATTTCACAGTCTGTTTGATGCTTTATTGCCTCTGTATCTATCTTTTTGTTCATCAGTTTACAATGTTCTTTATTATTCACAAATGAGTGAGATCATGTGGTGCTTCTTCTTCATTGACTGGCTTATTTCACTAAGCATAATGTTCTCCAGTTCCATCCAGGTTGCTGCAAATGAAAAGAGTTCCTTCTTTTTAATGGTAGCATAGAATTCCATTGTGTAGATGTACCACAGTTTTCTGATCCACTCCTTTGCTGATGGGCACCTAGACTGTTTCCAAATTGTAGCTATTGTAAATTCTACTGCTATGAACATAGGGGTGCATAAATCCTTTCTGATTGGTGTTTGTAATTTCTTAGGATAAATTCCTAAGAGTGGGATTACAGGGTCAAATGGGAGATCCATTTTTAGTTTTTAAAGAAAACTCCATACTGTTCTCCACAGTGGCTGCACCAGTCTGCATTCCCACCAACAGTGAAGAAGGGTTCCTTTTTCTCCACATCCTCACCAACATTTGTCGTTTGTTGATTTGTTGATGATTGCCATTATGACAGGTGTAAGATGGTATCGCATTGTCATTTTGACTTGCATCTCTTGGATAATTAGTGACTTTGAACATGTTTTTATGTGTCTCTTGGCCTTCCTTCTGTCATCTTTCAAAAAGGTTCTATTTAGGCCTGTTGCTCATTTTTTTATTGGATCGTTTATCTTCCTTTTATTAAGTTGTATAAATTGGTTGTAGATGTTGGAGATTAAATCTTTATCAGTGATAACATTTGCAAATATGTTCTCCCATACAGTGGGCTTTCTTGTTGTTTTGTTGATGGTTTCTTTTGCTGCACAAAAGCTTTTTATTTTGATGTAATCCCATTTGTTTATTTTTTTCTTTAGCTTCCATTAGCTTTGGGGCAGTATTAGTGAAGAAGTTCTTTTGGCATATGTCTGAGATTGTGCTGCCTGTGGATTCCTCTAGTGTTTTTATAGTTTCCCGTCTAATATTTAAGCCCTTTATCCATATTGAGTTTATTTTTGTATTTGGTGTAAGTTGGTGGTCCAGTTTCATTTTTGTGCATGTATCTGTCCAATTTTCCCAACACCGTTTGTTAAAGAGGCTATCTTGAATCCATTGTATGTTCATGCCTCCTTTTTCAAATATTAGTTGAGCATAGCAGTTTGGGTGGATATCTGGATCCTCTATTCTATTCCATTGAGCTATATGTCTGTTCTTGTGCCAATACCAGGCTGTTTTGAGAAGAGTTGCCTTGTAATATAGCTTGAAGTCTGGTATTGAGATCCCACCTACTTTATTATTCTTTCTCAGAATTGCTGTGGCTATTCCTGCTCTTTTTTTAAAAATATATTTTATTGATTTTTTTTTAACAGAGAGGAAGGGAGAGGGATAGAAAGTCAGAAACATCGATGAGAGAGAAACATCTATCAGCCGCCTCCTGCACGCCCCCCACTGGAGTTGTGCCTGCAAACAAGGTACATGCCCCCAACCAGAATTCAACCTGGGAACTTTCAGTCCACAGGCCGATGCTCTATCCACTGAGCCAAACTGGTCTCAGCTTCGTGGTCTTTTTTTGTTCCAGATGAATCTATGAAGAATTCTTTCTAGGTCTGTGAAATATGTCATTGGTATTTTAATGGGTAGTGCATTGAATCTATAGATTGCTTTGGGTAGTATGGACATTTTAATGATGTTAATTCTCCCAATCCATGAGCATGGTATGCTCTTCCATCTGTTAACATCTTCCTCTATCTCTTTTTTTCAGTGTCGTGTAGTTTTCTACATATAGGTCTTTTACTTCTTTAGTTAGGTTTATTCCTAGGTATCTTAATTTTTTTGGTGCAATGGTAAATGTGATTGCTTTTTTAGTCTCTCTTTCTGTAATTTCACTATTAGTGTATAGAAATGCCACAGATTTCTTGGCATTAATTTTGTATCCTGCTACATTGCCAAATTCATATATTAAGTCAATTAGTTTTGGGATGGAGTCCTTCAGGATTTTTATGTACAGTATCATGTCATCTGCAAATAAGGACAGCTTTACTTCTTCTTTTCCAATTTGGAAGCCTTCTTTGTCTTGTCTAATTGCAATGGCTAATACTTCCAGTACTATGTTGAACAGGAGAGGTGAGAGTGGGCATCCCTGTCTTGTTCCTATTCTTAGGGGAAATGGTTTTAGTTTCTGCCCATTGAGTATGATGTTAGCTGTGGGTTTATCATATATGGCTTTTATGATGTTGAGGTATGCTCCTTCTATTCCCACTTTGCTGAGAGATTTTATCAAGAAAGAGTGTTGGATTTTGTCAAATGCTTTTTCTGCATCAATTGATATGACTATGTGATTTTTATCTCTCAATTTGTTTATGTGATGTATCACGTTTATTGATTTGCAGATATTGTACCATCCCTGCATTCCTGGGATGAATCCTACTTGGTCGTGGTGTATGATCTTTCTGATGTACTGCTGGATTCGATTTGCTAGAATTCTGTTGAGGATTTTGGCATCTATGTTCATGAGAGGTATTGGCCTATAATTCTCTTTCATTGTGTTGTCTTTATCTGGTTTTGGTAATAGGGTGATGCTGGCTTCATAGAAGGTGTTTGGAAGTGTTCCTTCTTCTTGAATGTTTTTGAATAGTCTGAGGAAGATAGGTTTTAATTCTTCCTTGAATGTTAGGTAAAACTCTCCTCTGTAGCCATCTGGCCCTGGGCTTTTATTTGCTGGAAGCTTTTTAATGACTGCTTCAATTTCTTCCATAGTTATTGGGGTATTGAGATGTTTAGATTCTTCCTGGTTGAGTTTTGGAAAGTTATATTTTTCTAGGAATATGTCTATTTCTTGCAGGTTGTCCAATTTGTTGTAATAGAGTTGTTCATAGTATTTTTTAACAATCCTTTGTATTTGGTGGGGTTTGTTGTTATTTCTCCTCTTCCATTTCTGATTTTGTTTATTTGGATCTTCTCTCTTTGCTTTTTGGTGAGCCCGGCTAGAGGTCCATCAATCTTGTTTATCCTTTCAAAGAACCAGCTCTTGGTTGGTTTTGTTGATCTTTTGAATTGTTTCTTTGGTCTCCATGTTGTTTATCTCCACTCTGATCTTTACTATTTCCTTCCTTCTGCTTACACTGGGCTTTTCTTGTTGCTCTCTTTCTAGCTCTTTGAGTTGTAGGGTTTGGTAATTTATTACCATTTTTTCCTGTTTTTTTTTTTTTTTTTTTTTTTTTTTGCAGTAGGCTTGTAGGGCTATGAACTTCCCTCTCAAGACTGCTTTCACTGTGTCCCATAAATTTTGTCTTGTTGTGTTGTCATTGTCATTTGTTGTCAGGATGTTTTTTATTTCTTCCTTGATGTCTTTGGTTACCCAGTCATTGTTTAATAGCATGCTGTTTAGTCTCCATGTGTTTGATTTCTTTCTATTGTTTTTTTATTATAGTTGATTTCCAGTTTTATGCCACTGTGGTCTGAGAAAATGCTTGATATGATTTCTATCTTCTTGAATTTGAAGAGACTATTCTTATGACCCAAGATATGATCTATCTTTGAAAATGACTCATGTGCACTGGAGAAGAATGTATATTCTGTGGTTTTGGGGTGAAATGTTCTGAAGATGTCAATTAATTCCATGTAGTCTAGTGAGTCATTTAGGAGTGATGTTTCTTTTCTGATTTTTTGTTTTGAGTATTTGTTCAGTGGTGACAGTGAGGTATTAAAGTCTCCTACTATGATTGTATTGCTGTCAATTTCTCCATTAATATCCTCCAGGAGTTTTTTTAAAAATGTATTTAGGTGCTCCTATATTGGGTGCATATATGTTTACCAGAGTTATTTCTTCTTGTTGGATTGTTCCCTTTAGTATTATGAAGTGGCCTTCTTTATCTCTTGTTATGTCCTTCACTTTGCGATATAATTTGTCAGATATAAGTATTGCAACCCCAGCTTTTTTTCATTTCCATTTGCCTGAAATACCATCTTCCATCCCTTCACCCTCAATCTGTGTGCGTCTCTTTTCCTGAGGTGGGTTTCTTGCAGACAGCAGATATATGGATCATGTTTTCTTATCCAATCAGTTACCCTATGTCTTTTGATTGGAGCATTTAATCGTTTTACATTTAAAGTTATTATTGATAAGTACTTATCTGTCGCCATTTTTGGTGTTTAGCCCCGAATTCCTTCTTCGCTTCCTATTTCTTTTTATTACAGCAGACCCTTTAACATTTCTTGTATTGCTGGTTTGGTGCTAATATATGCCCTTAATCCTTTTTTGTCTGTGAAGATTCTGATTTCACCTTCAATTTTGATTGAGAGTCTTGTATGGTACAGTATTCTTGGATTCAAACCCTTCCTTTGCATGACTTTTTATATTTCATTCCATTCCCTTCTGGCCTGATGAGTTTCTGTTGAGAAGTCAGTAGCTAGTCTTATGGGGGTTCCTTTGTAGGTAACTTTCTGTTTCTCTCTGGCTGCTTTTAAGATTCTTACTTTGTCATCGGTGTCTGCCAATTTAATTATAATGTGCCTTGATGTCGGTTTGTGGGGTTCATTTTGCTTGGGACTCTGTGATCTTCTTGGATTTGTGTGGGTTTTTCTTTCCTATATTGGGGAAATTTTCTGTCATTATTTCTTCAAGCAGGTTCTCTAATCCTTGCTCAGTTTCCACTCTTTCTGGAACCCCAATGTTGGGATATTGTTTTGTTTCGTGTTATCCCAAAGTTCCCTTAAGCTATCCTCTTGCTTTTTAACTTTTTTTTCTAGAAGCTGCTGTACTTGGGTATTTTTTCCTACTGTGTCTTCTAGGTCACTGATGCGGTCCTCTGCTTCTTCTAGTCTACTTTTGATGCTTTCTATTGAGTTCTTTAAAGCAGTGATGTCATTTTTTATTTCTTTGTGCATTTCTTCATGCTTTTTCTTCATTTCCTCTTGACTCTTACTCAGAATGTCGATTTTGTCTTCCATTCTTTTCATCCACCTTATGATCATGTTTCTGAACTCTTTCTCTAGCAGGCTTATTTCTGCTTCTATTTTCTTTACTTCCTTTTCTGGTGATACCTGCCTATCTGTCGTATGCGGCCTGTTTCTTCTTCTGCCCATGGTTTTTCTTCTCCGGGTGTTTGGTTATGTGGTTCTCTCTCTTACGTTGATTCAAAGGCACAAACTACAACATGACCCGGTACAGCACACAAGGCACTGAACAGAAATGTATTCACAATGTTAATAATCACCAATAAGGTGACCACCAATGAAAGACAAATTAGCGGTAAGTAGAGAAAAAGAAGAGGCAAATGAGAGAAAAAGAAAGGAAAGAAGTGCCCAAATCAAATTGGGAGAGGGAGAAAAAAAATAACTAAATGAACAAAAATAAAAAAATAAAAAAATAAAATAAAATAAAGGAGAAGAAGAAAAAGAAAAGAGAAAGAGAAACAAAGTCAGAGATAAAAGAAAGTGGATAAGAGAGAAAAGGGCAACAAAATATAGATGTCAGGAGAAAACTCCAATAGAACAGTCACTGCTCCCAACAAAGGCCAGCAACCGGAACCTAGAGATTAATACAAACTGCAAATAACAACTGGTATCGAGGGAGGTGAGGGAAAAGGGAAGTAGAAAACAATGCAAGCAAAAAGCAAAATAAAACAAGTAGAATAAGCTAAAACAATCTCACAAAAAAGTTAAAAAAATCAATATAATCACTGTTCAGGCAAATAGGAAAAAAAGGACATAGAGAAAAAACAACTTTTTGGCTAGTGATGACAAGAAGGGAGAGGTTTGTATGGACTTATAGTAGGGGATTTGAAATTAGATATCTAAGTGGGGTGAAATTTTAGCCAGGTAAAGAGAAAGAATAAGGAGAATCTAAAGTTGCAAAAGGGAAAGAGAAACAAGACAACAAAATGGGGAAAGTTAGGTGGAAAGTGTTGGCATAAAGGTAGAGTTGAGTTGGAGTAAAATTATGGTAAAGGAAAGATGAAAATAGAATATAAAACTCTAATCCTGAAGTAAAATAAAGAGAAAACAAAATGACACTTGTTTTTTTCCAAAAAGGTAAAAAACTAGTAGTAATAATTGTAGTTGAAAACAAAAATGTAATAATTAAAAAGGTAAAATCATTTGAGGTGGAAAGAAAAAAAAATAGTCTTTTAATTAAAATATGTAAAAATAAAAAAAATTAAAAAAAAGAGAAAAAAAAATAGAATGGTCATTCACTTCCACTATTATTCTGCTTGGCACTCCTGTTTCCCAGTAAGGAAGGTATTGCAGTTCCCTGTGTTGCACTGTTTACGTTTTAATCTCTTTATTCTTTTGTGGTTATGCGAGAGTCAATTTGTGTGTCATCCACTGGGTGGCAGTGTTTTGGAATTGATCTCTGAGGCAAAGCACAGGACCTCTCTAGGCTGTGCTCAGATCCTGTTACTCTGTGGTTCTCAAAGCCGGTTTGTGGGGATTTTGTAGCGGGGACAGTGTAATAACTCCCAGGCTGTCCCTCTGCCTCAGATAAAAATGAGTCATTTTCCAAAGCTCCCCTCTGTCAACAGCTCGGAGAGTTTGCCTCCACACTTAGGGATCACGCCCTGCCCACCTCCGCAGACCTCTCCAGAGGCAACTTTCCTGCAGCCCAGCTCCCACAGTATGTGCGTCTTTGTTCTGAGGGGCAGGAGACCTCACCTTATCTCAGATTAAATCTGACCTTTCTGTGTGGCGTGTGGATCTCTGAATCTGCTGCCCGCATGTCTGTGCCGATTGGAGAGCGGTGTTCTGGGTCCCCCACTGTTCAGTGAGTAATTCAGCCTCAGTGTTCAGACCGCCGCAGACATCCCTCTCCCTTGGCAAGATGGCGCGGTCTCCACCCATTCTCACTTCTGTATACTAGTCTGTTTATATTTAAAGTTATTATTGAAAGGTACTTGTTTATAGCCATTTTTATTTTTTGAGGCTGTGTAACTTCTTACCTTTAGTTTCTTCTTTTTACAGCATTCCTTTAGCATTTTTTTGCATTGCTGGTTTGGTAGTGATAAACTCCCTTAGCTCTTTTTTTTTGTCTGTGAAGCTCCTGATTTCCCCTTTAATTTTGATTGATAGTGTTGCTGGATAGAGTATTCTTGGATTGAGTCCCTTGCTTTGCATCACTTTGTATATCTCCTTCCTTTCCTTTCTAGCTTTATGTGTTTCTGTTGAGAGATAATTTGATAATCTGATGGGGGATCTTTTGTAGGTAACTCTCTGTCTCTCTCTTGCAGCCTTTAAGATTCTCTCTTTGTTGATAACATTTGCCACTGTAATTATAAAGTGTCTTGGTGTGAGTCTTTTGAGATTCATCTTGCTTGAGACTCTGTACTTGAGTAACTTTTTTCTTCCCCATATCAGAGAAGTTTTCTCTCATTATTACTTGAAATAAATTTTATAATCCTTGCTGCTCTTTTTGTCTTTCTGGCAGCCCTATTGTACATATGTTATTTCATTTTGCATTGTCCCAAAGCTCCCTTAGGCTCTCCACTGGCTTTTTAATTTTTTTCTCTAGTTGCTTTTCAAATTGGGCTTGTTTTTGCACCTGATCTTCTAAGTCACTGATTTGATCCTTTGCTTCTTCTACTTTACTGTTGAAGCCTTCCATGGTGTTTTGCTTGTAGCAATATCATTTTTCATTTTTTCCTGATTTTTGCATAGGTTATTGATTTTCTCATCCATCTGGTGTATGAACTGTATGACCATTACTCTGAATTCTTTTTCTGTCATGTTGCATGCTTCTGTTTCACTTATTTCCTTACTTGGTGATTCCTGCTTTTCTTTCCTCTGTGGATTGCTTCTTTGTCTCCCCATTCTGACTATCACCAGAAGGTTCAGATATCGAGTTGCCGGGGCCTGGACCATATGCAGTGGGAGTTTTGCACCCTCCAAGTGTCACTGAATATCTCTGATGCCAAGATGTGTAATTGCTGTGGGTTGGTGGGATCCACGCTTACCCTGGGTCATAGTCACAGACACTTAGTGTGGCTTTGTGTGTGCACCTAGAATCAGGGACCCTGCCTGCACCACATTTTCAGTGAACCCACCTGCATGTGCCAAAAATCAAAGTCCCCTATTGTGTTAGGAGTAAGAGGCTACCTGTGTCCATGCCGAGAATCAAGTATCAGAGTCTCTGTTTCTTGGTGCTACCTCACACTGAGAATCCTGTCCTTGTGTGCACATGTGCCAAGAATTGGAGTCACTGGCTCTTAGTGTGAATGTACTAGGAATCAGGGATCTCAGACACATGTATTGAGGAATGGAGTCTAGTCACTGGTGGTCAGTGTGCCACAATGTGACCAGGTTGTTCAGTCACAATGTGTTGGCAGGAGGTCCACTTCTGCCCTTTGGTAAACAGCCTTCTGTGTACACTTTTCCTGAATCAAAGTCAGGTGGAACTGCCACTTAGTGTGTGTGTCCGGTCTGGTCACGCGGGTGTGCACTGTGGAAAACAAACTCCCTGTGTCCATATACCCAGGCTCAAATTCAGCGCTGCCTTCCTTTGTGGGCATAGTGTCTGGTCATGGGGAACACACTCCAGGTTAAAATTCACTGCAGCCTCTCTGCTAAGGTGCAGGGTCTTGTTTGCACCCCCAGCCTCAAATTCAGTGCTGTCTCCCTGCATGGTCTCAGAAAACCCCCTCCCTAAGGATGAGCAGATAGGCTCGAATTCCACTCTATCTCCAGGCCTGGGCTTTGAGATGAGTTGTGGGAAATAAATTCCCCAAGTTTACAAGTCTGGGCTCAAGTTCAGCACTGTCTCTCTGCCCTGCATGGACAAGGGATCTGGTCACAGAAACTACCTCCCTAGGGGTGAGGAGCTTGGCTTTAATTCCACTCAGTCTCCCTGCCTGGACACAGAGATGAGTCACGGGAAACAAATTCCCCGTGTTTGACACCAAGGCTCAAAGTCAGGCAGAGTCTCCACTGCTTTGTTTGTGCCAAAAGCCTTATTGTGTGGCTGGGATCTGGTAGTTTCTATGTCACTGCTGTGGGAGTGGCGGGGGAGAGGTATTGGCTTTGTGACTCACAGAAATCTGTGCTGGGTGCCTGGAATATTGGTGTCCCTGGGTCTGCAGCTGTGGTGGCTGGTCTTCTACCAGAGTGGCTGTAGAGTCCTGATTTGCTTCCTATACCAGACTGGATGGTGGTGAGGCTAGGATCCTAGTCTCAAGCAGTTCTGTTCTTCAAGATGGCATGGTCTCTGTGCCACCGTGTCCTCCCTGTAGAGTTTGTGGTGGCCATATGGTTTTGCCATCTAAGACTGCCCAGATTGGCAACCCCCTGGAAGAACTGCCAGGTCTAAATGTCCCTATTTCACTCACACACACAACCACACATGTCCACACTCTCACTCTCTCATACACTCTCCCTCCCTACCTTCCTGCTGGCCACCATCTTGCCTCTTCCTGGGCCTTCTATTCTATTCCATTGGTCTATATGTCTGTTCTTGTATCAGTACCAGGCAGTTTTGAGAATAGTGGCTTGGTAATATAGTTTGATGTCTGGTATTGTGATCCCTCCTACTTTGTTCTTCTTTCTCGGGATAGCTGTGGCTATTCAAGGTCTTTATTATTATTATTATTCAAAATGAATTTTTGTAGAGTTTGTTCTAGATCATTGAAATATGCCATTGGTATTTTTTAAAGGTATTGCATTGAAGATTACTTTAGGTAGTATGGACATTTTGATGATGTTGATTCTACCAATCCATGAACATGGTATGTTCTTCCATTTGTTTATGTCTTCCTCTATCTCTTTTTTCAATGTCCTGTAGTTTTCTGAGAACAAGTCTTTTATATCCTTGGTTAGCTTTATTCCTAAGTATCTTAATTTTTTTTTTGTGCAATGGTAAATGAGATTGTTTTTTTCTTTCTATTACTGTGAGTTCATGATTGGTGTATAAAAAAGCTATTGAATTTGGGTGTTAATTTTGTATCCTCCTACATTGCCAAATTCATTTATTCGATCTAGTAGTTTCTTGATGAAGTCTTTGGGGTTTTCTATGTGTAGTATCATGTCTTCTGCAAATAAGGACAGTTTTACTTTTTATTTTTAAATTAGGATGTATTTTATTTCTTCTTCTTGTCTGATTGCTATTTCACTATTGCTAGTACTTCTAATACTATGTTGAACAGGAGTGGTGAAAGTGGGCATATTTGTCTTGTTCCTATTCTTAGGGGAAATGAGTTTAGTTTTTCCCCATTGAGTATGATGTAGGCTGTAGGTTTGTCATATAGGGCTTTTATTATGTTAAGGCATGATCCCTCTATTCCTACTTGGCTGAGAGTTTTTATCAAGAAAAGGTGTTGGAAAAAGCTAAAGGAGTTCATCAACACCAAACCAGTATTATATGAAATGCTGAAAGGTACTCTTTAAGAAGAGGAAGAAGAAGAAAAAGGTAAAGATAAAAATTATGAACAACAAATACTTATCTATCAACAAGTGAATCTAAAAATTAAGTGAATTAAAATTTTATAAACAGAATAAACTGGTCAATATAATAGAATCAGGAGCACAGAAAGGGAGTGTACTGATAATTCTCAGGGGGAAAGGGGAGAGGGGGGTGCAGGGAGAGACTGGACAAAAATCTTACACCTATGGATGAGGTCAATGCAGGGGGTGGTAAGGGTAGAGGGAGGGGTGGGAGCTGGTGGAGGGGAGATATGCGGTGGGGGGAAGAGGAACAATTGTAATAATCTGAACAATAAGGATTTAATTAAAAAGATAGTTATTCCCAACATTTTCAAATAAAAAAAAAGAAAGGGTATTGGATTTTGTCCTATGCTTTATCTACATCAATTGATATGATTAAGTGATTTTTGTCTCAGTTTGTTTATGTGACGTTTTACATTTATTGATTTGTGAATATTGTACTATCCTTGCATCCATGGTATAAATTCCACTTGGTCATGTTGTATAAACTTTCTAATGTATTGCTGAATACGATTTGCTAGAATTTTGTTGAGGATTTTAGCATCTATATTCATCAATGACATTAGCCTGTAATTCTTTTTTTGTGTGTGTGTGGTTTCTTTATCTAGTTTTGGGATTAGGGTAAGACTGGCTTCATAGGAAGAGCTTAGAAGTGTGTCTTCCTCTTGAATTTGCTGGCATAGTCTGAGAAGGATAGGTTTTAGTTTTTCTTTCAATGCTTGGTAAAACTTCCTTATAAAGCTATCTGGACAAGGGCTTTTGTTTGCTTGAAGATTTTTGATCGCTGCTCCAATTTCTTCAGTAGTTATCAGCCTATTCAGGCTTTTTTATTCTTATGGTTGAGTTTTGGGAGCTTGTATTTTTCTAGGAATATGTCCATTTCATCTAGGTTGTACTTTTTGCTGGAATAGAGTTGTTCATAATATTTTTTCATAATCATTTGTATTTCTGTTGGATCAGTTGTTATTTCACCTCTTTTATTTTTTATTTTGTTTATTTGGATACTCTCTCTTTGCTTCTGGAAGAGCCTGGCTAGAGGTTCATCAATCTTGTTTATCATTTCAAATAACCAGCTCTTGGTTTTTGTTGATATTATGTATTATTTCCTTTTGGTCTCTATGTCATTTATCTCTGCTCTGATCTTTATTATTTCCTTCCTTCTGCTTACTCTGACTTTTTCTTGTTGCTCTCTTTCTAACTCTTTGACTTGTAAAATTAGGTAATTTATTACTACTATTTCTGTGTTTTTATTCCCTCTCAAGATTGCTTTCATTGTGTCCCATAGATTTTGGATTGTTGTGTTCTTATTGTCATTTGTTGCCATGATGCTTTTTATTTCTTCTTTGATCTTCTGGTAACCCACTGTTTAATAGCATGCTATTTAGTTACCAAGTGTTTGAGTGTTTTTTTTTTAATTGTAATTGATTTCTAGTTTTATACCATTGTGATCCGAGAAGATGCTTGATATGATTTCTATCTTCTTTAATTTGAAGAGACTCTGTCTGTGACCCAATATATGGTCTATCTTTGAAAATGACCCATGTGCACTTGAGAAGAATCTATACTTTGTGGTTTTTGGGTGAAATGTTCTGAAGATGTCAATTAATTCCATCTGATATGTGAGTCATTTAGGATTGATGTTTCTTTGATGATTTTTTTCTTTAGAGAAATTGTCCAATGATGATAGTGGGGTATTAAAGTCCCCTACTATGACTGTATTTTTATCAGTCTCTCCCATGATATCCCCCAGAAGTTTTTTAAATGTATTTGGGTGATCCTGTATTGGGTGTGTATATGTTTACACAGTGTTACTTTTTCTTGATGGATTGCTCCTGTTAGTATTATGAAATGGTCTTCCTTATCTCTTGTTATGTCCTTCACTTTGAGATCTAATTTGTCATATATAAGTATTGATATCCCAACTTTTCTTTCCATTTCCATTAGTCAGAAAAACATTTTTCCATCCCTTCACCATCAGTCTGTTTGAGTCCTTTTTTCTGAGGTGGATTTCCTGTAGACAATAGATATATGGTTCATATTTTCCTATCCACTCAGTTATCCTATGTCTTTTAATTGGTGCATTTAATCCATTTAATTTGAAGTTATTATTGATAGGTACTTACTTGTTGCCATTTTTATTCTTTACCCCTTTGTTTCTTCTTCGCTTCCTATTTCCTCTTTTTACAGCAGACCCTTTAGCATTTCTTGCATTGCTGGTTTGGTGGTAATTATCTCCCTTAGTTCTTTTTTGTCGTGAAGCTCATGATTTCACTTTCAGTTTTGATTTTAGCCTTGCTGGGTGTGGCATTCTTGGATTAAGATCTTTCCTTTGCATGACTTTGTATATTTCATTCAATTCCCTTCTAACCTGATGTTTTTCTGTTGAGAAATCAGTTGCTAATCTAATGGGGATTTCTTCGTAGGTAACTTTCTGTCTTTCTCTGGCTGCTTTTAAGATTCTTACTTTGTTGTTAGTGTTTGCCAGTTTAGTTAAAATGTGTCTTGGCATTGGTCTTTTGGGGTTCATTTTGTTTGGGACTTTGTGAGCTTCTTGGATTTGTATGAGTTTTTTTTCCCTACATTAGGGAAGTTTTCTGTCATTATTTCTTCAGTTTTTCTATTCCTTGTTCAGTTTCCTCTCCTCCTCCCACCCCTATCATGTGGATGTTGTTTTGTCTTGTCCCAAAGTTCCCTTAGGCTCTCCTCCTATTTTTCTCAGTTTTTTTACTAGATGCTGCTCTGCTTGGGTAGTTTTTCCTACCTTGTCTTCTAGTTCACTGATGCAGTCTTCTGCTTCTTCTAGTCTACTCTTGATGCTTTCTTTATAGCAGCAATGTCATTTTTCATTTCTTCTTGGTTCTTTTTTTCCTCATGGTTCTTACACATATTGTTGAATTTTGTCTTCCATTCTTTTCAGCCACCTTATGACCATTTCTCTGAATTCTTTCTCTTGCAAGTTGCTTGCCTCCATTTCATTTACTTCCTTTTGTGGTGATGCCTCCTTTTCTTTCATATGTGTGCTGTTTCTTTGTCTCCTCATGATTTCTCTTCTCCAGTTATCTGGTTTTGTGGTTCTCTCTCTCATTTTACTAGGGTAAATCTGACCTTGAGAAGATGCAGAGTTCATCTGAGTCCACATATTCGTGTTGCTTGAGGTTTGGAGTCCCTGGGTTTGCAGCTGTTCCCTGGGTGTTATTGTTGTAGGTTCCTGTGATTTTTAGGCTTCTTATGATAGCCACTCTCCCCTTCAAAATTGCATGGTCTCTGCATCAGAGCTTGTTGCTTCAGGAGAGATTTCAGCAGCAGAGGAGGCTGCCCAGTCAAGGGAACCTGGTAATCCCCAACAGTGCCTTGGAGTATAGCTGTCCCTCAACCCACAAATATACACTCCCTGTGCGACCACACACTCTTCATTCATTATCTCACTCATACACTATCTTGTAGCCTAGCTTCCCATTAGCGGCCATCTTTGTCTTCTCAAATTTCACACACTATCTTTTAGCCTACCTATATGTTGGCAGCCATATTCCTCATCTGAGCACTGGTTTAAAACTACAGGGCTCAGAACAAGGGAGGTTCCAGAAACATTTCATTCACTTTGGGAATTCCTTTGATTTCCAAAAGGACATTTTATGTTTTAAAAGCATCTCTTCTTCCAAGAACTCATTATTTTTAAAGAGCCCCAAATAAATCTCCCATAATTTTTATTATCCATTTTTAGTACTATTCTTTCTTTGTTATTACAGCTTTAAAATGAGTTATCAATTATTTGTAGCAATCTTTTAAGTTCCCAAATAAATTACTTTAGAGCTGATTAACAGAATTCCCAAAAGTCAGTATGGGGGGCATTCTAAAAATCTAGGAAAAAAATACTATATTCATGCCTTCGAATCGAGTGCTCATGGAGCCTCATTAATAAGAATCTGGGTCTCATGCAGGTTTAATGAATACTTGACACCAAACCAACTGATGAAAGTTTCTTTTAGTTACAGAAGCTGTTCATTCTAGAAAACTTTGCTCTCCTATTTCAGAAGAGAAAAATAATTGACACAAAATATTAATTGGGTCTTTTTAAAACTATCATTGAGTATGTGCTTCCTTATACCAGATATGTCACATAGAGATCAAACAAATATGTCCCTTACAACTTACAGCGTGTCTCACTAGCTTTTAGAAGAATTCTCTGTGAAGTACAGCAACAAATATAGATTTTTTTTTTACATTAGAACTGAGAATCAGCTGCAACTCTGTTGGTCTGTGTTGACCTCTACATGTCATCTCATTCTGAAAACAAAGTTGAAACCACTCTCTGGTTCAACAAAAGCAATGGTAGAAATTTGCAATGCCTCTAACATCATCTGTTTGGTCACAACAAACCTCCTATCCATTATTGTCCCATTGGTCACATAGTCATGCCCCAAACCAATGGGGCTAGCAAATATATTGCACCTATCAAGAAGGTTGGCAGGAAAAGGACAAATAATTGTAAACAAAAAATGTGATGTGGCCCAGTCCGGGTGGCTCAGTGGTTGAGTGTTGACCTATGAACCAGGAGATCATGGTTCAATTTCCAGTCATGGCACATGCCCAGGTTGTGGGGTCAATAGCCAGTGTGGGGCATGTAAGGAGGCAGCTGATCAATGATTCTCTCTCATCATTGATGTTTCTATCTCTTCCTCTCTGAAATCAATAAAAATATACATATTTTTAAAAAGAATGTGATCTTTCCCAATTTGCTCTTCTGCCCAAAAAAATATTTTCACTTCTCCCCAAGATACTCAAAATTCCCAGCCACCGGGCACATAAGTTCAGAATCTGGATATGTACATCATGGCTGCTTGCTGCTCTTCTTGATTAAGAAACCTATAAACTAAAATGACTGTTGTTCATCCAATTCTTCTCAAACACCCAATATAATACAGTGGTTGGGCAGGGACAGTATATTGAAAATTGGAAGAAAGTGAAGTACATACCAATCACTGGTTTATAGCAATTCTAGTATTTCACTGAGTAAAGGTGGCAAGCTCCCCCACTCTGATGGTGGGGAATGCTCTTTGATTTGTTCCTGTAACAATTTGTAGGAGTCACTTCTCAGTTCACTGTTATATGTGGTGCTTGAACCCACCCCTATACAGCTCTCCTTTTCCCATTATTACCCTTGGGCTCCTCTGAAGTGGATATTGGAAAATATGCCATTCATGGTTGAGAAGCTATCTCAGATTAGAGACTTTGCTTCTTAATCTATTATCAAATAAAAATGTATCAATTGACTTCCAACTTTTAAATAACATCAAAGATGTAACTGCCCCTTTTTCTCTCCCCCAGGAACATGCTCATCATGAATTATGTATCACAGCTATCTCATCCATACATGATGTAAGGTGGAGGAGAGGGGCTGTGCATGGTGAACAATGATGAAGTGCCAATCTCTGTTGGGCAAGGAGAAGGAAGCAGAAAGAGCTCACCTTTTTTTATATGGGATCCTGATAGGAGGAATTTCCCAATGACCTACAAGGGATATTTTGTAATTTGAATAGTCAAATAGCTTATGGTCATATATTGCTCTACTTAACTGTTTTTGTTTCCAATAAGTTTGATCCCAGAGAAACTCCATATAAATTAGTAGCCACACCTGTGATTTTTTCAAGTAAGTTTGATATTCCATATGTAATTTTATCTTACCAAGCTTCAGATAGTCTCTTTCTCTCCCCACTCCTTCCCTTGGCCATTTTATCTAATTTACAAATTTACTAAAACCATATTAATCTAATCAACAAAGTTAACCATGGGTGTACTGGATCTGTGTCTAATCTTTGCCTTTTTAATTTTTAATTTATTAATTTATTTTTATTATTACAGATATACAGATGCCCCCTGTTACTCTCCTGCCTTTTCTCTCCTTCACCTGGCTTCAAGCCATACTAGTTTTTCACTGCATTATTGTCAGTGTCCATGGGATATGCATATATGCCTGAGTTCTTTTGTTAATCTCTTACCCCACCCTCTGAATCTGTAAGTCTTTTCCATGCTTCCATATCTCTGGTCCTATTTGTTCATCAGTTTATTTTGTTGAACTGTAAATGAGATTATATGATATTTGTCTTTCTCTGCCTAGTTTATTTCTCTTAGCATAATAATCTTCCATTCATGCTGTCTCAAAGGATAAAACAACCTTCTTTTTAATAGTTGCATAGTATTCCATTGTGTAAAGGTACCATGGCTCTTTTATCCACCTATCTATTCATGGGCACTTGGACTGTTTCCAGATCATAGCTATCCTATATAATAAAAGGCTAGTGACCATAATGGTATCGCAACCAGAACAATGGATAGACCAATTGCTATGAGGTGCATTGACCACCTCTCAGTCCCTCCCTGTGCCCACAGGCTCTGATCACTGGATGGTGAACAGGGAACCACAGGGAATCAGGATAGGTGTAGGGGACTGGTGAGCAAGCTGAAGGCAGACCTTTTAGTCCCTCCCCCTTGCCTGCAGGCTCCAATTGATTGCCAGATGGCAAATAGGGAACCTGGGCAGGTGTCTGCAGTGCGGTGGGACTGGAGACTGGTGAATGTACAGAAGATGGCCCTGATCGCAGTCCAGGCCTAGAGACCTTACCCATGCATGATTTCGTATGCTGGGCCTCTAGTAGTACATGATACTGCTGTGAACATAGGGGTGCATATATTCTTTCGAATTAGTGTTTTGGGTTTCTTTGAATACATTTCCAGAATTGAATTGCTGGGTCATGAGGACAATTTCAATTTTAATTTTTTTGAGAAAACTCCATACTGTTTTCCACAGTAGCTGCATCATTCTGCATTCCTACCAGCAGTATACTAGGGTTTCCTTTCCTCCACACCCTGAATAGTACTTGTTTGTGGATTTATTGATAGTACCAATTTTGACAGCTGTGCCTCAATATATCTTTAACTTGCATCTTTTTGATGATTAGTAATGTTTCCATATGCCTATTGATCATCTGTATGTCCTCTTTGGAGAAGCATCTATGTAGGTCCTTTTCCCATTTTGATTTGAATTGTTTGTCTTCCTTTTATTGAGTTGTATGATTTCTTTGAATATTTTAGAAATTAACCCCTTAATACATTTATCATTGGCAAAGATGTTCTCCCCTATAGTGCATTCTTTTTTCATTTTGATGATGGTTTCCTTTGTTATGCAGAAGCTTTTTAGTTTGATATAGTACCATTTGTTTATTTTTTCCTTGTTCATTTTACATTAAGAGATGTATCAGTGACAATTCTACTATGTTAGATTTCTGAGATTTACTGTCTATGTTTTCTCCTAGGATTTTTATAGTTCTGTGATTTATATGTAAGTCTTTTATCCATTTTAAGTTTATTATTGTATATGGTATAAGTTGGTGGTCTAGTTTTTGTGCATACCTGTATAATTTCCCCTACACCATTTATTAAAGAGACTGTCTCTACTCTATTATATGCTCTTGTCTCTTTTGTACAATATAAATTGGCCATATTGGTGTGGGTGGATTTCTGTTCTGTTCCATTGGTCCATATGCCTGTTATTTTGCCATTGCCATGTTTTTTATTTTATTTTTATTACAATGGCTTTGTAGTATAGTTTGATTATATGGTAGTGTGATGCTTCCAACTGTTTTTCTTTCTAAAGATTGCTGCAACTATTTAGGGTCCTTTTTGGTTCCATATACATTTTTAGAATATTTGTTTTAGAACAGTGAAGTGTACTGAGGGTATTTTAATGGGGATTGCATTGGATGTAAATATTGCTTTGGATAGTATGGACAATTTAATGATATTAATTTTTCCATTCACAAACATAGTATATGCTTCCACTTATTGGTATTTTCCTCTAATGTCCTATAGTTTTATGAGTAGAGATCTTTTATCTTATTGGCTATATATATAGTTTATCTGAGTGTTCATTGTTGCTGTAAAAAATGTCATTGAGAAAATCTCCAAAATGGTGGCCAGCAGGATGGTAGTGAGAAACAGAGTGTGAGTGAGGGAGGGAGCAAAAGGGGAGTGTGTAGATATGTATGGTATATGTCTGAGTGAGGGATAGTTAGATCCTGCAGGACTTTTGGGGGCTTGAGGATGGGGCTTTCTTAGATGGGGAGCTCCTGCTACTGCTGCAAGCACTTTCAGCAGCCTTCACTAGCATAGAAACCATGCCATCTTGAATGATAGAGCTGCCGTGACTAGGAGCACAGCCTTATCATGATCCAGACTGGCCTCAGACACCAATCTGGACCCAACAGAAACTCTGTCCAAAGACTTGCTATCTTAGACCCATGGACACTAGAATTCCAGCCTTCCCAGCCACAGAATCCTCTGTGTCTTGGGGTATGTTACCTTCCAGGCACTTGGGCTTTCAGGATGCATAGCTCTCCCGCTGCTGAAGCCATAATCCCTGCACATCCTGAGGCCTGTGCTCTCTGGTGACACTTGGGCTGCAGGCCCTCTCATTGGCTTGATGCTGTGGCCATGGGCCCTGTGTGTCCTGGTGCCTAGGATCTCCAGTAACTCATTTGCACAAATCTTCTGCCACCCTATTGCTTCATCCAGGGGCCCCACATGTCCAAGTGCCTAGACTCTCTGGTAACTCTCTGGGTGTGCATCTCTCCTGCCTTCATGCTGCTTCAGCCATTGCCCCCCGCCTGTGTGACTGGGTACCTGGACCTTCAGTGATAGCAAATTATGGGAGACAATGAAACTACCCCCAAAGGAAAGAAAAGGAAGGATTGCCAGAAAAGGAACTAAATGAAATAGAGTCATGCAATGTCAGAAGAATAATTCATAGAAGGGTTCATACAGTTCATAAACTAGACGGATAAGAAAATTAACTAGTTATGTAAAAATCAAGAGTAAATAAAAATGATATAACTATAATAAAAAAATGGAAGGTTTCAACAGTAGACTAGAAGATTTGGAGGATGGAATTAATGAGTTAGAAGAAACAGATGAGAAAAACACCAAATATGAATAGCAATTGGCAAAAAATATTAGAAGGCAGGAGGAGAGCCTAAGGGAGCTTTGGGACAACATGAAGTGAGGTAACATACTTTTAATAGAGGTACCAGAAGGACAAGAAGATTAACAAAGATTATAAAACCTATTTGAAGAAATAATGACAGAAAACTTCCCTGATTTAGAAATAAAAAAATCACATAAGTAAAAGAGTCCCAAACAAAATGAACCAAAAAAGACCCACACCAAGATGTATCATATTTACAATGGCAAACAATGACAAAGCGAGAATCTTAAAAGGTGCAAGAGAGAGACAGAGTGTTACCTAAAAAGAATCTCTGATTATGTTATCTAATGATTTCTCAACAGAAACACATCAAATCAGAAAGAAATGGAATGAAGTACACAGAGTTATGCAAAACAAGGGACTCAATCCAAGAATACCCTATCCAGCAAGGCTATCATTCAAAATTGAAGGGGAAATCAGGAGCTTTCAGAAAAAACAGACTAAGGGAGTTTATCAGTACCAAATCAGCAATTCAAGAAATGCTAAAGGTACTGTTGTAAAAAAGAATAAACAGAAAGAGAAGAAGGAACACAGGCATAAAGAATAAAATGGCTATGAACAAGTACTTATTAATAAGAACCCTAAATGTAAATAGACTAAATGCTCCAATAAAAAGACATAAAGTGGGAGAAAAAATGGCAGTGGAATAGACGGACGTGTCCTGAGCCTTGTCCTTGAGCAGACAAAGAGTACAGCTGAGGGTTGCACTGCGAGTGTTTGTTGGCGAGTTAAGGGACAGCTATACTCCAGGAGAAGGTGGGGAACTGCTGGGCGGGACTCCTTTGACTGGGCTGCCCCCACTGCTGCTGGTTTTTTCTCCCGGAGCCACCAGCTCAGACGTGGAGACCGCGCTATCTTGAAGGGGAATACAGATGGGATTGGAAGCTTGAAAACCTACAGGTGCAGCACCCACTAAACTGCTGCAAGCCCAGAACACCAGACCCCAATTGGTGCAAACACTCAGATTCAAAGGAGCTCCACACGGAAAGGTCAGGTTTTTCTTTGGATAAGGTGAGGTTTCTGGTCCTGCAGGACAGAGAGGCATGTGCACTGTGAGATCTGTAGTACTGGGGGAAATCTGTACATAGAGAAATCCGTGGCTGTTGGACCTGGTGTGATCCATGAATGTGGAAGGAGGTGCTCAGAGCTACTGACAGAGGTGATCTCTAGAAAGCAACCCATTTTGATCTGATACAGAAGAATAGCCTGGGAGTTATTGAAGTGTGCCGGCTGCTTGGACAGGAGCTGAGAAGGGGGACTGCGCAGACTTGCGCTTTTTTCTCTTTAGATCCTTGCTTCTGATTGCTAAGTCCAATACATAGGATCACCCAGTTGGGGACACCATGAAAGACTGCAGGGGAAAGTTGTTTTTCTAGAACCCGGGACCAGAAAAGGGAGTGACCAATGGAGAACCAGCTCAGAGGCAGCACACTCCCACAAACTGGCATTGAGTGTCACAGGAAAAGCAGGATCTAAGCACAGTCTAGACAGGACTTACAGTCTTGGAGGTCAATCCAGAAACACTGCCACACAGGGGCTGATTCACAAATTGACTCTTGTGTAATCACAAAAGAATAAAGATTAAGACACACTGCCTGCTTAAAAACCAGGACTGGCTTACAACACAGCACCAGTGGAACATAGGAAACTGCAATACTGTCCTGAATGAAAAATAGGAGTGCCAAAAAAGACAAAACAAAAAACAAAAACAAAAAAACAATATAGAGGAACTGATTGACCTTCACTACTGCACATTCTTTTTTTAATTTTTAAAAATTTTAATAAATCTTTATTGTTCAGATTATTACAATTGTTCCCCCCCCATATCTACCCTCCACCTGGTTCCCACTCTACCCTCTGCCCTTACCTCTCCCTCATTGTCCTCATACATAGGTGAATGTTTTTTGTCCAGTCTCTCCCTGCACCCTTCCTAACATTTTCTCCCTGAGAATTGTCAGTTCACTTCCTTTCTATGCCTTCAATTCTATTACATTCACCAGTTTACTCTGTTCATCAGATTTTTTATTCACTTGATTTTTAGATTCACTTGTTGATAGATATGTATTTGTTGTTCATAATTTTTATCTTTACCTTTTTCTTCTTCTTCCTCTTCTTAAAGAATACCTCTCATCATTTCATATGATACCGGTTTGGTGTTGATGAACTCCTTTAGCTTTTTCTTGTCTGTGAAGCTCTTTATCTGTCCATCAGTTCAGAATGATAGCTTTGCTGGGTAGAGTAATCTTGATTGTTAGGTTCTTGCTATTCATCACATTGAATATTTCTTGCCACTCCCACCTGACCTGCATAATTTCTGTTGAGAAATCAGCTGACAGTTGAATGGGTATTCCTTTCTAGGTAATTAACTGTTTTTTTCTTGATGCTTTTAATATTCTTCTTTGTCTTTTGCTCTTGGTATTTTAACTATGATGTGTCTTGGTGTGGTCATCTTTGGATTTCTTTTGTTTGGGGTTCTGTGTGCTTCCTGGACTTGTAAGACTATTTCTTTCACCAGGTGGAAGAAACTTTCAGTCATTATTTCTTCAAATAGTTTTTCAGTATCTTGTTCTCTCTCTTCTTCTGGCACCCCCATAATTCTGATGTTGGTATGCTTGAAGTTGTCCCAGAGGCTCCTTACACTATCTTCACATTTTTTATTCTTTTTTCTTTTTTCTTTTCCAGTGCAGTGTTTTTTGCTTCTTTGCATTTCAAATCTTTGACTTGATTCTTGAGATTCTCTAGTCTGCTGTTAGGTTTCTGTATAATATTTTTTATTTCAGTCAGTGTATGTTTAATTTCTAATTGGTTCTTTTTCATGTCCTCTTGGGTCTCCCTAAATTTATCTATTTTTTTTCTAGGAAATTCTTGAAAAATCTTATAACTGTGCTTTTGAACTCTATATCCAGTCATTTGTTTTCCTCCATTTCTTTCATTTGTGATCTGTTCTTTATTCTCTGCATATTTTGCTGCTTCCCTGAGTTGGTAGAGTAGCTTTGTGTGCTATCTGTCCTATGTGGCCCAGTAGCTCTGCCTCCCCAGTTACCTGAGGTGGAAAGTTTTGGTGCACCCCTTTGTGAACTGTATGTATAGCTTTGTTGTAGTTAAGTCTTGATTGTTTTTGGCATCACTGGGGGGAAGTGACCTCCAAGCCAATTGGTTATAAGGATCAGCTGTGTCTGCACATGTGCATTTGCCTCCAGACCACTGCCTTTCATGTGCGCATGTGCACAAGCTTCTGGAACTCTGCCTTTCGGTCCCCCTGAGTTTCCATGCACTCTAGGGACCTGTATGAGTCTGGGTCCCCAGGGTCTCACCCGAAACTGGGGTTCAGTGTAGTTGGATCTGAATTTCAATGCTGTTGTGAGGTTCTGTTTTCCTCCCCATAGAGGAAGCCAGGCATAATCAACAGTCAGCACTCTGTGTGTACACTTTAGTGAGCCCCCAGACTTCTGTCTATCACGACTCCACTAAGTTTTTGTGCACTCCTTCCTTTTCACAACAGTCTAGACTCCCTGTATGAGTCTCGCCTGGAGCTGGTGTTCAGTGCAGTTGGGATTTTTCCTCTCCCTTCTGCTAGAGAAAGCTAGCTAGACCCTCCTCCACCCATCCTCTCTACGAGCGAGCGTGTCTCTGCACCTCAGCTTTTTACAACTCCTTTGAGTCTTCTTGAGTCCCTCTCTTTACTTCTAGTTATATAATTTTCACTCAGCTAGCTTTCCTGTGGTTTGGGATGGTGTCCATTCTGTCTTTAATTGTAGTTTTGAAATTGTTGTGCAAGGCAGCAGAATAAGTGTTCACCTATGCCACCATCTTGGTTTCCCCATCCTTTTAAAATTTTTTTAAATTTTTTATTTCTTCAGCTTTTACTTAATAAACTAATTTTTTTCCTCACTTGATTTTACCTTTTTAATTACATTTTTATTTTCAATCAGTATTATTACTACTATTATTTTACTTTTTTGAAAAAAAAGTGTCATTTTCTTTTTATTTTGCTTTGGGATTAGGGTTCTACATTCTGTTTTCATCTTTCCTTTACCATTATTTTACCCAATCTCAACTCTACCTTTATGCCATCACTCTCTTCTTAACTTTTCCATTTTTGTTTCCTGTCTCTCTTACCATTTTCTTACTTTAGATATTTCCTATGCTTTCTTTTTACCCCCTGTTAAAATTTAACCCTACTTATATCTAATTTACAATTCCTTGCTCCAAGTCCATACACACTGTTCTGTTCTCTGTCTTCACTATACAATAACTTGTTTTTCTTTCTGTCCTTTTGTTGTTGTTTGCTTGAATGTTGATTATATCAATTTTTTATACTTTTTTTGTGAGATTGTTTTGCTTATTCTTTTTTTTGTTTGTTTCTTACTACTGTTTTTCTCACCTTATTTGATATTAGTAGTTGTTAGTAGTTTGTGTTAATCTCCAAGTACTTGATGATGAAATTTGTTGGGATTAGTGGCTGTTCTATTGGAATTTTCTTTCCATATATATAATTTATTCCCCTTCTTTTACTTTTCTCTCTTATTTTTTTCTTCCTTCTACCAACTTCATTTTGGCACTCATTTCTTTTCTTTCTTTTTTTTTATTATTTTCTCTCTTCTTCTTTCTCTCCTATCACCTAATTTGTCTCTCTCTGGTGGACACCTTTATCTGTGGCTATTAATATTGTGAATATATTTCTGTTCAACACCTTGTGTATTGTACTTGGTTCTGTTGTATTTTGTACATTTAAATCAACACAGGAGAGAAAGGACTACATAACCAGACACCCGGTAAAGGGAGATCATGGGGAGACAAAAAAAAACAACAGCCTGCATATAAAAGAATAGCAGGCATCATCAGAAAAAGCAGTTAATGAAATGGAGGTAAGCTCCTGCCACAGACAGAAATCAGAGAAATGGTCAAAATGTGTCTGAAAATAATGGAAGACAAATTCAACAATATGAGAAAGAGCCAAGAGGAAATGAAGAAGAATCAAGAAAAAAATAAAAATGACATTGTTGCTGTAAAGAACTTAGTAGAAAGCATCAAAAGTAGACTAGAACAGGCAGAGGACTGCATCAGTGAGCTAGAAGACAAGGTAGAAAAAAATACCAAAGTAGAGCAGCTTCTAGAAAAAAAAATTAAAATGTAGGAGGAGCTGAGACCAGTTTGGCTCAGTGGATAGAGTGTTGGCCTACGGACTGAGAGGTCCCAGGTTCGATTCTGGTCGGGGGCATGTACCTTGCTTGCGGGCACATCTCCAGTGTGGGGTGTGCAAGAGGCGGCTGATCAATGTCTCTCTCTCATTGATGTTTCTGACATTCTATCCCTCTCCCTTCCTCTCTGTTTAAAATCAATAAAATATATTAAAAAATGTAGGAGGAGAGCCTAAGGAAACTTTGGGACAACACAAAACAAAACAACATCTGCATAATAGGGGTTCTAGCAGGAGAGGAAACTGAGCAAGGAATAGAAAACCTGTTTGAAGAAATAATGACAGAAAACTTCCCTGATATAGGAAAGGAAAAAATCACACTAATCCAAGAACCCCCAAAAACCGATGCCAATGCACTTCATAATTAAATTGGCAAACAGCAACGACAAAGTAAAAATCTTAAAAGCAGCCAGAGAGAGACAGAAAGTTACTTATAAAGGAACCCCCATCAGACTAGCAACTAATTTCTCAACACAAACTCATCAGGCCAGAAGGGAATGGAATAAAATATACAAAGTTATGCAAAAGAAGGTTCGGAATCCAATAATACTGTAAGGCTATCAACCAAAATTGAAGGTGAATTCAGGAGCTTCACAGAAAGAAAAGGACTAGGGAAATTTATTACCACCAAACCAACAATTCAAGAAATGCTAAAGGGTATGCTTTAAAAAAAGACATAGGAAGTGAAGAAGGAACACAGGGGTAAAGAATAAAAATGGCGACAGATAAGTATCTATCAATAATAACTATAAATGTAAATGGCTTAAATGCTCCAATCAAAAGACATAGGGTAACGAATTGGGTAAGAAAAATGACGCATATATCTACTGTTTACAAGAAACCCACCTCAGAAAAAAAAATGCACATAGGCTGAGGTTGAAGGGATGGGAAACAGTTTTTCAGGCAAATAGAAATGAAAAAAAGCTGTGATAGCAATACTTATATCTGACAAATGAGATCTCAAAGTGAAGGATATAACAAGAGATAAGGAAGGCCACTTCATAATACTTAAGGAAGCAATCCAAGAATAAAAAAATTACTCTGGTAAACATATTCACACCCAATACAGGAACACCCAAATACATTAAATACCTCTTGGAGGATATCAAGGGGGAGATTGACAGTAATACATTCATAGTAGGAGACTTTACTACACCACTATCAACATTGGACAAGTCCTCTAAACAAAAAATCAGTAAAGAAACATTAATCCTAAATGAATCACTAGACCAAATGGAAATAATTGATATCTTTTGACCATTTCACTTAAAGCCACAGAATATACATTATTCTCAAGTGCACATGTGTCATTTTCAAAGATAGACCATAAGTTCATCATAGGCAAAGTCTCTTCAAATTCAAGAAGATAGAAATCATATCCAGCATCTTCTCAGATCACTGTGGCATAAAACTGGAAAACAACTACAATGAAAACAACCCAAATAAATGAAACACATGGAGGCTAAATAGCATGCTATTAAACAATGACTAGGTAACCAGAGAGATCAAGGAAGAAATAAAAAACATCATGGCAACAAAGCAAAATGAAAACAACAATCCAAAATCTATGGGACACAGGGAAAGCAGTCTTGAGAGGAAAGTTCATAGCTCTACAAGCCTACTGAAAAAAAACACCAAAACAACAAGAATCAATTGTAAAAAATTACCTAACCCTACAACCCAAAGATCTAGAAAGTGTGCAACAAGAAAAGCCCAGTGTAAGCAGAAGGAAGGAAATAGTAAAGATCAGAGTGGAGATAAACAACATAAAGGCCATAGAAACAATACAAAAGATCGATAAACCCAAGAACTGGTTCTTTGAAAGGATAAACAAGATTGATGAACTTCTATCTAGACTCACCAAGAAGCAAACAAAGAGGATCCAGGTAAAGAAAATAAGAAATGGAAGAGGTGATATAACAATAGACCACACCAAAATAAAAAGGACTGTTAAAAATACTATGCTTCTTGGTGAGCCTGGCTAGGGGTCCATCAATCTTGTTTATCCTTTCAAAGAACCAGCTCTTTGTTTTGTTGATCTTTTGAATTGTTTCTTTGGTCAAGTGTTGGCGAGGATGCGGAGAAAAAGGAACCCTTGTGCACTGTTGGTGGGAATGCAGACTGGTGCAGCCACTGTGGAGAACAGTATGGAGTTTCCTCAAAAAACTAAAAATGGATCTCCCATTTGACCCTGTAATACCACTCTTAGGAATTTATCCTAAGAAATTACAAACACCAATCAGAAAGGATTTATGCACCCCTATGTTCATAGCAGCACAATTTACAATAGCCACAATTTGGAAACAGCCTAGGTGCCCGTCAGCAGATGAGTGGATCAGAAAACTGTGGTACATCTACACAATGGAATTCTATGCTGCCATTAAAAAGAAGGAATTCTTACCATTTGCAGCAACCTGGTTGGAACTGGAGAGCCTTATGCTTAGTGAAATAAGCCAGTCAATGAAGGAGAAGCATCACATGATCGCACTCATTGGGGGATAATAAAGAACATTATAAACTGATGAACAAAAGGATAGATACAGAGACAGTAAAGCTTCAAACAGACTGTGAAATTACAGCAGGAAGATTAAAGTTAGGTGAGGTAGATAAGAGATCAATCAAAGGACTTGTATCTGTGCATATAATCATAACCAATGAACATAGACACTGGGGGGTTGGGGTATGCCTGGGAGGGAGGGGGGCAATGGGGAGATATGTATAAAAAATTAATAAAAAATTTGAAAAAAATACTATGAATAACTTTATTCCAACAAACTGGACAGCCTAGAGGAAATGGACATTTTCCTAGCAAAATATAACCTTCCAAAACACAATCAGAAAGAATCTAAACATCTCAATAGCCCAATAACTATGGAAGAAATTGAAGCAGTCATCAAAAAACTTCCAGCAAACAAAAGCCTGGGGCTGGATGGATACACAGGGGAATTTTATAAAACATTCAAAGATAAATTGAAACCTATTCTGCCAAGAATATTCCAAAAAATTCAAGAAGAAGGACCACTTCCAAGCACCTTCTGTGAAGCCAGCATCACTCTACTACCAAATCCAGATAAAGACAACACAGTGAAAGAGAATTACAGGCCAATATCCCTCATGAACATAGATGCCAAAATCTTCAACAAGATTCTAACAAATTGAATCCAGCAGTACATTAGAAAGATCATACACCATGACCAAATAAGATTTAACCCAGAAATACAAGGATGGTACAATATCCACAAATCAATAATTGTGATACACCACATAAACAAATTGAGAGATAACAATCATATAATCACATCATTTGATGCAGAAAAAGCATTTGACAAGATCCAACACCCTTTTTAGATAAAAACTCTCCACAAGGTGGGAATAAAAGGATCATACCTCAACATAATAATAGCCATATATAATAAATCCACAGCTAATGGGCAAAAACTAAAACCATTTCCCCTAAGAACAGAAACAAATCAGGGATTTCCACTCTCACCACTCCTGTTCAACAAAGTACTGGAAGTATTAGCCATTGCAATTATACAAGAAGAAGAAATAAAAAGCATCCAAATTGTAAAAGAAGAAGTAAAGCTGTCCTTATTTACAAATGACATGATACTGTACATAAGAAACCTGAAAGACTCCATCAAAAAACTAATAGACTTAAAAAATTAATTCTGCAATGTAGCAGGATACAAAATTAATGCCAAGAAATCTATGGCATTTTCATACAATAATTATGAACTTACAAAATGAGAGACTAAAAAAAGCAACCCCATTTACCATTGTACCAAAAAAATTAAGTTACCTAGGAATAAACTTAAATAAAGAGGTAAAAGAACTATATGCAGAAAACTACTGAAAAAAGACATAGAGGAAGATGTAAACAGGTGGAAGAGCATACCATGCTCATGGATTGGGTGAATAAACATAATTAAAATGTCCATGCTACCTGAAGCGATCTATAGATTCATTGTACTCCCCATTAAATACTAATGGCATATTTCACAGACTTAAAAAGAACTCTCCAAAGATTCATCTAAAATAAAAAAAAAGATCCGGAATAGCCACAGCAATCCTAAGAAAGAAGAATAAAGTTGGTGGGATCTCAATACCAGATTTCAAGCAATATTACAAAGCCACTGTTCTCAAAATAGCCTGGTACTGGCACAAGAAAGACATAGCCCAAATGAATAGAATAGAGAACCCAGACATCGACCCAAACTGCTATGCTCAATTAATATTTGACAAAGGAGGCATGAACATACAATGGAGTCAAGACAGTCTCTTCAATAAATGGTGTCGGGAAAATTGAACAGATAAATGCAAAAAAATGAAACTAGACCAGCAATTTACACCATAGAAAAAATAAACTCAAAATGGATACAAGACTTAAACATAAGATGGGAAACCATAAAAATACTAGAGAAATTTACAGGTAGCAAAATCTCAGACACATGCCAAAAGAACTTCTTCACTGATACTGCTCCAAGGGCAATGGAAGCTAAAGAGAAAATAAACAAAAGGGACTACATCACAATAAAAAGCTTTTGCACAGCAAAAGAAACCATCAACAAAACAACAAGAAAGCCCACTATATGGGAGAGCATATTTACAAATGTTATCACTAATAAAACTTTAATCTTCAACATCTACAGGTAATTTATACAACTTAATAAAAGAAAATAAATGATCCATTAATAAAATGGGCAACAAACCTAAATAGAATCTTTTCAAAAGAAGACAGAATAAAGGCCAAGGGACACATGAAAAACATGAAAAACATGTTCAAAGTCACTAATTATCGGAGAGATGCAAATCAAAATAACAATGCGATACCATCTCACACTTGTCAGAATGGCAATCATCAACAAATCAACAAATGACAAGTGCTGGAGAGGATGTGGAAAAAAAGGAATCCTTGTGCACGCTGGTGGGAATGCACAATGGTGTAGCCACTGTGGAGAACAGTATGGAGTTTCCTCAATAATTTATAAATGGAACTCCCATTTGACCCAGCAATCCCACTCCAACAATATATTCTAAGAAACTAGAAACCCCAATCAGAAAGGATATATGCACCCCTATGTTCATAGCAGTACAATTTACAATAGATAAGATTTGGAAACAGCCTAATTGCCCATCAGCAGAAGACAGGATCAGAAAAGTATGGTACATGTACACAATGGAATACTATACTGCCATAAAAAAGAAGGAATTCTTACCATTTGCAGCAACCTGGATGGAACTGGAGAACATTATGCTAAGTGAAATAAGCCAGTCAATAAAAGAAAAATACCACATGATCTCACTCATTTATGGATAATAAAGAACATTATAAACTGTTGAACAAAAAGACAGATACAGAGTCAGTAAAGCATCAAGCAGATTGGCAAATTACAGTGGAAAGTTTAGGGAGAGTTGTGGCAGATAGATCAATTGAAGGACTTGTATGAGCTCATATGTGCATAACCAATGTTCACAAGACTCTGGGGGGTTAGGGCATGCATGGGTTTGGGTGAAGGAGGGCAATGGGAAGATATGTATACATGTAATACATTATTAAAAAAATACTAAAAAACAAATAAAACCCAAAAGTCATCAAGTGGCTGAATAGATAAGAAAACATGGCCCAAATATGTGCTGTCTCCAAGGGACCCAGCTCAGAACAAGGAAATCACACAGATTGAAAGTGAAGCAATGGAAAAATAGTTTCAGGTAAATGGAAATGAAAAAAATAAAAAAGCTGGTGTAGCATTACTTACATCTGACAATATAGACCTCAAAGTGAAGGCCATAACAAGAGGTAAGGAAGGCCACTTCATAATACTAAAGGGATCAATACAATAAGAGGATATAACTATGGTAAACATATATGCATCCAATGCAGGAGCACCCAAATACATAAAAAATAAAACTTCTGGAAGATATCATGGGAAATATTAACTGCAATACAATAATTGTAGGTTACTTTAGTACCCCATTGACACCCCTGAATAAATCCTCTAGACAAAAAATTGGCAAAGAGATAGAAATCCAGTATGACATACTAGATCAGATGGACTTAATAATGTCAGAATGTTTCACCCCAAAGCTACAGAATATAGATTCTTCTCAATTGCACATGGGACATTTTCAAAGATAAACTACATATTGCCATACAGGAAAAGTTTCTTTAAATTCAAGAAGACAGAAATCATATCAAGCATCTTCTTAGATCAAAATGGCATAATATTAGAAATTAACTACAATAAAAACAATAAAAAATTCAAAACTTGGAGGCTAAATAGAATGTTATTATATGATGATTGTGTTACCAAAGAGATCAACAAAGAAATTAAAAACATCCTGGAAATGAATGACAATGATAACACAACAATTCAAAATCTATGGGACACAGCTAAAGCAATAATGAGAGGGAAGTTTATGACATTACAGGCCTACATCAAAAAAACAGGAAAACTTTTAATAAATTATTTAACTCTATAACTTAAAGAACTAGAAAGAGAGCAACAAAAAAGCCTAGAGTGATCAGAAGGAAGGAAATAATAAAGATCAGAGTGGAGATAAATGACATAGAGACTAATAAACAATACAAAAGATCAATAAAACCAAGACCTGGTTCTTTGAAAAGATAAACAAGATTGATTAACTTCTAGTCAGTCTCACAAAGAATCTAATAGAGATGACCCAAAGACACAAAATCAGCAATGAAAAACGAAAAATAATAACAGACCCCACAGAAATACAAAGACTTGTAAAAAACACTATGAACAACTTTATTCCAACAAATGGGTCAGCCTTGAAAAGATGGATATATTACTAGAAAAACACAATCTTCCAAAAACATAGTTAGGAAGAAAAAAAAATTCTCAATAGGCAGATAACTACAGAGGAAATTGAAGTAGTAACATCAAAACATCCATCAATCAAAAACCCTGGACCAGACAACTTCATAGAGGAGTTTTACCAAACATTCAAAGAAGAACTAAAACCTATCCTTTTCAGACTATTCCAAAAAATTCAAGAAGGAACACTTTCAAGCTCATTCTATGAAGCCACCCTAATCCCAAAGCCATATAAAGACACTAAAAAGAAAGACTTTCAGGCCAATATATCTGATGAACAAAGATGCTAAAATCCTCAACAAAATGCTAACAAACCAGATTCAGCATTACATTAGGAATATCATACACCATGACCGAGTGGGATTTATTCCAGAGATGCAAGGATGACACAATATCTGCAAATCAATAAACATGATACATCACATAAATAAAATGATATATAAAAATCACATAAACATATTACTTGATGCAGAAAAAGCATTTGACAAAATTCAATACCCTTTCTTGATTAAAAACTCTCAGCAGAGTGGGAATAGAAGGATTATATCTCAATATAATAAAAGCATTATATGACAAACTTACAGCCAACATCATACTCAACTGACAACAATTAAACCATTTCCCCTAAGAACAAGAACAAGAACAAAACAGGGATGCCCATTCTCACCACTCCTGTTCAACATATTTTTGGAAGTGCTAGCCATAACAATCAGACAAGAGGAAGAAATAAAAGGAATCCAAATTGGAAAAGTGCAGGGGCTGACAAGCAGCCCCTAACCAATGGATGAACAGATTACTCTGTTTAAGTTTGACTGTGAAAGAGAGGGTTAAGGGGCTCTTGGCCTTAGCAGCTAGCACAGCCACTATTATTTGCCTTGCTAGCCTTTTATTGCAATTGTTATCTTTAGATACAATCAGTAATGTGAGTAATCTTGGGAGGACATATGTGATTACATTGTCCTCTAGGCAAGGCACCCAGGGATTAAGCATAGGGATTCCAGTAAACACCTGGGGATCTGCATATGCACAGACATGTTTGGAAAGGTCAAGGAATAATCAGGGGCGCTACCTGTGACACTCCTCTAAGTCTCCCCTAAATCAGAATTCTGATAAACAAGGCAGGCTGCCTTCCCCACATTTTCCTTTAATCAGAATATCTTCCTTTCAAACTTTTCAAATAAGTCTCATGTACTCCCCAACAGAAAAGAAGTAAAACTGTCATTGTTCATAGATGACATAATATTACACATAAAAAATCCTAAAGACTCTGGCAATGTTGCAGAATACAAAATTAACACCCATAAATCTATGGCTTTTTTATACACCAATAATGAACTCAGAAAGAGAAACTAAAAAAAACACCACCAACAAAAAACAATACCATATACCATTGAACCAAAAAATTAAAATACCTAGGAATAAACTTAACTAAGAAGGTAAAAGACCTGAACTCAAAAGCTATAGGACATTGACAAAAGACATATAGGAAGACATAAATAAATGGAAGAATATACCGTGTTCATAAACTGGGATTATCAACGTCATTAAAATGTCCATACTATCTAAATCAACATATAGATTCAATGCAATCCTTATTAAAATACTAATGAGATATTTGACACATTGAACAAACTATAAAAAAATTCAACTGTAATAAAAAAGGCCTTGAATAGCTGCAGTAATCCAGAGAAAGAAGAACAAAGTTGGAGGGATCACACTGTCAAATATTAAGCTATATTACAAAGCCATGGTTCTCGAAACTGTCTGGTACTAGCAAAAGAATAGGGATATAGATCAATAGATCAGAACAGACAACCCAGAAATCAACCGAAGCTAATATGCTCAATTAATATTTGACAAAGGAGGCAAGAGCATACAATGGAGCCAACACAGTCTCTCCAATATATGGTGTTGGGAAAATTGGACAGATACTTGCAAAAAAATTTACACCATACACAAAAATAAAATCAAATTGAATAAAGGACTTAAGTGTAAGATGGGAAACCATAAAAATCTTAGAAGACTCCATAGACAGTAAAATATCAGCCATATGTAGCAGCAATATGTTTACTGAGAGTTTTTATAAAAATGGGTGCTGATTTTTTCAAATGCTCTTTTTGTGTCTATTGATATGATCATGAGATTTTTATCCTTTATTGTATTTATGTAATCTATCACACTTATTGAATTGCAAATATTGTACCAGCCTTGTTTCACTGGATAAATTCCCGATTTTATTTATTTGGATATTCTCTCTTTGTTTTTTAATGAGTCTGGCTAACAGTTTATCAATATTTTTTTATCCTTTTAATGAACCAGCTCTTGGTATCATTGATCTTTTGCATTTTATTTTTTTAGTATCTATGTCATTTATTTATGCTCTGATCTTTATTATTTTTTGCCTTCTTCCTCTGCGCATTTCCTGTTGTTCCCTTTCTAAGTCTTTTAATTATAGGCTTAGATAGTTATTTGATCTTTTTTCTTGTTTCTTGATGTAGGTCTATAAGCTATAAACTTCCCTCTCCAGATTGCTTTCACTGTTCCATAAAGTTTGAGTTTCTGTGTGTTAATTTTCAATTGTTTACAGAAAGTTTTTTTATTTCTTTCTTGATCTTCTTGGTGACCCCTTCATTGTTTAATAACAGGCTATTTAGCCTTCATGTATTTGAATGTTTTTTTTTTAGAATTGATTGTAATAGATTTTTAAATTGAAATTGATTTTTTATTATAACTTCATGCCATTGTGATCCAAGGATATCCTTCATATGATTTCAATATTATAGAACTTGTAGAGACTTACCTTGTATTCTAAGGTCTATCTTTGAGAATGTTCCATGTGCACTTGAGAAGAATATATATTTTGTAGCTTTGGGATATGTTATTCTCTAAATATCAATTAAATTAATCTGATCTAGTGTGTTGTTTAAGGTCGCAATTTCCTGTTGATTTTTTTTTTTTTGTCAAGAAGTTCTATTCAGTGATGTCAGTGGAGTGTTTACAGTTACCTACTATGACTATATTGCTGTATTTCTCTCCCTTTTAGTCTAGGAGTTTTCAAAATATATTTAAGTGCCCCTAAATTGAGCATATATGTTTACTAGGGTTATAGCCTCTAGTTGACATGATTCCTTTAGTATTATGTATTGACCTGCTTTGTCTCTTGTTATGACCTTTGTTTTGAAGTCTATTTTATCAGATATGAGTATTGCTACCCCAGCTTATTTTTTGTTACTGTTTCTATTTTCTTGGAATTTCCCCCATCTCTTTATTTTCAATATGTATCAGTCTTTTGCTATGAAATGGGTCTCCTGTAGACAGCATATATAAGGATCATGTTTTCTTATACATTCAGTTACCCTATATGTTTTGATTGGAGCATTTAAGCTATTTCCCTTTAAGGTTATTATTGAGAGGGATGTATTTATTGCCATTTTTTATTCTTTTGCCTATGTCCCTCCCTTTCCCCCTCTATCTTTTTCTTACAGCAATACCTTTAGCATTTCTTGCCATGCTGGTTTAGTGGTAATAAACCCTTTTAGTCTTTTTTTTTTTAATCTAGAAAGCTCATTATCTCGCCATTTATTTTGAATAGCCTTGCTGGATGGAACAGTCTTTTTTTCAGATCCTAACTTTTAATTACCTTGAATGCCATTCCCTTCTGGCATGTAGTGTTTTTGTTGAGAAATCAGCAATCAGCCATGTGAAGCTCCCTTGTAGGTAACTCACTATCTCTCTCTTGTTTTACTTAAAATTCTCTTTTTGTCTTTAATGTTTGCTATTTTAATTATGATGTGTCTTGGTGTGGGTTTCTCTGTGTTCCTCTTGACTAGGATTCTCTGCACTTCCTAAACTGGTGTGATTTTTTTCTTTCACCAGCTTAGGGAAGTTTTCTTTCATCGTGTCTTCAAATAGGTTCTCTATTTTTTGCTCACTTTCCTCTTCTTTATTATATGGACATTATTCCATTTCATGTTGTCCCATAGTTCCCTTAAACTCTCATATGTTTTTAAAGTTTTTTTCCCCTTGCTCTAATTGAGTGTTTTTTTCTAATTTGTCTTCCAAATCACTGATTTGATCTTCTGCTTTGTGAATCCTGCTTTTAATTTCTTCTATTTTGTTCTTGATGTCATATATATTATTCTTCATTTCTGACTAGTTAATATTCAAGGCTTTTATGTCATTATTCATGCTGATGTTGTTCCTATTAAGTTCCTTGTAGTTATCACCAAGTTCCTTGAGTATCTTTGTAACCATTACTCTGAACTCTGTGTATGATATATTGCTTACCTCCATCTCATTTAGGTTTTTTTTTCTGGAGATTCCTCCTTATCTTTAATTTGGATTTCCTTTATCCACATTTTAGTTGTCTCTTTGTGTTTGATTCTATGTATTAGTTATAGCTGATATGACACTTACTCTATGTGGGGTGGCTTTTGTAGTGAATGTCTTATGGAACCCAGTGATGTGGTATCATTCTATTCCTGAGATGGATCCACTAAGAATAACCTTTAGTGGATTATTCAGGCTCTCCTGCTGTAATTGGGTCTAGATTGTTATCCCATTTGTGTTTGGTATCACCTGTCAGGCTGGCTAACTATGAAGTTCAACTCTGACCATGTTGTGTGAGCTGCTGTACATGTACTTACAAAACAAAACAAAACAGGAAACAAATAAAAATACAAAAGTTTCAAACAACAACAGCAAGAACAAACACAAAAACCACAACAGATAATTAGGAAAGAGAAAAGAGAGTAAGAATAAACAACAACAACAAAAATAAATAAAAGGATAACATTACTAATAATAAGACAAAAAGATTACTAGAAGAAATATGGGGCAGAAAAAAGATTCTGGGAAAAAACAAGGCAGAGAAAAAAAAGAACAAAAGTAGGAAAAGAAAAATGGTAAAAATGACAAGAAGAAAGCGAAAAAAATTATAAAAAGGTAAAGAGAGAAAGAAAAATAAAGCAAAAGAGAAAAAAGAAGAGAAAAATAGAATAAGAAAAGGAAGCATATAAGAAATCTGAAAGAAGCAAGAGAGAAAAGAGAAAAAAATAATACTAAAGCAGTAGAAAAGAAAAAATAAAGAATGTATTGTACATTCCCACCCTTCCCACCTTTCCCCATCCCCCCCTGCTTCGCCACACATTCCCCCTAAATGCAACCAAGTGAAATTTTTCTTGGCAGATTTTATTGTCTGCTAGTTTTGTATTCTGCTTTTTATGTTGTTTGTTTTGTATGCCGATTTTGGGCCTCCTAGTAGGTACTTTTGTGCTAGCCAATGTCATAAGCTGTCCAAGTTTGATTTTTGACACCCTGTTTGAAGCTTTAAGTGATCTGATGCTTGTGACTGCTTTCATTCAGCTTGTCTGCTAAAAAGAGGGGACAAATTGAGCTCCTAGGTTGCCATTTTATAGCATGGGACCCAAAGACAGGTGAAAGGTTTGTATCTGGACTATTTCTCTGTCCTCAGCTAGGAAGAGTCCCTTTTAGGCAGTACAGTTGGGTTTGCTGGAAGCCAGGAGTTTCTATCAGCTCTCCCATGAGAGGCAAGTGCCAGCCAGGTTCTGGGGAATGTGTGGGGGTGTCCTTGTCCCAAACCAACCATTGATGCTCCCTGAAACTACTGTTCCCTGAGATAGCTAGCTGCCTAGTGCAGGGTGGGATGTGCTGGATTTTAGAGGGTGTGGTAAGTGAGATTCCTTAGGGAAGCAGGATATTTTCCTTTTCCTAGTCATCTTCTACTGAGAGGGGCTTGTGTCTCTCAGGAGAAATGGCCACTTTAATATCAAGGGGTGGAGGAGATGAAACAGCGTGGGTATCCTTGCTTCCATCCTCCTTGCCATTCTCTCCAACTCCTTCCACCCTTGTCTCTCTTCTAGCGACTCCAGTCCCCACCATCCCCCTTCTGTCAAAACCCAGGATGATGTCTAGGAACAAAAATCCTTGTATGCCAGCCCCCACAAAAGGTGGCTTTGATTTCAGGAGGCACAGCTCTCTGGCTACTAGAAGTCCCAGAACTGGTTGCTGTGTGGGCATCTGTTGCCTGCTCTGGCTGTCCCAACTGGCATGCCCTGACTGTGGCTCTGGCCTCTATCCTCTCTGGGGAAACGCTCCTCACCCTTGGCTTGTCATTATTCCTGAAAGCTTAGCTAGTACCTTTTGCAACATTGCCCTTCCTACCAGTCTTAAGGTCATTTCTGTCCTTTCTTATTTAAAAGTCTCCTCTTCATTCAGTCTTATGCTGATATTTCAGGGTGAATATTCCCCAATTTACAATCTCTGTCTTGATTTGAGACTCTTTTACTTGTTAGAAATGAGAAACAGTTTATATTTTCAAACCTAAAAGTTCTAGAATTTCTGGATGATTACTACTCTGCTAGTGTCACCTTGGCTCTGCTCCATATGTCTTCTCATTCCATAACCCAGGCTGCAGAAGTGGCCACAACATGAGACTTTATGGTCTCAGAGTGGAGGTCAGAACACAAAAACTGATGGGTAGATGCAATGTCTCTAAAAACTTCTGCTCTGATGTGACAAATGGTTCATCTGCTTATGGCCTGCCCATCTCGTCAAGACACATGGCCAAGCACAATCAGTGAGATAAGGCTGAGTACAGGGAAAACTGTAGAAAAGGAGAAGGAAATAGATAACTGTGAACAAATTATATAATCTCCATCTCATGAGGTGGATGCTGTTATAACTCTCTTTCTAGAGAAGGAAATTGAGGAAAAGATAGATAGAATACCTTGCCTAAGGTCCTACAGATCCTTAATGGTAAAGCCAAGATTTAATCCTTGCGAGTCTGATTCCATGATTATGAGTCATTTTCTAGATTCCTTCTTGGAGAATTCTCATTTTTGTAAAAGTACCTGTACCATCTTGTCTAAAATTTCAGCAGGCTTTAATAAAAACAATTTTAGCAAAAGACTCAAATATGTCAAAAATAAAACTTTATGAAATGATGTTATGGATTTCTTCAGTAAATAATTCATTAGATTGATACCAGTTGTGGCTTATGAGATTGGAAAACTCAATACAGGAATACTAAAATCACAAATGTAATCCAATTACTGTGTGTTCAATCACAAATGTAATCCAATTACTGTGTGTTCCTTCAGAGGAGCTCTTAGTTTCCTCTCTCAATTGAACCTGAGAATATAAAAACTTAAGGTATAAGATCATAAAAGGAGTTCAAATTCATGAATCTTACAACCAGATAAGGAACTCTTTTAGAACAAATCCTTTAAATATTGTCATTATCAGCTCAAATCTCTGAATTCAAAAGGAATTCAGCTCTTGTTAAATAACACGGTTAGGAAAACAGGTTTCTTTGCTTTTCATGTGATTTCTGAAAATAGAATAAAGTTATTAAAATTTCAAGCTTCAGAAATTGACTCCTTCACAAAATTGGGGGCAAGATAGGGGTGAGACAGATAGAAAGAGAGAGAATCCTAAAATCAAAGTACTGAGCAGTAAAAACAAAGTATCAAATTTCTTTAATGTATATCAGCTATTGTGGGACATATTAAGCATGAAAGGTATGGAACCACAGAATATGTTTACACCTGAATAGGCCAGCTCTTTGCAAACCCTTAGTACAAACATCAAGTTTAAGAAGACAACTTCAGCTCAAGCACAAAATGGGGCAAATGAGGAGAGCTGTTCAGAGTGGAGAGAAAGGTAGATGTTAGAGAGACTTAAGTCCCAATTCCATTTTTATATTGAACATTGTTTTGACTTTGAACAAATTACTTCATTTCTTGAGAACTATGCTTCTGCTGAATATTGAGGAAATTGAATTAGATGACCTTCAAGGCCACTTCTGTTTCTAATAAAGTCCTGTGTGTCCCATTTTCTAGTCTGGTGTGTTTCATATAATATCTGGAAAATCAATTACGTAGAGTTATGCCTCCAGTTTAAGTCACTGGAAAATGGCAACACCTGTGAAATATATATTTTGTTGGTTTACCTTAATATTTATTTTATTGATTAAGGTATTACATATGTATCTTTATAGGGGGCTATAGCCCACCCCCCCACTCATGCTCTCGCTGCCCTGGTGTCTGTGTCCATTGGTTATGCATACAAGGTCTTTGGTTGATTTCTTTCTCTTATCCCCATCCTCTCTTACCTTCCTTCTGAATGTTGAGCATATGATCAATGCTTCTGTGTCTATGGATTGGTTTTAGTTCATCAGTTTATGTTGTTCATTATAATCCACAAATGAGTGAGATTATATGATATTTAACTTTCTCTGACTGACTTATTTTGCTTAGCATAATGCTCTCCAGTTCCATCCATGCTGTAGGAGATTTTTCCTTTTTTACAGCAGCACAGTATTCCATTGTGTAGTTGTACCACAGTTTCTAAATCCATTCATCTGATAATGGGCACTTAGACTTTTTCCAAATCTTAGCTATTGTAAATTATGCTGCTATGAACATAGAGTACATGTAGTCTTTCTGATTGATGTTTCTGGTTTCTTATTATATATTCCTAGAAATGGGATTATTGGGTCAAATGGGAGTTCCATTTTTAGTTTTTTGAGGAAACTCCATACTGTTCTCTCAGTGGCTGCACCAGTCTGCATTTTCACCAGCAGTGCACAAGGGTTCCTTTTTATCTACAAACTTGCCAGCACTTGTCATTTGTTGATTTGTTGATGATAGTCATTCTGATGTGTGAGATGGTACCTAATCGTCATTTTGATTTGCATCTCTCAGATGATTAGTGACTTTGAGCATGTTTTCATATGTCTCTTGGCCTTCCTTCTCTCTTCTTTCAAAAAGATTCTATTTAGGTCCGTTGCCCATTTTTTTTTTGATTGAGTTACCTTCATTTTATTCAGTTGTATGAGTTCCCTGTAAATGTTGGAGATTAAACCTTTATCAGAGATGATACTGGCAAATATGTTCTCCAATGTAGTGGGCTTTCTTATTGTTTTGTTGATTATTTCTTTTGCTGTGAAGAAGATTTTTATTTTGATGTAGTCCTATTTGTTTGTTTTCTCTTTACTTTCCATTGCCCTAGGAGCTGTACTGGTAAAGATACTGCTTTGACATATGCCTGTGGATTCCTCTAAGATTTTTATGGTTTCATGTCTTACATTTAAGTCCTTTATCCATTTTGATTTTATATGTGTATGTGGTGTAAATTGGTAGTCTAGTTTCATTTTTTCTATGTGTCTGTCCAATTTTCCCAACAATATTTATTGAAGAGATTGTCTTTACTACATTGTATGTTATTGCCTCCTTTGTCAAATATTAATTAAGCATAGTGGTTTGGGTCTATTTCTGGGTTCTCTGTTCTATTCCATTAGTCTATATGTCTGTTCTTGTGCCAGTACCACTGTTTTGAGAACAGTGGCTTTGTAACACAGCATGATATCTGATATTGAGATCCCACCTACTTTATTATTCTTTCTCAGGATTGTTGCAGCTATTCTGGGTCTTTATTTTTATTCCAGATGAAATTTTGGAAAGTTTGTTCTAGGTCTGTGAAATATGCCATTGGCATTTTAATGGGGAGTGGATTGAATCTATAGATTTCTTTGGTTAGTATAGACATTTTAATGATGTTGATTTCAAGAGTCCATGAACACAGTATGTTCTTTCACTTGTTTATATATTTCTCTTTCTCTTTTATCAATGTCCTCTAGTTTTCTGAGTACCAGTCTTTTACTGCCTTACTTAAGTTTATTGTCTAGGTATCTTAATTTTTTTGGTGCAATGTTAAATGGGATTCTTTTTTAGATCTCTCTTTCTGTAAGTTCACTATTGGTGTATAAAAATGCCATTGATTTCTTTTCATTAATTTTGTATCCTGCTACATTGCCAAATTCATTTATTAAGTCTAAATTTTTTTGATGGAGTCTTTAGGGTTTTTTATATATAGTATCATGTCATCTGTGAATAATGACAATTTTACTTTTTCTTTTCCAATTTAAATGCCTTTTATTTCTTCTTGTTTGATAATGACAATTTTTCTTTTTCTTTTCCAATTTAAATACCTTTTATTTCTCCTTCTTGTCTGATAACTGTGGCTAGCTAGCACTTCCAGAACTATGTTGAACAGGAGTGGTGAAAGTGGGCATCTCTGTCTTGTTCCTGTTCTTAGGGGAAATGAGTTTAGTTTTTGACCATAGAGTATGATGTTGGCTGTAGATTTGTCATATAAGGCTTTTATTATGTTGAGGTATGATCCTTTTATTCCCACTTGCTGAGAGTTTTTATCAAGAAAGAATGTTGGATTTTGTCAAATGGTTTTTATGCATCAATTGATATGATTATGTGATTTTTGTCTCTCAATTTGTTTATGTGATGCATCATGTTTATTGATTTGTGGATATTGTGTCAGCCTTGCATCTTTGGAATGAATCCCATTTGGTCATGGTGTATGATCTTTCTAATGTAATGCTGGATCCGATTTGCTTGAATTTTGTTGACGATTTTAGTATCTTTGTTCATCAGAGATATTGGCCTGTAAGTTTCTTTCTTTGTAGTAGCTTTATCTGGTTTGGGATTTGGGTAATGCTGGCTTCATGAAATGAGATTGGAAATATTCCTACCTCTTGAATTTTTTGCAATAGTCTGAGAAAGATTGGTTTTAGTTCTTGGAATATTTGGTAAAACCCCCCTGTGAAGCCATCTGGTCCAGAGCTTTTGTTTACTGGAAGCTTTTTGATTACTGTTTCAATTTCATCAGTAGTTATCAGACTACTAAAGTTTTTTTATTCTTCCTGATTGGGAGCTTGTATTTTTCTAGGACAACGTTCATTTTGTCTAAGTTGTCCAGTTTGTTGGAATAGAGTTATTTGTAGTATTTTTTTTTTATATAATCCTTTGTATATCTTTGGGGTTGGTTGTTACTTCACCTCTTTCATTTCTGATTTTGTTTATTTGGATCCTCTCTCTTTGCTTCTTTGTGAGCCTCGCTAGAGGTTCATCAATATTGTTTATCCTTTCAAAGAACCAGCTCTTGGTTTCATTGATCTTTTGTTGTTGTTTTTGTCTCTATTCAATTTATTTCTGCTCTGATCTTTATTATTTCCTCCTTTCTGTTCACTGTGGACATTTCTGATGCTCTCTTTCTATTTCTTTAAGTTATAGGGTTAGATGATTTACTACTGTTTTTTCTTGTTTTTGGAGGTAGGCCTGTAGAGCTATGAATTTCACTCTCAGGATTGCTTTCATTGTGTCCGATAGATTTTGGATTGTTGTATTTTCACTGTCATTTGTTTCCAGGATGTTTTTATTTCTTCTATCATCTCTTTGGTAATCCAGTCATTGTTTAATAGCATGCTATTTAGCCTCCAAGTATTTGATACTTTTAAATTGTTTTCGTTGTAGTTGGTTTCTAGTTTTATGCCATTGTGATCTGAGAAAATGCTTGTTATGATTTCTATATTCTTGAATTTGAAGAAAATTTGCTTGTGTCTTAATATGTGGTCTATTTTTTAAAATGTCTCATGTACACTTGAGGAGAGTGTATATTCTGTAGCTTTTGGGTGTAATGTTCTGAAGATGTCAATTAAGTCCATCTGATCTAGTGAGTCATTCAGAATTATTGTTTCTTTTTTCAGATTGTTGCATTATTTTTTTAATTAATGTATTACATGTGTACATATCTTCCCATTGGCCCCCCACTCCACACCCATAAATGCCCTAACCCCCCAGTGATTTACGTCCATTGGTTTTGCTTATATGCATGTATACAAGTCCTACGATTGATTTCTTATCTACCCCACCTCTCTCTAACCTCACCACTGTGACAGTCTCTTTGATGCTTTACTGCCTCTGTATCTATCTTTATGTTCATCAGTTTATAATGTTCTTTATTATCCATAAATGAGTAAGATTATGTGATATTTTTCTTTCATTGACTGGCTTATTTCATTTAGCATAATGCTCTCCAGTTCCATCCAGGTTGCTGCAAATGGTAAGAATTCCTTCTTTTTAATGGCAGCATAGTATTCCATTGTGAAGATGTACCATACTTTTCTGATCCAGTCTTCTGCTGACAGGCAATTAGGTTGTTTCCAAATCTTAGCCATTGTAATTATGCTGCTATGAACATAGCAATGCATATAACCTTTCTGATTGATGTTTATAGTTTCTTAGGATATATTCCTAGGAGTAGGATTCCTATGTCAAATGGGAGTTCCATTTTTAGTTTTTTGAGGAAACTCCATACTGTTCTCCACAGTGGCTGTACTATTCTTCATTCCCACAGGTAGTGCACAAGGGTTCCTTTTTCTCTGCATCCTCATCAATACTTGTCATTTGTTGATTTGTTGATGATAGCCATTCTGACAGGTGTGAGATGGTCTCGCATTGTCATTTTGATTTGCATCTCTCAGATAATTAGTGACTTTGAGCATGTTTTCATGTGTCTCTTGGCCTTTCTTCTGTCTTCTTTTGAAAATAATCTATTTAGGTTTGTTGCCCATTTTATTATTGGATCATTTATCTTCCTTTTATTAGGTTGTATAAGTTGCCTCTTGATGTTGGAGATTAAACCTTAATCAGTGATAACATTTGAAAATATGTTCTTTCTTATTGTTTTGTTGATGGTTTCTTTTGCTGTGAAAAAGCTTTTTATTTTGAGGTAGTCCCATTTGTTTATGTTCTCTTTAGCTGCCATTACCCTAGGAGCAGTATTAGTGAAGAAGTTCCTTCTAAATATGGCTAAGATTTTGCAGTCTGTGGATTCCACTAGTATTTTTATGGTTTCCCATCTTATGTTTTAGTCCTGTATCCATTTTGAGTTTATTTTTGTGTCTGGTGTAAGTTGGTGGTCTAGTTTCATTTTTTGCATATATCTGTCCAATTTTCCCAACACCATTTATTGAAGAGACTGTCTTGACTCCATTGATGTTCATGCCTCCTTTGTGAAATATTAATTGAGCATAGTGGTTTGGGTCAATATCTGGATTCTCTATTCTTTTCTATTGGTTTATATGTCTGTTCTTGTGCCAGTACTAGACTGTTTTAAGAACAGTGGCTTTCTAATACAGCTTGAAATCTGGTATTGAGATCCCACCTACTTTATTCTTCTTTCTCAGGGTTGCGTGGCTATTTGAGGTCTTTTTTTTTTTTTTTGCTGCAGATGAATCTTTGGAGAGTTGTTTCTAGGTATGTGAAATATGCTATTGGTATTTTAAAGGGGAGTGCATTGAATCTATAGATTGCTTTGGGTAGTATGGACATTTTGATGATGTTAATTCTCCCAATCCATGAGCATGGCATGCTCTTCCATCTGTTTATGTCTTTCTCTATCTCTTTTTTCACTGTCCTGTAGTTTTCTGCATATAGATCTTTTACATCCTTAGTTAAGTTTATTCCTAGGTATCTTAATTTTTTTTGGTGTGATGGTAAATAGGATTGCTTTTTTTAGTCTCTCTTTCTGTAAGTTCACTATTAGTGTACAGAAATGCTATAGATTCCTGGCATTAATTTTGTATCTTACTACATTGCCAAATTCATTTATTAAGTCTATTAGTTTTTTAATGGAGTCTTTTGGGTTTTTTATGTACAATATCATGTCATCTGAAAATAAGCACAGCTATACTCCTTCTTTTCCAATTTGGGTGCCTTTTATTTCTTCTTGTCTCATTGCAATGGCTAATACTTCCACTACTATGTCGAAGAGGAGTGGTGAGAGTGGGCATCTTTGTGTTGTTCCTGTTTTTAGGGGAAATGGTTTTAGTTTTTGCCCATTGAGTATGATGTTAGCTGTGTGTTTATTATATATGGCTTTTATTATGTTGAGGTATGATCCTTCTATTTCCACCTTCATGAGAGTTATTATCAACAAAGGGTGTTGGATTTTGTCAACTGCTTTTTTCTGCATCAATTGATATGACTATGTGATTTTTATCTCTTAATTTGTTTATGTGATGTATCATGTTTATTGATTTGCAGATATTGTACCATCCTTGCATTCCTAAGATAAATCCTACTTGGTCATGATGTATCATCTTTCTGATGTACTGCTGCATCTGATTTGCTTGAATCTTGTTTAGGATTTTGGCATCTATGCTAATGAGGGATATTGGCCTGTTGTTCTCTTTCATTGTGTTTTCTTTATCTGGTTTTGGTATTAGGGCGATGCTGGCTTCACCGAAGGAGCTTGGAAGTGTTCCTTCTTTTTGAATTTTTTGGAATATTCTGAGGAAGATAGATTTTAATTCTTCCTGAATGTTTTGTGAAACTCCCCTGTGTAGCCATGTGGCCGCAGGCTTTTGTTTGCTGGAAGCTTTTTGTTGACTGCTTCAACTTCTTCCATAGTTATTGGCATATTGAGATGATTAGATTCTTCTTGATTGAGTTTTGGACGATTATATTTTTTCTAGGAATATTTCCATTTTTTTCCAGGTTGTCAAATTTGTTGGAATAGATTTGTTATTGTATTTTTTAACAATCATTTGTATTTTGGTGAGGTCTATTTTTATTTCACCTTTTTCAGTCCTCATTTTGTTTATTTGGATCCTCTGTCTTTGCTTCTTGGTGAGCCTGGCTAGAGGTTCATCAATACTGTTTATCCTTTCAAAGAACCAGTTCTTTGTTTTGTTGATCTTTTATATTGTTTCTTTGGTCTCCATGTCATTTATCTTTGCTCAGATCTTTACTATTTCCTTCCTTATGTTTACACTGGGATTTTCTTGTTGCTCTCTTTCTAGCTCTTTGAGTTGTAGAATTAGGTATTTTTTACCATTGTTTTTTGTTCTTTTGCAGTAGGCTTGTAGCCTGCTTTCACTGTGTCCCATAGATTTTGGATTGTTGTGTTTTCAATGTCATTTGTTGCCATGATGTTTTTTATTTTTTCCTTGATCTCTCTGGTTACCCAGTCATTGTTTAATAGCATGCTGTTTAGTCTCCATGTTTTTTATTTCTTTGGATTGTTTTTATTGTAGTTGATTTCCAGTTTTATGCCACTGTGATCTGAGAAGATGCTTGATATGATTTCTATTTTCTTGAATTTAAAGAGGCTTTGCCTATGATCCAACATATGGTCTATCTTTGAAAATGGTCCATGTACCCTTGAGAGGAATGTATATTCTGTGGCTTTGGGTTGAAATGTTCTGAAGATTTCAATTAATTCCATTTGGTCTAGTGAGTCATTTAGGATTGATATTTCTTTGCTGGTTTTTTGTTTAGAGGATTTGTCCAATGGTGAAAGTTGGATATTAAAGTCTCCAACTATTATTGTATTGCTGTCAAGCTCTCTCTTGATATCCTCCAGCAGTTTTTTTTTTTATGTATTTGGGTGCTCCTGTATTGGGTGTGCATATGTTTACCCGAATTATTTCTTCTTGTTGGATTGTTCCCTTTAGTATTGTGAAGTGGCCTTCCTTGTTTTTTGTTATGTCCTTCACTTTGTTATATAACTTTTCAGATATAAGTATTGCTGACGCAGTTTTCTTTTCATTTCCATTTACCTGAAAAACCGTTTTCCATCCTTTCACCCTCATTTTGTGTGCATCTTTTTTTTTCTTTTTTCTGACGTGAGTTTCTTGTAGACTGCAGATATATGGGTCATGTTTTCTTATCCAATCCGTTTACCTATGTCTTTTAACTTGGGACATTTAATCCATTTACCTTTAAAGTTATTACTGATAGGTATTATTTGTCGGTATTTTTATTCTTTACCTCTGTTTTCCTTCTTCACTTCCTCTTTCTTTCTTTCTTTTTCTTTTTCTTTTGTAAATAACAGAGCCTTTAGTATTTCTTGCATTGCTAATTTTGTGGTAATAAATTCCCTTAGTCCTTTTTTGTTTATGAAGCTCCTGATCTCACCTTCAATTTTGATTGACAGCTTTATTGGGTACAGTATTCTTGGATTCAGACCCTTCCTTTGCATAACTTTGTATATTTCATTCCATTCCTTCTGGGATGATGAGTTTCTGTTGAGAAATAAGTCACTGTCTGATGGGGGTTCCATTGTAGGTAACTTTCTATCTCTCTCTGGATGCTTTTAAGATTCTTACTTTGCTGTTGGTGTTTGCCAATTTAATTATGTTTCCTGGTGTCAGTCTTTGGGTATTCATTTTGCTTGGGATTCTATGAGCTTCTTGGTTTTTTGTGTGTTTTTTTCTTCCCCATATCAGGGAAGATTTCTCTCATTAATTCTTCAAACAGGTTTTCTATTCCATGCTTAGTTTCCTCTCTTTCTGGCACCTTTATTACATGGATGTTGTTTTGTTTCATGTTGTCCCAAAGTTCCCATAGACTCCCCTCCTACTTTTTAATTTTTTTTTCTAGAAGCTAATCCACTTGGCTATTTTTTCCTGCCTTGTCTTCTAGCTCACTGATGCAGTGCTCTGCTTCCCTTAGTCTACTTTGATTCTTTCTATTGAGTTCTTTACAGCAGTGATGTCATTTTTCAGTTCTTCTTGATTATTCTTTATTTCCTCTTGGTTCTTACTCATATTGTCAAATTTGTCTTCCATTCTTTTCAGCCACCTTATGACCATTTCTCTGAATTATTTTCTGGTGATGCCTGCTTTTTTTTCATATGTAGGCTGTTTCTTTTTTTCCTCATGGTCTCCCTTCTCCTGGTGTCTGGTTATGTAGCTCTCTCTCTCTCTCCTGCATTGATTTAAAGGCACACAATTCAAGACAACTAGATATAGTGCACAAGGCACTGAGTAGAAATGTATTCATGATATCAATAGCCACAGATAAAGGTGACCACCAGACAGAGAAATTAGGGGATAGAAAAGAAAGAAGAAGAGAGAAAAGTAGAAAAAGAAAAGAGTGCCAAAATGAAATTAGGAGAAGGGAGAAATAACAAAAAAAAAGAAAAAAAGAAAAAAAAGTAAGACAGAAAAGAAATAGAATAAGAAAGAGAAGGGGAACGAATTATATACATGGGGAGAAAACTCCAAAAAGACTGCCACTAATCCCAACAAACGCCAGTAAATGTAGCTGGAGACTAGTACAAACAACAACTAATATCAAGCAAGGTGAAGGAAAACAGAAGTAAGAAGCAAAGAAAAACAAATGAAACAAAAACAAAACAAAACAAACCAGAAAAAATAAGCAAAACCATCTCTCAAAAATTATAAAAAGATCAATATAACCAACATTTAAGCAAACAACAACAAAAGGACAGAGAGAAAAATAATTTTTTAGATAGTGAAGATAGAGAAGAGAGAGGTGGGTATGAACTTGGAGTAGGGGGATTGAAAATTAGATATATAAGCAGGGTGGAATTTAACAGGGTGTTAAAGGAAAGAGTAGGGTAAATCTAAAATAGGAAAAACTAAGAGAAACAGGACAACAAAAGGGGAAAAGTTAGAAAGAGAGTGATGGCATAAAGGTAGAGTTGAGACAGAGTAAAATGATGCTAAAAGAAAGATGAAAATAGAATGTAGAACTCTAATCCCAAAGTAAAATAAAGAGAAAATAAAATGACACTTTTTTCTTCATAAAAGTAAAATAATAGTATAATAATACTGATTGAAAATAAAAATTTAATGATTAAAAAGGTAAATCAAGTGAGGAAAAAAATTAGTTTCTTAAGTAAAAGATGGAAAAAAATAAAAAACAAAAAATAGAATGTGCAGTAGTGAAGGTCAATTACTTCCTCTATTGTTGTTTTTGGCACGCCTGTTTCCCAGTCAGGCCAGTATTGCAGTTACCTGTGTTCCACTGGTACTCAATGTTGTAAACCAGTCCTGGTTTTTAAGCAAGCAGTGTGTCTTAATCTTTTTATTTTTTTATTTGTGGTTACAAATAAAAGACTGCGCTTAGATCCTTCTTTCTCTATGGCACTCAATACCAGTTTGTTGGAGTGGGCTTCTCCAGAGCTTGTTCTCCGATGGTCACTCTCTGCTCCAATCCCCAGTTTCCAGAAAAACAACTTTCCCCTGAGTCTCCCAGGGTGTCCCCAAATGGGTGATCCTATGTATTGAGCTTAATAATCAGAAGCAAGGATCTGAAGAGGAAAGAGGACAAGTCTGCTCATTTCCCATTTCCCACTCTTGTCCAAGCAGCCAGCACACTTTAATAACTCCCATGCTGTCCTTCTGCATCAGATCAAAATGGGTTGCTTTCTATAGATCCCCTCTGTTTGCAGCTCTGTGGACCCCCTTCCTCATTCATGGATCATACCAGGCCCAATAGCCATGGATTTCTCTAGGTACAGACTTCCTCCTATTCTCCAGGTCTCACAGTGTTTGTGTTTCTCTGTCCTGAAAGACCAGAGATCTCACATTATTCCAGGTGAAATATTATCTTTCCTTGTGGAGTATAGAGCTCCTCTGAATTGGAGTATTTTTGCCAAATGGGGATTGGTGTTCTGGGGCTTGCAGCTGTTCTGTGGGTGCTGTAGTTTTAGATTTTCAGGCTTCTGATAACATCCACTTTCCCCTTCGAGATGGTGTGGTCTCTGCATCTGAGCTGGTGGCTCTGGGGACAAACCCAGCATCAGTAAGGACTGCCTGGTCAAGGGAACCCCATCCAGCAATATCCCATCTTCTCCTGGAGTATAGCTGTCCCTTAACTCACCAACAAACATTTCCAGTGCGACCCTCAGCTGTTCTCTCTGTCTGCTCAGGGATAAGGCTCAGGATACATCCATCTATTCTGCTGCCATTTCTGTATCCCTACCCCTTCCCTCAGAATTATTGTTTCTTTGCTGATTTTCTGTTTAGGGGATTTATCCAAGTATATCAGTAGAGCATTAAAGTCCCCTACCATCATTGTGTTGTTGTCTATCTCCCCTTTGATATCTTCCAGAACTTGTTCTATGTATTTGAGTGTTTCTGTTTTGGGAGCATATATGTTTATCAGAGTTATATCATTTTTTTGAATTGCTCCTTTGGCATTATGAAGTTACCCTTCTTATTTTTTCATTATGGCCTTTACTTTGAGGTCTATTTGGTCAGATATAAGTATTGCAACTCAAGCTTTTTTCTCATTTCCATTTGCCTGGAATTAATTTTTCTATCATTTCACTATCAGTCTGCAAGAATGCTTTGTTCTGAGGTGGGTCTCTTGCAGAATCAAATATATGGATCATGTTTTCTTATCCATTCAGCTACCCTATGCCTTTTTATTGATGTATTTAATCCATTTGTATTTAATGTTATTATTGATAAGTACTTATTTGTTGCCATTTTTATTCTTTGTGTTTGTGTTATTGACTTTCTGTTTCTTCTCTTTATAGCAATCCCTTTAACATTTCTTGAATTGCTGGTTTGGTGGTAATCAAATGCCTTAGTCCTTTTTTGTCTGTGAAGCTCGTGATTCCACCTTTGATTTTGAATGATAGCCTTGCTGGGTATAGTATTCTTGAATTCAGTCCTATGCTTTGCATCACTTTGTATATTTCATTCCATTCCCTTCTGACCTGGTGTGTTTTTGTTGAAAAAATCAGTTGATATTTTAATGGGAGATCCAATATAAGTAACTTTCTGTCTCTCTCTCGCAGCCTTGATGATTCTTACTTTGTCGTTGATATTTGCTAATTATGATGTAAATTATAATTGGTGTTGGTCTTTTTGGGTTCATCTTGTTTGGGACTCTATGTACTTCTTGAACTTCTGTGATTTTTTTTTTCTTGCCATCATCCGGGAAGTTTTCCATCATTATTTCTTCAAACAGGATTTCTATTCCATGCTCCACTTCCTCTCTTTTTGGTACCCCTATTATGTGGATGTTGTTTTGTTTCATGTTGTTCCAAAGATCCTTAGGCACTCCTCCTGCTTTTTACCTTTTATTTCATATTTCTGCTGTGTTTTTATTTTTTTTCCTACTTTGCTTTCCAATTCACTGATGTGGTCCTCAGACTTTTCTAGTCTACTATTTAAGCCTTCCTTTGTGTTCTTTATTGAAGCTATGTCATTCTTCATTTCTTTTTGGTTCCTTTTCAGGTTGGTGACATTCTCATTCAGCTCCTTGTCATTCTCATTGAGTTGCATATATTTGTCATACAGCCATTTGAGCACCGTTATAACCATTACTCTGAATTCTTTCTCTGGCATGTTACTTGCCTCCATTTTATTTAATTTCCTTTCTGTTGATTCCTCTTTTTCTTTTCTTTGGAGATGTTTTGTCTCCCAATTTTTCCTGTAATGCTTTAATTATTTCTATGTCCTAGATTCAATTCCTTTGCTACCCAGGTTCTTTTGGCAGTGGTGCTATTGGTGCAGTCTCTCAGGTCTCCTGGGCTTGGTGATCTAGCAGAGCTCCTTAACTGAGTTATTTAGGTTCTCTTGACATAGTTGGATCTTGAATGTTAGTTTCTTATTCGTAGATGAAGTCTCATCATAGGTTTGCATTGTGACTCACTCCCAGTTTCATTGTACAGGCTGTTTTGGATATGATTGTGGTTCCAGCTCTTATGAAAAAGATTGTCTGAGATCTCACTGGTATGTGCTCACTGTGAGTTCCCAGAGTCCACGGCCTGAGAGGAAGAAATCTTGGGGCCTAAGTCTCAGGTACTGTGACTTTGGCTGGTGTCGTGTGACTCTTGTTGGATAAGCATCACTGTGCAACTCATTACGAGGGCACTGGAGCTCTTAACAGTGAGGGGAGGGTGTCTCGTAGTCTGTGGCTGAGGCAGTGGGACTCTGGCCAAATCAGGAGGTTGTTCAGGATTCAGCAGCTGGAGATGTGGGAATCTTGGAGATTGGTGCTGAAACAATGTGACATTGTTCAGGGAGGCAAGTCTTCAGTAACTCACCAAGCTATCCAGAGGTAAGTAGCCAGGAGGGGGATGTTGTGGATCCCTTGGTTGGAGAGGCATGTGTCTAGTGGCAGCTCACAGAGGGCTCAGGATCTGTCTGCTAGGCATATGTGCTCATGGGGACCACATGCTGGATTGGAGTAATTGTGATGTGGCACTGGCCCTGTGAAGGGAGAAATCACAGTTTCTGCTTCAGAGATTGTGTGCCCTTGGTTGGATATGCATGCCCAGTGGCTGCTCACAGAGGTCAGGAACTGTATTCTGGGGTAGTGGGCTCAAGGGGCTCATGTGCTGAAGTGGTGTTACTGCAGGGACTGGGTGCAAACAGCCAGGGGCTTCCTGCTGCGGCAGCAGGCTCAGGGGGCTTGAGTGCTGGATTGGTATGACTTCATTGACTGAAGGTTGGCAGCTGAGGAGGGGAAAGTCCGAGTTTCTGCTGCTGAGGCCTTGCACTCCTGGTTGGATATGAGTGCGCCTAGTGGCAGCTGACAGAGGCTCCCAGGGACAGTTGGGGTGGTGGCCTCAGGAGGCAGAAACCATGTGACCAAGGTATCTGTGGGTAGGCACCTGGGAAGGGGAAAGTCTGAATTTCTACTGCCAGGGCCATGTGTCCTAGCCTGGATACAAGTGATCCCAGTGGGGGATCAAGGAGGCACCCAGGAGACACTTACAAGGGCAGTGGGCTCAGTAGGCCTGCCTGCTGGAAAGGCATAACTGTGGTGTCCCGAGGTTGGTAGTTGGGGAAGGGAAAGTCCCAATTTCTGCTGCTTTGTGCCCTTGGTTGAATTCTTGTGTGCCTATCGGGGGCTCACAGAGGCACCCAGGAGCCACCTATTGGAGTGGTGGGGTTCAGGAGGCTTGTGCACTGGAAAGGCATGACTGCAGTGTCTGGCAGTAGGCAGATGTGGCTAGAGTAGCTGCAGGGTCATGGGCAGTGTCCATGACCAGAGACCAAAGCCACCACAGTCCCTCACAGGCTGGCCCTGCCCACAAGCGAGCAGTTAGAGGCAATCAGGCAGGCAGGCAGAGTAGTTAGGGGTGATCAGGTAGGCAGGCCAGTGGTTAGAGGTGATCAGGTAGGCAGGCCAGCAGTTAGGGGAGATCAGGTAGGCAGACAGCTCCTTGCAGGGCTGGTCCAACCCCCCCCCCATCAAAGAAAGAGGGAGGCTCAGGCCAGCCAAGCCATTACACCCCAGCCTGTCACCTGCAGAGGGAGGCCACTAGTGGCAGAGGAGGGGGGGACAGTGCTGCACAGATGGCAAGCAGTGACAGCAGCGGTGATGGGGCCAGCTGCCTGCAGGCAGGGGAAGGAAAGCCCCGATAAGCCCTGATGTCAGGCCTGGTCTAGGGACCCTATCCTAGGGATCCTGGATGGTGAGAAGGTGCGGGCTGGGCAGAGGGACCACTGGGCCTCTAGTAATAGGTATTATTATTCTTTAGTCTAACTTTTATAAAAAATAGAGAAACAAATAAAACAATAATTTCAAATGGAATTTAAAAAGTAAAATCTCATGATATAGATTCAATATAATACCTTGGATTATCTATGCTATTGGACTAGTATCAATGTTTACTGATCTTTAGTTGATTTGTACATGTGTGCCCAGCAGAGCACTATTTATGAATGTAGAGTTGAACTTTTTGCTCAGCTAATGCTAGTGCTGAGAATGCTAACTGGTGAACTGGGAATGTACTCATTAGAAGTCTATGAGCTTGAGGTACTGAGGGCTCCTGGAAGCAAACCCAGCCTAAGAGAATAAGCAATCCAGTAATAAAGCCTTACTTGCCAGTTGTATGAGGGGATTCTGAATCCACCACTTTGCTTTTTTTCCTGGCTGCTTTTCAATGAATTTATATCCCAGGAAAAATGTTTTTCTAAGTAATGATCATCTTCCTAGAAACTCTCATAGGACATTGTAGGCACAAAGAACAGGATACAGGGATCTTAGTGCAATGAGATGATGATTGGTGGATGAAACAGCTATCAGGGAAGGTAGGATGTATCTCAGCAGACATGACAGGGTGACAGCATCAACAGTAGAGGCGGAAGAGTCTGTGGTAATGTCTTATGTGGGCAGTGTGGGACCCATGGACAATATTCTCTTTGACAGGCATTATTGTGCTCAGCAGAGACTGGATACTACATAAGAGAAATATCAATGATCCTTGTAGACAAGAAATACTTGGGGAAAGGGAATACTGAGTGCAAGAAAATATGAGGCCAAGAAATAGCAAATTATTAGTGACAGAGGATAAGATTTTATTTATTTTATTTTTTTAAATTAAATCTTTATTATTCAGATTATTACATTTGTTTCTCTTTTTTCCCCTCCATAGCACCCCTCCACCCAGCTCCCAACCCTCCCTCTGCCCTTAGCTCCCTCCCACTGATCTCATCCATAGGTGTATGATTTTTGTCCAATCTCTCCCTGTACAACCCTCACCCCTTTCCCCCTGAGAATTATCAATCCATTCCCTTTCTGTGCTCCTGATTCTATTCTATTCACCAGTTTATTCTGTTCATCAAATTTTTAATTCACTAATTTGTAGATTCACTTATTGATAGATATGTATTTGTTGTTCATAATTTTTTGTCTTTTACCTTTTTCTTCTTCCTCTTCTAAAAGAGTACCTTTCAGCATTTCATATAATACTGGTTTGGAGTTGATGAACTCCTTTAGCTTTTTCTTATCTGTGAAGCTCTTTATCTGCCCTTCAATTCTGAATGTTAGCTTTGCTGGATAGATTATTCTTGGTTGTAGGTTCTTGCTATTCATCACGTTGAATATTTCTTGTCACTCCCGTCTGGCCTGCATCGTTTCTGTTGAGAAATCAGCTGACAGTTATATGGGTGCTCCCTTGTAGGTAATAAACTGTTTTTCTCTTGCTGCTTTTAATATTCTCTCTTTGACTTTTGCTCTTGGCATTTTAATTATGATGTGTCTCGGTGTGGTCCTCTTTGGATTCCTTTTATATGGGGTTCTGTGTGCTTCCTGGACTTGTAAGTCTATTTCTTTTACCAGATGTGGGAAGTTTTCAGTCATTATTTCTTTAAATAGGTTTTCAGTATCTTGCTCTCTCTCTTCTTCTGGCACCCCCACAATTCTGATGTTGGTATGCTTGAAGCTGTCCCAGAGTCTCCTTACATTATGTTCACATTTTTGGATTCTTTTCTCTTCTTGCTTTTCCAGTTGAGTGTTTTCTGCTTCTTTATATTTCAAATTTTTACTTGATTCTTGCCTTTCTCTAGTCTGCTGTTAGGACTCTGTATAATATTTTTTTATTTCAGTCAGTGTATGTTTAATTTCTAGTTGGTCTTTTATCATCTTTAGTTAGACCTTTTCCATCTTTAGTTGGCTCTTTTGCATCTCTAGTTGGTCCTTTTTCATCTCCTCTTGGCTCTCGCTAAGTTTATCCAACTTTTCTAGCATATTCTTAAAAAACCTTATAAGCGTGGTTTTGAACTCTATATCCAGTCGTTTTTTTTCCTCCATTTCTTTTGTTTGTGATCTCTTCCCTTGTCTTGGCATTTTCACTATGCCGAGGAAACTTCTGTGTTGGATTCAGCCTTGTGAAACCAGACTTGCAAAGCCACAGAAGCCTCTGTTGATCTTGGGAGGGGTGGAGTCTCAGGACTTAAGGGACCGCCTTGCCTTCCAGTCAGCCCCGCCCTCCACAGCCCCCGAGTCTCACGTGACTGGGTAATCCCAGTCTCTAGACTGCTGCCTTTCCAGCTCCCCTGTGCGCCAGGACCACATGAGTCTAGGTCTCCAGGTTTTTGCCCAAAACAGGGGCCCAGTGGACTCAGAAGTGGCACAGTTGGGAGGGTCTGTCTCCCGCCCTCTCGAGAAAGCCAGCGGCACAATCAGCCGTCTGTCCTTCACGCAGCAGCCGTGCGCGACCACACCTCCGATCTTTTGCGACTCCCCTAAATTTCCGTGCACCTCTCCCTTTTCACAGTCCAAACTCACCCCGTATGAATTTCGGCTGGATCTGGGGTTTAGTGTCATAAGATAAGGGGTTCAATGCCGTTGGGAGTCTCCATTTCCCTCCCGCCAGAGAAAGCCAGCCAGGTACTGCGGTACCCGCTCTCTCAGTGCGCGCGTCTCTGTACCTCAGCTTTTTGCAGCTCCTCTGGGTTTCTGTGAGCCCTCTCTTTCCTTCTAGTTGTAGAACTTACACTTGGCCAGCTTTCCTGTGGTTCTGGATGATGTCTGTTCTGTATTTTAGTTGTAGTTTTGAAATTGTTGTGCGAGGCAGCAGTGTAGGTGTTTACCTATGCCTCCATCTTGGATTTCTCCGAGGATAAGATTTTAATTTGCCCTCCTGAAGCTTATAATCTAGTCGGGAAGACAAAACTTTCACACCTAAAAAACTAGAAATGGTAAGGCAGGATATGATCAAGCATTACTGTACTTTGAGATTATATTTAGCTTTATCACAGTGGAATCTTGAGTCTTCTAGAAATGGTAAGAACTATAGGATGGTAACAAAACCTTTTTACAAGTACACTGAACCCTTGCCATATGCCTTGGAACATGTAGGAATTTTCTACAATGTGTGACCAATACTCACAAAAGCTGATAAGGAAAGTTTATTTTGTAGTTGTTGTTGTACAGAGGTGAAAAATGGAAATGTGGCTAGGTTAAGTGCACAACAGTTAGTGAGGAGAAAATTAAGTCAAGGGTAGATCGCAGATCTAGCTGTTTCCTAAGAACAGCAGGAAGAAGAAGATGGTACAATATTAGGCAACCTGGAGAGCCAAGGCAAGGAGTTAATATGCAGTTCTGTAGATGTTTTGGGGAGAAAACTAATATAATATTCATTGTGGTTGGGCTAATTCATCAGGAAACAAGAGGGGGAAGATTCTGAAAATAAAGACAATCTAGCTAAAGGGTATTGAATAAGCTAGGCCTTATGGGAAATTGAATAATATTACTACAGCTCCTGGTGACTTGTTTCTGGTCTTTACTAATAAGACTTGGAAAACTTCCAGGAAATGCTGCCTTCTATTTGGTGAGTTAGGTCCTGGCAAAACTGGGACAAACAATTAGTCCCAATCAATACCAGAAGCCAGGGCTCTCTAAACTCACCAAAGTGAAATTGAAAGTCAACCTCAGAAATTGATTGATAGAAAAGACCCATAAGTAGATATTGGGAAGGATCTAGAGTCATTGACAAGTTAAAACAGAATATTTCTTTAGACTGAAGCCAGGGCCTCAGAAAATGTAGGGAGCAGAGAACTGAGAAAAGTTCAGAAATTTTTATTTGTCTTTTAAAAGTGATTAGTCTCTATTTTACATATATGATATCCCTCAGCTGGAAGAGTAAGTTATAATGCCCTAATTTTTATTGTTATTCTGGAGTCTCTCCCTCCCCACCCCTCTCTCTGTATGTAAAATTATCTAAGGAGAATCCAAGATGGCGGCATAGGTAAACACCTACACTGCTGCCTCGCACAACAATTTCAAAACTACAACTAAAAGACAGAACGGACAGCATCCACAACCACACAAAAGCTGGCTGAGTGGAAGTTCTACAACTAGAAGGAAAGAGAGGGGGCTCACAGAGACCCAGAGGAGCTGCAAAAAGCTGATGTACGGAGACGTGCGTGTGGTGAGAGCAGGAGCCAGAGTACCTGGCTGGCTTTCTCTGGTGGGAGACTCTCAATGGCATTGAACCCCTTATCCTACGACACTAAACCCCAGATCCAGCTGAGACTCATATGGGGGGAGTTTGGACTGTGAAAAGGGAGAAGTGCATGGAAATTTAGGGGAGTCGCAAAAGATCAGAAGTCTGGTGATGCACACAGCACTGCACACAGAGGACCGACTGCTGATTGTGCCGCTGGCTTTCATGAGTGGGGGGAGACAGACCCTCCCAACTGTGCCACTTCTAATTCCAAATTCCACTAAACCCCAGTTTTGGGTGAAAACCTGGGGACCCAGACTCATATGGTCCCAGAGCATGGGGGAGCCGGAGGGGCAGCAGTCTAGAGGCACTGCAAGAGCACGCTGCATGCACAGAGACCCCTCCAGCGATTATCCAGTCACATGAGACTCGGGGGCCATGGAGGGCGGGGCCAACTGAGAGGCAAGGCAGTCCCTTAAGCCCTGAGACTCCACCCATCCCAAGCTCAACAGAGAGGCTTTTGCACTTTTGCAAGTCTGGTATCATAAGGCTGAATCTAATACAGAAATTCTCCTGGCATAATGAAAAATGCCGAGACAAGGGAAGGGATCACAAACAAAAGAAATGGAGGAAAACAAATTACTGGATATAGAGTTCAAAACCAAGCTTATAAGGTCTTTCAAGAATATCCTAGAAAAGTTGGATAAAGTTAGTGAGACCCAAGAGGAGATGAAAAAGAACCAACTAGAGATGGAAAAGAACCAACTAGAAATTAATCATACACTGACTGAAATAAAAAATATTATACAGAGACCTAACAGCAGACTAGAGGAAGGCAAGAATCAAGTCAAAAATTTGAAATATAGCTGAGACTGGTTTGGCTCAGTGGATAGAGCATCGGCCTGCAGACTGAAAGGTCCCAGGTTCGATTCCGGTCGGGGGCATGTACCTTGCTTGCGGGCACATCTCCAGTGCAGAGCGTGCAGGAGGTGGCTGATTGATGTCTCTCTCTCATCGATGTTTCTGACTCTCTATCCCCCTCCCTTCCTCTCTGTAAAAAATCAATAAAATAATTTAAAAATTTTTGAAATATAAAGAATCAGAAAACACTCAACTGGAAAAGCAAGAAGAGAAAAGAATCCAAAAATGTGAAGATAATGTAAGGAGCCTCTGGGACAGCTTCAAGCATACCAACATCAGAATTATGGGGGTGCCAGAAGAAGTGAGAGAGCAAGATACTGAAAACCTACTTAAAGAAATAATGACTGAAAACTTCCCACATTTGATAAAAGAAATAGATTTACAAGTCCAGGAAGCATACAGAACCCCATATAAGAGGAATCCAAAGAGGACTACACCAAGACACATCATAATTAAAATACCAAGAGCAAAAAACAAAGTGAGAATATTAAAAACAACAGGAGAAAAACAGTTCATTACCTACAAGGGAGCACCATTCGACTGTCAGCTGATTTTTCAACAGATACGATGTAGGCCAGATGGGAGTGGTAAGAAATATTCAACGTGATGAACAGCAAGAACCTACAACCAAGAATACTCTATCCAGCAAAGCTATCATTCAGAATTGAAGGGCAGATAAAGAGCTTCACAGATAAGAAAAAGCTGAAGGAGTTCATCAGCTCCAAACCAGTATTATATGAAATGCTGAAGGGTACTCTTTAAGAAGAGGAAGAAGAAAAAGGCAAAAGATAAAAAGTTATGAACAACAAATACGTATCTATCAACAAGTGAATCTAAAAATTAAGTGAATTAAAAATATGATGAAGAGAATAAACTGGTGAATATAATAGAATCAGGAGCACAGAAAGGGAGTGGACTAATACTTCTCAGAGGGAAAGGGGGGAGGGGTGTACAGGGAGAGACTGGACAAAAATCATACACCTATGGATGAGGTCAGGGTAGAAGGAAGGGTGGAAGCCGGGTGGAGGGGATCTATGGAGGGGAAAAAAAGAGAAACAAATGTAATAATCTTAATAATA
>JAAGEH010000032.1:14824500-14849016 GCA_011751065.1 Lasiurus cinereus
GAAGGGCAGATAAAGAGCTTCACAGATAAGAAAAAGCTAAAGGAGTTCATCAACTCCAAACCAGTATTATATGAAATGCTGAAAGGTACCCTTTTAGAAGAGGAAGAAGAAAAAGGTAAAAGACAAAAAATTATGAACAACAAATACACATCTGTCAACAAGTGAATCTAAAAATTAAGTGAATTAAAAATCTGATCAACAGAATAAACTGGTGAATATAATAGAATCAGGAGCACAGAAAGGGAGTAGACTGATAATTCTCAGGAGGACAAAAATCATAAAGCATCAAACAGACTGTGAAATTATAGCAGAAAGATTAAAGTTAGGTGAGGTAAATAAGTGATCAATCAAAGGACTTGTATGCATGCTTATAAACATAACCAATGATCACAGACACTGGGGGGTCGGGGTACGCCTGGGAGGGAGGGGGGGCAATGGGGTGATATGTATAAAAAATTAATAAAAATTAATAAAAAAAATGTATCATTAATTTATTTTCCAGTGTCAAGGTTATAATATAACTATGTGATATATGTCAAATGAATTTTATGGCAATAGTCCAAATGGAACAAAGAGCTCATTTAAAACTATCCATATATTAGTGATGTCAAATTTTTCATTTTCATCTATTTTATAAATGCATCATATCTCAGCTCAAAATCAATCTATTAACCTTGAAAACATTTTGAGCTAAAATGAAATTTAGCAGTGAACATTGTGACCTTCACATGATATTAGTCATATTTAGTAATTAATATTGGCTTTGAGTAATGAGGAACCAGTTAAGACAGGAACAGTACTGTAGCAGTTACCAATAAGCCAGACTTCAGAGGCCATAGAAAAAATGAACAGCATGCAAAATCTGATTTTTTAAACTTCAAGCTCGTCTGCCATAGTGCTCCTCCCTTTTAAAAACAAATGTGAACATCTTGGCAGCTATTATGATAAATTAAACATAAAATACTCTGCTAAAATATTTGTTATGAGATAAGAAATTCTGTTCAGTGAATTTGAAGGACAAATGAAGACAAAAAAATGATGTCTCTGCCTTTTAAATCTCCAGAGGGATGAGTCTAATGGATTTCCCAAGAGCCAGTACTGTTGATTGGCATGAGACTGGAGGAATAAGGCAGGTAAAAGCTTACCAGTATTTGTTGTTAAATTAAAATCCAAATATATGTATCAACTAAAAATACTGTAGGAATATATAACTTTACTAGAGGCCTAATGCACAAGATTTGTGCACTGATGGCGGGCATCGCCTATGGGGATTGGCCCCCTGTGGTAGCACCGCTCATCCTGGTCAGCTGAATGGATGTGGACCCGCCCTCTGAGCTGCTGCTCCCACTGCAGAGAGCAGTCATTCATCCCAGTCAGCCGAGCAGTGTTCCTACTGTGAGTGCACACTGACCACCAGGGAGCAGTTCCTCCGCTGAGCATCTGCTTCCTAGTGGTTATTGCGCACCTTAGCAACTGGTCGACTGATCATTCTGGTTGTTAGACTATTTGATCGCTGGAATTTAATTATATAGGATTATCTTCAGATGAATTTTATGTTAAATTATATTGATTTTAACAAAATACAAAATATGAAATAGATATTTTTTGAATTCACAATAAGAAAGAAGAGTTAGTGATTTCCCCACAGGAATATATGAAAATACTTCTATCAAATTATTTTGCCATATTTTATGAATATTATACCTCTATTCCATCAACAGAATGGAAATTTTTTACCATAAATAGAATGGAATATTTTTCATGTCTATTTTTTGTTAGACATTAAAATGTCACCTTGTCTATCAGAGTCTAACTTTATGCAATTTGAAAGTATTCTTAGTAGGAATATTTTATTAATTTAAAAGCGTTCCACATGTGAAAAATTAAATTTCATAAACATCCTTAAAAGATCTATATTTTTTCTATAATACTACTCAAAGAAGTAAAAAAGTGCTAGATTTACCTTGAATATCAAATAGCAAATGTCTTCCTCTTACAAATTGAATTGTTTTTAAAAAGTTAGTTTTCTAGCATCTTAACTTATGTTAACTTAAAGAAGAAATACATTAATTAAAACATTAATATAAAGTTATAAATAAAAACAACCATAAGTTGTGAAATCTAGAAACTGGGGATTGGAGATGAATTATCTCTGTCAGAACAACAAATAAAGGAACATTACCTGCAGTAAATCTACCTAAGGACTTGTCCAGAGAAAGAAAGAATTTAGCCATGGCCTACTGACCTTAGAACTTATTTAAAGAAACCTAGAATCATGGCAATTTATCCATTTGACATGGTGGAGGTAGTCCAATTATACAGGGAATTAGAAATTTGGGAACCATTTGCTTAGAGTATTTTAACAAAATTATTCACTTTTCCTATCTGTTTGTTTTCCTAGCTACCACATTGTATCACCTGGAAAATGTTCTAAGTAGCTATAGCAAAGAGAATGGGTGGACCCAGTTGGTATACTACTCTCCACGAATCCCATTGAACATTTAATACATTACTAGGTTCATTGTAGGTCACCGCCTCCCGAACTGAAAGTCCCAAATCCAGTGTAACTGCTTAGAAAATGGAAGATGCCTCCACTCCAGAAAACGATTCAAATAAAGATCTTTGGGGATGACTATAGGAATAAACAATGGATATAAACTTTTGAGGTCATAAAACACATTGGTTTCTGTTTAGGAAAAGGATTCAAAAAAGTAGACAACAATAAGAATTTGCAAATAGCTTAGAAAGTCTTCTCATATGAACAATCCCATTTCATCAGTGGTCTTTAAAATATGAAATTTTATAATATTATTCAAAGAAGAAAGGAAACACTAGATTTTTTCTCTCTCATTATGATTATAAAAGAGGGTTAATCCTGGGATGCACTACAGGAGGACTGACTTGATATGGGTTTTTTTCTCTACAATTCTCAGATACAGCAATTGAGGATTAAACTATGAACTGATCTTGAGGTGAGTGTTTTACCAGAAATATTTATAAAGAAATATTAGTTTATAAAGAAATACTAGAATTTACTTTTAGTCTTCCTTTGTAGTAAGTAATAATGTACATGTGTTGAGATATTTTGAAATGTTTTGATTTTAAACAGCAAGTACTTTATTAATGGCAGTTCATCTCCTAAATCTCTAAATGATTTGGCCTAAGAACAAAATTAAACATCCTGAATTTGATTTCTCTAAAACATCACTAAATGCAATTGCCCTTTCTGTCAAATAAGCCTTTACTGGTTTGTAAGTCTGAAGTGACTTTTTTCCTCTCATTATGGTTGTTCCAGGTCTCTTGACATTCTCTAAATCATCTTTCACTTAGTACAAGAGGTTTATGAGGAAGTCAAGATCCGTGATAGATTTCATCTGTCTTGAATTTTAATGCAAATGTCTGTTCCCCTAATCAAACAAAGGTTAAAAAGGAAATCGAATTAGTTTATTACAAAAACTAGCATAACTGAACTGACAAAAAATGCTTTCTGCATGAGAAGCCTTTAATCAATACTTCAAATAAGAATTTCACTGGAAAGAAGGCTCATAAGTGGTCAGTTATAATCTGTAAATCAATATATTTTATTTAAATAAATATTTGACTACACAGCTCAGTAGGCATTGCCAATAAGAATTTTTTTTTAAACAAAATGAAACAAAATTACAGTATAAATATAGTGTTCAGGACATAATCTAAACTTGTGAAAAATTCAAGGTTAGATCTATTTCATTTTTTAATAATTGGATATTAAATATTGGAGAAACTAGTGAGTTGCCTCAATTTAGCTGTTCAACAGTAAAATGATGTTGGAAAATAGATCACTTTCTAGAGATATATGTAGGTGCAATTTTTCTATTATAGGTTTAGTTTGGCTAGCTGTTATTGTTTAATCAAATATACATGCAATGTAGCTTCAACTTCAGCCAATTTTTAAGTCAGTTCTCCAAAAATAGAGTCATATGGAGTTGACTTTTTATAAGTAAGTATACTGTCATTGTATTTCATAAAAAACCGTAATAAGCTAATATTAGATAAACACTTCCGGTACTCATAGTAGCACCCAGACATATTGACAGGTTGTTTACATTGCCACATACATCACTTGGAATCTTCCACTTATTGGATGTGTGGCTTTAGGCATAATCACTCAATTTTATGTATTAGAAAATGTGACTGTGAATTGTGTTCTATTTTTTATTTTCAAGCATTCCCCACTCCCTCCCCTTTCACAACTTGTTCTCTGTATATATGGATCTGTTTCTGTTTTGCTTATTCATTTTTTTTTTGATTCTGCATATAAGAGAAATCATATAGTAACTGTTTTCCTCCTCTGTCTGACTTATTTATTATCAATGGCATGTACTTCTAAGGCCATTTTGGGGACTAAAGGGTATTTAAACTAGTAATACAGGAATATGCAAATTTGTCCATTGTAGTGTCATGGGTCATGACTGGATCAGCAGGCTGCATCCCCGCCCTCTGCATAGGCAGCTGCAAGGCCAGAGCTAGGATGGGATACAATATGAGGGGCAGTAAACTGCATGCAGAGGGGGTGGTGACCGTGGGGAGGAGCAGGTGCACCCGATGTGGGGTGGGGTGCAGGCAGTGTGGATTAGAGAAACTCACCCAGATGTGGGAGGAGGGCAGTGGCGGCCATTGGCTGGGAGGTGCCCCCGGGTTCAAGACAGAATGGAGGACGATCCGAGCGAGGCCTTCTGGGCGGAGATGCTCCTGCACTCAGGCTGTGTGAGCCTTGGCATCCTCGCTGGTCCGGCGTCCCGGGCAGGGAATGGGAGCAGTTCAGTGGTGGGGAGGCTGGGGAAGGGAAGGTAGCAAACACCTGGCAGGGGCTGAGCCCAGGGCTGTGGGTTAACGCTCCCCTCCCTCTCTCCCCAAAGGAAGCTTTAAGAAGGAAGGAGGGAGGGAAGAACTTTATAAAGGAATCAGTTGAAAGCAGAGTTAAAGAAGGAAAGAGGATATATGAGTGAACTGTAGAAGCTATAATGAAAATCAAGTATAGTTGTGTACTGGGGACAGATTTTAAAAGTAGGAGCCAGAAAAGAAAATAAAGATGATGGTGATAATTGGGCAAGTATATAGATATTAAAAGTGGAAGTAAGTAGAGCAGAATGTGGATGAGAAAGAGAGAGGGAAGAGAAGTTTCAAAGGGAGCTGGTAGAGCTTACAAGGAGAATGGGAAGAAGGAAGAAAAGGGGAAGGGAACAAAGGAGGTCTGAGGGAGGAAGTGAAGAAAAAAATTAAGGTGGGAAGAAAGGAAAAGGGGAGGGGTAAAGATAAAGGAAAGAAGAAATGTGGGGAGGAAGGGAGAGTAGGAGAAAGATGGGAAGAAGGATGATGGAACAAAAGTAGGAAATAAGGAGGAAAGAAAAGTTTATAAATGATGAGTCAGTAGGAAAAAGTGTTAAGTAAAGGAGAGAGAAAAATTGTGTGTTAGGGAGAAGCCAATAAGGGAGTCAAATACAATTGTGTGTGAAGGGGATAGAGTAAAAAAAAAAGTTAATAGGGGTGACCAGACTGGCAGGGGAGGGCAGTTAGGAGGATCAGGCCAACAGGGGAAAACAACTAGGGGGGTCAGGCCAGCAAGGCAGGGTAGTTAGGGGATCAGGCAGGCAGGCAGAGTAGTTAGGGCAGGCAGGCAGGTGAGTGGTTAGGAGCCAGAGGTCCTAGATTGCGAGAAGGATATTCAATAGCAGGGATTGGGCCTAAACTGGCAGTTGGACATCCCCTGAGGGCTCCCAGTTTGGAGAGGGTGCAGGTTGGGCTGAGGGAAACCCCCTGTGTATGAATTTTGTGCACCAGGTCAATTCATAATTGAATTCTGATAGTGGACATATATATGAATATAATTTAACACACCATTCTGGTTTTAACCCTATCCTTTCTTACAAAGAGGGAATATACTAATTGACCCTCATGCCATTGCAAAGATGGTGGCACCTATAGCCAATAAGGAGAGAATTTGCTAAATGACTGCCCTACCCTCAAAGATGGCAGCACCCACAGCCACAAGATGGTGGTGCCCAGTCCCCTCAGCCCCACTGAGGAGGCAGGTGTCCAACTTCTTTGAGCACCTGCCTCCGGAGTTCCCCAGTTCCCTCAGTCCCCCAACCACTCAGGACCGGCCTGAGGCCCAGGTAACTAGGGCTGGCTGAGTCTTGTGCTGCCGGCAGTGGCAGCAACAGAGGTGCAATAGGGCATTGTCTTCCCCTGATTTCCAGGTTGCCTCCCATCCCTGAGGGCTCCTTGACTGTGAAAGGGGGCAGGCCAAGCTGAGGGACCCCCCTCCAGTGCATGAATTTTAATGCACCAGACCTCTAGTTTAATAAAAGCCTACTATGCTAAATGTCCAGTCATCAATTGGCTGTTCAACCAATCGAAGCATAATATGCTAATGATATGCGAAGACTGCTCAACTGCTGCTATGACATGCACTGACCACCAGGGGGAAGATGCTCCAACTGGTAGGTTAGCTTGCTGCTGAGGTCTGGCTGATGGAGACTGGGTGAGCTGGGCAGGACATACCCTGAAGCCCTCCCATGTTTCCTTCCTGGCTGGCCAACCTTCCATGTCCCTCCCAGGCTCTGGTCATGCACTGGTGGAGTCCTTTGGTCTGGCCTGTGCTCTCTTATAATGTGGGATTTCTCAGGAAATGTTGGAGAGTCAGTTTTGGCCCAATCCTGCAGGCGAGGCTGAGCGACCTCACTCATGCATGAATTTGTACATCAGGCCTCTATTAGCTCAATAATATTCAGTAGGAATAAATAAACAACTCATCATTGGAGGTACCTAACCGTAGTCTGTAATTTTATCATATATCCAATTTACCTTCTTTTGCCATCCAATGAAAGAGTAGCAAAATTTTTTCTTTAATTCTCCTTATTAAGTATTGTTTTAAAAAGACTTTATAATAGCTTATCAGAGAAGTCCAAATAAGCAAAAGATGCAAAGGTTATAGAAATTGTTCTTAAGTTTTGCATATAACAAAGTTCTTCTAAACATTGAATACAGACTTTTTCTTTCTTTATCCCCTTTCTTTGAGATGTAATTTTTCTTTTATAGAAATTTCTTTCTTTTTTAAATCATTTTCATAAAAGTATCTTTATTGTTGAAAGTATTACAGATACTCCCACCCTTTTTTTCCCATTGACCCTCTTCACTCCTCCCCTGCCCTGTACCCCCAGACCTTTACCACACTACTATCTGTGTCCATGGGCTATGCATATATGTATATAAGTACTCCAGGTAATCTCTCCCCACCCCACATGCCTCCACCTTTCCTGTGAGATTCATGAATCTGTTCTGTGCTTCTATGTCTTTATTTTATTCATCTCTTTATTTTGTTCATTAGATTCCATATATGAATGAGACCATGTGCTACTTGTCTTCTCTGACTGGCTTATTTTGATTAGTGTAATACTCTCTAGGTACCTCCATGCTGTTGCAAAGGGTAATAGGTCGTTCTTTTTTCATAGCTGTGTTAGAGGCCCAATGCACAAAATTCATGCAAGAGTGAGCCTTCCTTTCCCCGGCTGTTGGTACCAGCTTCCCTCTGGCACCTGAGACCTGGGCTTTCCTCACAGCCCCAACATCATCGAGAAGGTTGTCTAAAAGGATGTCCCATCTAATTAGCATATTATGCTTTTATTATTATAGACTAAAGGCCTGGTGCACAAAATCATGCACGGGTAGGGTTCCTAGGCCTGATTGGTGATCAGGGCCGAGCTGTGGGGTAATCGGGAAGCCCCCATTGGCACCTACCTTGGAGGTGACTGGTGGGGTGATCACGGGGCAGTGCCACCTGCTCACCAGCTGGCCCTGGTCCCCAGTTGCTGCCCCACTGCTGCTGGTTGCCTCCCTCTGAAGGGCAATAATCAGGGCAATCAGGGGGCCTTCTCTGGAATCTGCTTTGGCTGGCCTGGGGCCTGCAGGCAGGGGGAAGCTCCTGCATTGAGTGTCTGCCTCTGGTGGTCAGTGTGCATCATAGTGACCAGTTGTTCCACCAGTCATTCTGCCATTTAGTTGATTTGCATATTAGGCTTTTATTATATAAGATAGTATTCCATTGTGTAAATGTACCTCAGCTCTTTTATCCACTCATCTATTGGACTGTTTCCTGATCTTAGCTATTGTAAATTATGCTCCTATGAATATAGTCATGCATATACTCTTTGTGATTGGAGTTTTGGGTTTCTTAGGATATATTTTTGTAAGTGGGATTACAGGGTCAAATGGAAGTTCCATTTTTAAGTTTTCAAGTAAACTCCATGCTATTTTCCATAGAAGCTGCACCAGTCTGCATTTCCACCAGCAGTATACTAGGGTTCCCCTTTCTCCATATCCTCACCAGCCCTGGTCATTTGTTGATTTGTTGATGTTAGCCATTCTGATAGGTGTGAGGTGATACTTCATTGTAGTTCAAATTTGCATCTCTCTCTGATGATTAGTGACTTTGAGCATTTTTTCATATCTCTCTTAGCCTTCTGTATGACCATTTTGGAGAAGGGTTTATTTAGGTCATTTGCCCATTTTTCAATTGGATTGTTTATCTTCCTTTTTGTTAAGTTGTATGAGTTCCTTATATATTTTGGAAATTAACCTATTATCAGATGCATCATTGACAAATATGTTCTCCCAAATAGTGGGCTGCCTTTTCATTTTGTTGATTATTTACTTTGCTGTGCAGAAGATTTAAAAAAAATATATTTCATTGATTTTTTACAGAGAGGAAGGGAGAAGGATAGAAAGTTAGAAATATCAATGAGAGAGAAACATTGATCAGCTGCCTCCTGCATACACCCTACTGGAGATGTGCCTGCAACCAAGGTACATGCTCTTTTTTTTTTCTTAAATATATTTTATTGATTTTTTACAGAGAGGAAGGGAGAGGGATAGAGAGTTAGAAACATCGATGAGAGAGAGACATCGATCAGCTGCCTCCTGCAGCCCCGTAGTGGGGATGTGCCTGTAACCAAGGTACATGCCCTTGACCGGAATCGAACGTGGGACCCTTCAGTCCGCAGGCTGATGCTCTATCCATTGAGCCAAAGCAGTTAGGGCAGTGCAGAAGCTTTTTAGTTTGATGTAGTCCCATTTGTTTATTCTCTCTTTTGTTTCACTTGCCCTACAAAATGTATCAGCATGAGAGATGTCTGAAATTTTGATGCATATGGTTTCATATAGGAATTTTATGGTTTCACAACTTACACTTCAGTCTTTTATCCATTTTGAGTTTATTCTTTTTGGTGGCTCTAGTTTCATTTTTATTTTTGCATGAACCTGTCTAATTTTCCCAACATCATTTATTGAAGAGACTGTCTTTATTTCAGTGTATGCTCTTGATCCTTTGTCAAATATCAATTGATCATGATAGTTAGGAAAATTTATGGATTCTCTGTTCTATTCCATTGATCTATATGCCTGTTCTTGTGCCAGGACCAGGCTGTTTTGATTACAGTGGCTTTGTAGTATTGTTCTTCTTTCATAAGATTGCTGAGGTTATTTGGGGTCTTTTTGGAGTGTCTATTCTAAATCAGTGAAATATACCATTTTAATAGGGATTACTACATTTGTTCTGTGTATAAGGCACTATTTTTTTCTAAAATTGTTAAGATTGAAAATCTAAGGAAATCTTATACAGGAAAGTCAGCTGAGGAGGGAGCTGCACAGGTGCATATCTGCCCTCACCTTGTCAAACAGGTTTCCTACTTTTATATTGTAAATCATAAGATGCCATAATCAATAAGCCAAATTTATTTGGAGTCCTGCTTACTAGCACTAGCAGGCTCAGAGGAAAATCTTGCTTCTCAAATTCTGGGGTTCATTATGGTCGAAGTTTCCCAAACTTATACATTTTTCAGCTCTTTGTCTCCTAAATTTGGAATGAGATTTCTGGACCTTCTGAGGAAAAGTCCTGTGTGCTGGGACAGGTTGAGAGGTAGTCTTATTTTTCCCTATTATTTAAGCAAGCAAACATTTACAGAAGCCAGAATAGCAGGGTTAAATTTTAAACAGCAGTTTTTACCCAAGATGGAGGATACTATGCTTCACTCCAATCACCAGCTTTACTGTTACTGACATCAGCTGATATCACCATTGGAGGTGGAGGTGGAGATTGTGCAGATGCAACAGGGACTGGAGTATTCTGAGCCCATAAAGATGTCAAAAAATAAAAAAATATATACTGGTAAGCTATTGTCTTTGCAAAATTCAAACTGAATGTAATCAGCTATGCAAAAGAACATGGAAATAGAGTTGCAGAGAGACAATTTGGACCTCCTCCCACTGAGTGATGATCAAACAGTGGAAAAAACAGAAAAAACAACTCCTTAAGATGCCATAAAATAAGATGGCCTTAAGAGTAAAACCAGCAAACTTGGAGCAGAGGCTTAAGACTTGGATTATGGAGCAGTGCCAAGTGGCTTCTGTGTGTGAACCAAGCTTATTAAATGTCAGGCAAGAATGTTTACAAATGAAATGAACATTGTTGATTTTATAGGAAAAGCAAAATGGTGCTTCAATTTCATGAGGGGAGAAAGGTTGGCCATGAGAAAACGAATAAAGTTAGCTCAGAAAATGCTAACTATATATAATCTCACATATATAGACAGTGACTCAGAAGACAGCAGTGATATAATAGAAGTTGAAAAAATTGATATGTCTGGAACTAATAGTGATGAAGAAGAGAGCAGTGATGCAACAAAAGCTGATAAAGTGATATGCTGCATAATATAATAGTACTGGTATGTAAATATCACCTGTAGACCATTAGACCGAATGTCCTTCTGGGCATCATTTCGAACATCCTTCCAGACAAAGCCAGGGAAGGAATGAAGCCATCCAGGTTCTGGTGCCTGATGGTGGTGGCCAGAGAGAAGAAGCCTGGGTCCTGTGGGCCTGACTGTGGTGGCCAGAGTGAAGCCTGGGTCTGGTTGCTGAAGAGAAGCCAGTGCCAGTAGCCTGATGTACGAATTTTCATGCATCAGGCCTCTAATTACTAAACAAAATGTGTTCTGTTTTATGTTTAAAATATTGATTTCTTAATTTTGGGTTGGAAACCTGGAAAAATATGGTACATTGAATCTATAGATTGCTATGAATAGTACAGACATTTTAATGATGTTGATTCCATCAATCCATGAATATGGTATATTTTTCTACTTGTTTATATCTCCCTCTATCTCTTTTTTTCAATGTCATAATTTCTGAATACAAGTCTTTTACCTTCTTTTATATTAATTATTTTTGTTGTAATGGTAAGTGGATTTGTTTAGTTTCTTTTTCTGAGAGTTTGTTATTGCTGCATAAAAATGCCATTGATTTCTGGGTATTAATTTTGTATCCTGCTACTTTGTAGAATTCAGTTATTAAATCTAGTAGTTTTTGGTGGAATCTTTAGGGTTTTCTATGTCCAGTATCATGTTATCTGAAAATAATGACAGTTTTACTTTCTCCTTTCCAATTTGGATGCCTTTTATGTTTTCTTCTTGTCTGATCACTATTGCTAGGCCTTCCAGTACTATGTTGAAAAAGAGTGGAGAAAGTGGACATCTTTGTCTTGTTTCTGTTCTTAAGGTAAATGTTTTTAGTTTTTTCCCATTAAGTATACTGTTGGCTGTAGCATATATGGTCTTTATTATGTTGAGGTATGATGACTCTATTCCTGCTTTTCTAATGGTTTTTATCAAAAAAGATGTTGGATTCTATTGAATGATTTTTTCTATTGATATAATCATGTGATTTTTTTTGTCTTGCAATCTATTTATGTGTTGTATGACATTTATTGATTTATGAGTATTGTACCAACCTGCATCTCTGGAATAGACCTCATTTGGTCATGGTGTATGAACTTTTTAATGTATTGCTAGATACAATTTGCTAATACTTAATTGAGGATTTTAGCATTATGTTCATCAGAGATACTGGGCTGTAATTTTCTTTGTAGTGTCTTTTTTGGAATGAGGATAATACTGGCTTTGTAAAGATCTTAGAAGTCTTCTTTTCTCTTGGATTTTTTGAAATAGTTTGAGGAGTATATGTGTTCATTCAAGAATTTCTTTCTTAAAGAAGTTTTACAAAGCAGATTCCCTAAAACAGCTTGGATTGATTAGCCTTGATATGCATAATCAATGAAGATACAAAGTTTATTTTCCTCTACATTTGAAAAAATCTGCCACAGCTATCCTGTGAGACAGATATTATTATTCACGTTTTAGAAATTAGGAAATGGATCTATGACAGTTGAAATATATTTTTTAAGTTATACAGCTGGAAAATGATTAGAATAAGATTTTAACCTTTAAACTTTAAGCATTTAACTCAAATTATTTAATTTTTTCCCATTTCATAACATTGATGAAAATTTTCCAAATTTTTTCTACTCTGTATTTGAAAAGGCTAAAAATAATAGAGGTGATGTACTATATAAGGCCAACATGGTTTATGGTACTGGCAGTTGAAGCCCATATAGTTACAGATTTTCTATTTCTACTTTGATACTACAGAGTTCAGGGCTATGAATAGAAACTTCCAAATTATTCAGGAGTAAACTCCTTATACAATTAAGTATTGTGAGTCATCATGATATTCAGGGCTTCAGCATTGCCAATTGTGATGTAAATAATAAAGGGTGACCTATTGAGTTTGGCAGATATCAAGTAATTAGATTTGTTCAAGAGCTTATCTTGTTCTGAGCAATAGTTGCGAGCTGCATTCTATTTGGGATGAGTCTTGTGTGCTTTCTGGCTGCTAAATGGGTTAAGTCAAGCTCATTCACTCAGCCTAGCTTTTTAAAAACACATATGCCTTCCAGGAGGCACTGCTTTCTTTAGCACAAACACAACAAATGAATTATTATTATTGGGTTCTCCTTATGAGATGACAGAGAAGGGTACAGATTCATAGATTTAACTGTAGAAATGAAGGTGTTCTGATGTCCAGGATAGAATTTCTTAGTGCTTCAAATATCTTGGTAGTGGGCATAATGCTGAGAAATCAGAAAGGCAATGAATAAGCTGACTTCTACTGGCCAAGGGGCATTCAAACAATTGTGACTTGTACAATTAGTTGATGGCCTTAATCAATCAGCAAACAATAAATAACTATTGATTCCCTGGTATGTGCATATATCATGTTCAAGGTTTTGAGAGATACACATGATAATAAGACAAAAACGCCTACCCTCCAGGAATGTGTAATCTAATTGAAGACATTTAAAAATATTAGAGAGCCATCTATGATATGTTCCAAATTAATGGTGTTTGAATACTTGCTTTAGGAACTCAAGGGACAGAAAGGGTAATCCCAATGGGATTCCAGATCAGCTTTGCGTGCTAAGTGGTGAGCAGGGGTTTCAAGGTTATACATTGGTTGTAGTTCTATCCTGTCCTCTTGCTTCCATTCTCTAGAAGCTTTGTGAAGAACCCAGACTTAGGTCTCTAGAAAAAAAGCTTAAGGCCAATATGAGCTTCTTTTCCCCAGTCTCAGAGCCCCTGTGCAGTGTGAGTCTGAAGGTTCTTAGTGTCATTACACTGGGCATCACCTCTCAGGGTCTTGGTTGGGGCCTCAGAATATTGTTTGTAGGAGGTCTGATTTCCATTCATTAGCAGTTTCCTCTACTCTTGCACCAGGTTAAGCAAGAATCCTCTTTGCACCAGGTTCTATGCAGTGTTACATATAACAACAAAGACATTTTTATGGTGTTGGAAACATAAAAAATAGTGGTCATGCCACTTCATTTAGCAGAGAGAACTAAATCAATTTTTTACTTATTTTTCAGAGAACCATTTCCATGATCTATTTTTCTGACTGCAAAGCACCAAGCATTGTTAAGGAATTATAAATAGCCATGTGAATGAATCTGTGGCACTGCCTGCTTACACAGCTCTTTAAATTCCAGTAATGATTTAATATCCAAACATGTCCAGTGCATCTGTCCAGTGCTTTCTCCTGCTGAGTGGTGTGGGATTCTTTTCCCTCTTCCAACTGGGTTGTGCTTTCTTTCTTTCCCCCCTCTTCTTGTTACTTAGCCTACATGCCTTTCCAGTAGCTTATGTTTATCTTGTATATTAGATATGCCTGCAAGTGATTTTCTCTCCTGCCTATTTTGCCAGGGTGGTGTCTAGAAATATGATTAGACAAATAAAATTGACCTTCCTCCCAACTGAGCTAAGGATTTGGAGATCTCATGGACTTCCTCTAAGAATAACCATAGAGCCAGTTTTGCTACTAAAACATAACTCAGGACTAAATTTATACTGGAGAAATAATTTGTAGCTGGTGAATAAATATTATGACTGGTCTTAATGACAAACACTTCCCCCTTTCTTATTCTAAGTGTTAAAAAGCAGAATTTAGGGAAAACATATTTTAAAAGCAAACACCAAAACTCTAGGTTTGCTCGCTGGGTGGGCTGATATGGAATGCCTGGTTTGGGTGAATAAATACAGAAGGGTTATCTTTTGTTCAAGTTCTGCCTTTTACAATTGGTTTGAAACTATTTTTAACCAAGTCAGTTGTGATAACCATGGTTAGGGAAATGATTCATGTGTAAACAAGATATCCAGCCTAAGGAGTCTGAGTACATAATGTGGTTAAATTCCTTTCATTACCCAAGTGATATTGTCTTGAGCTTCACGTATGCATGAAGAACTTAAGACTGTCTGAAGTGCATTCTCAAATAGGTCATCCTGTTCTTATGCAGAACTTCCTCTAGTCAGAAGCTCTACACCACTGCCTCTATTGCTTCCAGCCATTACTCTGGGCACTGTGATTCTTCATGAGCTTCATCTGTGCCACCTTCACTGTTGCTTCAGAAGAATTACCTGTAGGATGGTTGATGCCAGGCTATCATGAAACACAGGTAAAAAAGAAATACTTTGCCTGCAGCTCAAGACCAAACCAAGTCTTTGGTTCCCAGAATTTACTTTTTCCTTCAATAATTGATAAGAGAAAGATCTATTTTCCTACAGAGATGTCACTCCTATACACAGGTTATGTAACAGCTTGATATCATTATATTCTGCATTATTTATTAATTAATAATACGATTTCCAGAGCACAAGCCACAGTGTGCATAATGTGGTCTAAACTTACAAAGAGCAGAGGACATCCCAAGTACTCTTCTTCCACCCCATTCCTTTACCAAAAAACAAGACATTCTTAAATGGCTTTGGCTCAATTAATTCTAACAATGTTTCAATTCTTTAAACAAATTATCTTCTCAATGTTAAACACTGCATTCAGGTCAATATCACCTTGAAGTACTAGGAACAATAATAGATGACCTTCCTTCAGATCACCTTCCTTCAGATCCATACAATTAAAGGAGCACTTAAAGATTTTCCAAAACCAAGATGAAGGCATTCCTCCAAACTCTTTCTATATAGAAACCCTTGTACCTTAGAATGGTTCCTTTTTTTCCAGATTCTAAATTTCAACTTTCCAAAACAAATACTATTACAAACTTTGATTTATAAATCACTATGTAGTAAACTTGATAAGAGAATATGTATTTCTTATAGGTTGTTAAACATTATTTTTGTGTGTGTGTATTTTTTTTAGGAATTAAAATAAAAGGACTCCGAGCAAAAGGATTATGGTGTAGGAATGAGATGGGAGGAAAACGTGAACATTTTGAACACCTACTATGCTCAGTGCTGGGCTAGATAATTTCTACATAATATATTATTCTACTCATCACCATCCTGTGAGTTAGCCATTATTATAGCCACCTGTTGGATAAGAATAAACTTATAGGGGTAGGCAAAAGTAGGGTTACATTTGTGAGTTCATGAAACAGAGTTTATTCTTGTATTATATATTTTTCTATATAAACAAATGTAAAACTACTTTTAATAACTCCTATATAGACTCTGAAATATTAGATATCTTGCTCAAGGTGACATAACTGATTTGTAAATGTGGAGTTGTATTTAAGCAGGTCTGTAAGACTCCAAACTTCCTTTTATTCCATGACTACTTTAAGCTTAAAAGGTCTGGCCATTAAACTATGAAGCCTAGTGGAATATCTTTCTCCATCCTGGACCTTTGCATACTTTTTGTTGGACAAAACAAATGTGATTCTGTACCTTAGCCAGTCAAAACTTCAGTAATTCATTCATTTGAGTCCTTTCTGCATGTCAAACACTGGGAATTACAGGCACAGAAGTCAGTGTTGGTGAAGAAATCATCAGCATAATGAACTTCTAACTCTTAAATCACACTTCATCCCTGTTGCTGCTTGAACCCCCACCCGAATCATCCTGAGGAAAGGGTTTCAGCCTTGTATCATTTGGGCATTTAGAGAACTGGAATGTTCAGAGACTCACTCCCATGATTCTTTGCTGTTTTCCACTTTCTTACATCTTTCTGTAACTATAATTGAGGGTAGATTTTTAATTGTAGAAGAGTAAATTTTTAATTAAAAGAAAATAGTCATGGATAAAAGTTGATAAAAGAAGAGATTTATGAGGCTTTTAGGAAACTTACAGGAAAATCCCCTAAAAAGTCATCATTTCTTATTCTTAGTATTGACTTGTTAAAAGTGAATCTCATTACCTTTGTTTTATCTGGCATACTTGTGGAATATGTTTATTTATTAATGAATTTTTCTAAAGCAAATATAAGGGCATTCTCATAATCACTTAACTATATGGCTGTGGATATTTATCACTGGTCTTCAGAGACTATTTAAAAATGGAGAGTTCCAGGAAAACAATAAAAAAAAAATCAACTCCTTAAAATGCATGCATTTCATGAATCATTTATTCAAAGGATTAAGAAGAAATTACATTTCTGAGTTTGTGATGAAAAATCCTTCCCAGAATTGTTCAGAACAGTTTTCCTTCAAATGAGTCTATGGTCCAAATCAGTTAGGGGTTGCCACAGAGGCTGCTCCTCATAGATGTGGTCAAGAGGGAATGTGAAAGAAGCCACTATTATTATTTTCTTTCCTAGACCTTTGCATCCCCTGTCACTTCCACTTTTGCAGCTCCTTGTGGGCTTTACTGAAGTCCATAAGTGACACCTGAAGAAGAAGCAGAGTCATACAATCAGAGACTATCATTGAGAGAGGGATCTATAAGCCATTTCATAACCACTTCCTTATTTTACAGAATGGAAAACTGAGGCCCAGAAATGGTGACTGACTTGTCAATGGTCACCTGATAGTTACCAGAAAGGTTGAGACTTCACGCAGGAGCTTTTCTCTTTTCAATACTGAAGTGTAAGATCTCAGGACCCGCTTAAGTCTACACTTAAAAAAGCAGCAACCACCTGCTGGGCCAGAAAATCTGAGAATACTCCAGGCAGCTGTAGGTCTGGATCGGTCACATTTTGTCATCCCAGGAAGTGAAGAATACATTTTCAATAAAATATATCCTGAACAGCAAACATGTATTTGCCCATCAATTATGAAGATCCTATGAAGTATGAAGATATATACAGCAATGCTTCCCAACTTTAACTACAGGTTTAGGACGTAAGTAGAGTTCTAGCATCCACAGTTGTCATTGGGCCCTGCTTGATATATCAGCAGCACCTCAGAGAGGGCTATGTTTTCTGAGTACTGACATCTGATTGGAGGCTGAGCCTGTTCTAAGCTGTTATCTTTTTGAGTTCATTTTTCTTTCTTTTTTAAAATTTAGAATGGTGCCAACATAGATATTCTAACTAAGCTGTGTTTTTTGGGGTGTGTGTGTAGGTTCCTGAAACTGCAGTTCTCTTCTTTCCTCTTTATATTCTGATAAGCTAGCTATTCAAGGTTATTTCATTATCTACCTCTAACTGCATGGGAACTAAGGAAAGCTGAAGAAGACACAGGAAAATGGAGACCTTGGGCTTACTAGTCTGGCAGACATATTTTGATTGCTTAAACAGTGTTTAAAATAATTTGAAACAATATTTAAAAACTGGTATCCTCATACAAAAACTTGGATTTTGGGTGTCATTAAAAATATCAGAAAATTTGGACACACTGGGCCCAAATTTCTTGTGGCAAGAATTGTCAGGATTTGACTGGCCTCTGATCCCTGTAGACCAGCCATGCATTCTTTTGCAGAGCCTGCTGTTACTGCAGGCCTCTGAGTTTGCAAACCTATTGAAGAATAAATGATAAAAGGCCACTAAATCACATCTCTGCCAGATTTATTTATTCTTTTCTTACCCACCTACAAATACTTGCTGAACACTGAATGCCAGGGTCTATTCTAATATTGGGGGATTGCACAGTGAATTAGAGAGACAGTTTTCCTATGATGAAATTTACAATCTAGGTGGGGAAACATTAAACAAGTAGTAATCAAACAGAAGAAACAAGACAGTGAATTAGAACAGGGAATTCTGAAATCAACTTAAGATAGGAAACCTGGAAAGCTTCTCTGAAGAACTGGACTTTAAGCTGAAATCTGAATGACAAAGATGGGTTAACCACATATTTATCAGAAAGGAAAGGGCTCTAGGCAGAAGCAGAGGTAATGTAGAGCAAGCATGTCAAACTCAAAGACTAACACGGGCCAAATAAACAAGGTTTAAGTTTATGTGGGCCACAAAAAACCAAAAGCTTCAATTTTCATAGAAATGTAGGTTTATTTTGATAGAGATATATTAAATACAAAAGGCTGAAATAAATGAGTAATAGTTAACATAAAATAACAGAACACTCTAATAAAAATTACTTTTTTCATGAACATTAACTTACTAGATACTGAATAAGTACACAAATCAATAAGTGTAACACAAATTAACTTATTTTTCCTGTTCTCTGAAAGTGAAACACTGATATTTTCTATTGTGCACACCAAACAAGTCAGTACAAGACTAATGACGTGACAATTGGCTGCTAAAATATTTGTTGCTAGTATTGATGGAGAGAGATGGTGTGCCTGCACTTAAGGTGCATAAGGGAAATGAATGCAATATGATTATAGTAATCTGTCATTAACAAATGTTGTAGTTTATTATTAATAATTATTATAACAGGATTTGTAAAAATTAAGTTATGAATTTTTATTAAAACATTTCTTACATATCATTATATTGGATGGGCAGCAAAAACATTTGTTATGAGCTGTAGGTAGCCTGTGGGCTGTGAATTTGACATGTTTGGTGTAGAGGCTCCATGGCTTTTTGGAGGATCTAAAAGAAGGCTGAGTAACAGGAGAGTGAGCATTAGAGCAGAAGGTGGCCAGGCTGGCAGGTGCCTCTTTGCAACCCAGTGAGGAAATTAGGATTTTATTCTAAATTAGAGGCCCAGTGCATGAAAATTTGTGCACTCAGGGGGTTCCCTCAGATCGGCCTGCACCCTCTCACAATCCAGGACCCCTCAGGGAGGGTCCCTAGGCCTGGCCTGATATCAGGGACTATCAGAACTTTTTTTCCCCTGGCTGCAGGCAGCTGGCCCCACCCCTGCTGCTGCCACTGCCACTGCTTGCTGTCTGTGCAGCATTATCTACCCCCTCCTCTGCCACTTGTGGCCTCCCTCTGCAGGCAACAGGCTGGGGTGCAATGGCTTGGCTGGCCTGGACCTCTCTCTTTCTTTGTTGGGGGCAAGGCCAGCCCTGCGAGTGGCCATCTGCCTACCTGATTGCCCCTAACTGCTTGCCTACCTACCTGATCACCCCCAACCACTTGCTTGGTGGTGGGGGCAGTCCGGGGTGGGTGGGTATCTGCCTACTTGATCTCCCCTAACCACTTGCCTGCCTATTTGATCACCCCTAACCTCTGGCCTGCTTATCTGATTTCCCCTAACCACTTGCCTGGCTACCTGATCACCCCTAACCACTGGTCTGCCTACCTGATCACCCCTAACTGCTGGTCTGCCTACTTGATCACCCCTAACCATTCTACTTGCTTGCCTACCTACCTGATCACCCCTAACCGCTGGTCTGCCTACCTGATCTACCCCTATCTACTTGTTTGGGGTAGGGCCAGCCCAGCGAAGGGCTGTTAGCCTACTTGATCTCCCCTAACTGCTTGCCTGCTTACCTGATCACCCCTAACAGCTGATCTACCTACCTGATCACCCCTAACAGCTAGTCTACCTACCTGATCATCCCTAATCCTTCTGCCTGCTTGCCTGATTGCCCCTTACTGCTTCCTTGGGGGTGGGACCAGCACTGACTACAGGTTGGTCAGCCTCGGGTCCTTACTGGTTGTTATGACCCAGGGATTTTATATATTAGGATTAAATGCAAATCACTGGAGGAGTTTATACAGGGGAGTAAGTGTTTTTTGCTTTAAATAATTGTTTCTGAATTGTAAATTTTCATTTCAATAAAGAGAAATTAATTCTGAGAGGTCTAAAAGAAGTAAGCATATCTAAAGATGCTTTGTTTTTACTACCAGGAATGCCATATTGTATAATATATTTTAGTTTCCTGGGGTTGCCATAACAAATTACCAAAAATTTAGTTTCTTACACAGCAGAAATGTGTTTGCTCACAGGTCTGGAAGCTAGAGATTCGATATCTGCTTCATTGGATTTTAGTGGAAAATCTGTTCTTTGTCGTTTTCAGCTTCTGATGGCTGCAGGTATGCCTTGACTTGCGGAGACAAAGATTCAATGCAGGCAAGTTAGTTGTGAGATGATTCCAGAAAGCTCTTGGAGGGGAGAAAGTAGGGGGAAGTAAGACAGGGAAGGGAAGGAAACCAAGAATTGTGTTTATTGAATAGATTACTGCTATGCCCATTGGAGTTCTATCCTATTGTGGAACACTGGAAAAATTACAGAACATATATGGGGCTACCTCATCCAAGAGGTGTGAGGGCTTAGGTTTTTATCTTAATTTCCCATAGCTATTGGCTCTGAGGGCTACTCTAGGGGGTGTTAACTCTCTGGCATGCCTGCAATGCCCTTGCCAGTTGGTGACCAGAGAAAGTCTTGAGCAAAGGTGAAAGGAGCATGCAGTTGAGAGAGAGTCTTGTGGGTGAGGTTAGCACACAGGAGTGAACACTGAGGTGCTGTGGGAAGGGCACTAACATCTGCTGTAATTGACAGGCCTTTCTACATTTCTCTTGAATCTGAATCATTTTATATTTAAAACTAGTGGATATATTTCCAAAAAGATTTCCTAAAGAGTCTAGTGAGAACATTGGTAAATATGCTTCTAAATAGGTGATTTCTTTCAAATTGGCATTCATCTGTGGTAACAGAGACCATTTAATCTATAACTTATTAGTAGTCTGGCCATTACATGCATGTGAGCATACATTTATTAGATTCTTGTCTCTTAGGTGCATCTAAGCATGTACCTATTAGGCATAGGTACAATGTAAAATAGAACAAGATTTGACCCCATTACTCAAGAATCTAGTTGTCAAGACAAAATACGCACATTATTTTCATAATAGCCATCAAAGTACAGATTTATAAAATTGAACACTTATTTTTCCTTTCCATTAAACATTTATTATGGCAGCACTACTACAAGTATTGGTGTTGCAGGAGTAAACACACAAAGGAGATCCCTTATTTCATGGAACTCACATTTTTTTTTTTGTATGGTATTCACTAGCATGACATTTCAGTTTTCTCACCCCCTGTTTCAACTGCCTAATTTCCTGACATTTCTTTCAAAGTTTTGATGATTAAATCTGGACAATTTGTTTTTGGGCCAAGCTTAGATAGTTGTGAATGGCAAAGCCAGGTTAGATGGAACCTTTGTCATCCTGGCACCCATACTCTGGCCTTTACCACCACTCTGACCAGAGACTGTCAACATATAGAGCTTCTGTTAATCTACTGAAAAAAAATATTTTCTATGATTTGTTTATAACACTTTATCTTTTGACAGCATAGTAGGCTGAATAATGATCTCCTTTCTCTCACCAAGGATGTCTATGATCCAGTCACTCCAAACAGGAAATATATTACCTTTCAAGGCAGAGGAATTTTGCAGATTTGATTAAGTTAAGGGTTTTATGATGGGGAGGTTTTCCTGGGTTATCTGGGTGGACCCATGTAACCACAAGTGTCCTTATAAGAGGGAGGCAGGAGATCTGAGGGGAGAGAAGATGCTACACTGTTGGCTTTAAAGATGAAGGAGGCAGATAAGAGCCAAAGATGTAGGCTAGAAGATGGAAAGGGAGAGGAAAAGAATTCTCTTCTGGAGGAACCCAGCCCTTTGGACCTATTTTAGACTTCTGATTTCCAGAACTGTGAGATAATAAAACTGTTGTTTTTAAGTTACTATGTTTGTGGAAGTTTTCCATAGTACCAATCAGAAATGAATATAGTAAATGTAGTAGAAAGGTATCCTCATATGTGAAGTGTAAATTTTGGACCAGTTTATCCCCAAGGCTCTTTTTGGTCTAAGCCCACTGTGTGTAGGTCCTCAGAAGGGGCTGATAGGATAATCAAGGCCCACAGTACAGACTTCATATGCTTTGAATGTTGAATGCTCCATACTAGGATCACAGGAGTTAATCTAAGGAACGAATGCTTTCAGTGATTAGTATAAAATGCAAGCAGTATTTTACTGGCAGTCTCTTAAAAGCACATGACTCGGGGAGAATCCAAGATGGCGGCATAGGTAAACACCTACACTGCTGCCTCGCACAACAATTTCAAAACTACAACTAAAAGACAGAACGGACATCATCCAGAACCACAGGAAAGCTGGAGGAGTGTAAGTTCTACAGCTAGAAGGAAAGAGAGGGGCTCACAGAGACCCAGAGGAGCTGCAAAAAGCGGAGGTACGGAGACGCGCGCTGAGAGAGCGGGTGCCGGAGAACCTGGCTGGCTTTCTCTGGCGGGAGGGAAACGGAGACTCCCAATGGCATTGAACCCCTTATCTTACGACACTAAACCCCAGATCCAGCCGAAACTCATACGGGGGGAGTTTGGACTGTGAAAAGGGAGAGGTGCACAGAAATTTAGGGGAGTCGCAAAAGATCAAGTCTGGTCGCGCACGCGCACGGTGCTGCGCGAAGGACAGATTGCTGATTGTGCTACTGGCTTTCGTGAATGGGCGAGAGACAGACCCTCCCAACTGTGCCACTTCTGAGTCCACTGGGTCCCTGTTTCGGGCGAAACCCTGGGGACCTAGACTCGTGTGGTCCTGGTGCGCAGGGGAGCTGGAAAGGCAGCGGTTAGAGGCACTGCAGGCGCGCACAAGGACCGCTCCAGCCATTACTCTGTCACGTGAGACTCAGGGGCTGAGGAGGGCGGGGCCGACTGGAAGGCAAGGTGGTCCCTTAAGCCCTGAGACTCCATCCCAAGCTCAACAGAGGCTTCTTAGGTCTTGCGTCTGGTAACATAAGGCTGAATCCAACACAGAAGTTTCCCTGGCATAGTGAAAATGCCGAGACAAGGGAAGGGATCACAAACAAAAGAAATGGAGGAAAAAAAAAGACTGGATATAGAGTTCAAAACCACGCTTATAAGGTTTTTCAAGAATATGCTAGAAAAGATGGATAAATTTAGCGAGAGCCAAGAGGAGATGAAAAAGGACCAACTAGAGATACAAAAGAGCCAACTAGAGATGGAAAAGGTCCTACTAAAGATGATAAAGGACCAAATAGAAATTAAACATACACTGACTGAAATAAAAAATATTATACAGAGTCCTAACAGCAGACAAGAGAAAGGCAAGAATCAAGTAAAAAATTTGAAATATAAAGAAGCAGACAACATTCAACTGGAAAAGCAAGAAGAGAAAAGAATCCAAAAATGTGAACATAATGTAAGGAGACTCTGGGACAGTTTCAAGAGTACCAACATCAGAATTGTGGGGGTGCCAGAAGAAGAGAGAGAGCAAGATACTGAAAACCTATTTAAAGAAATAATGACTGAAAACTTCCCACATCTGGTAAAAGAAATAGACTTACAAGTCCAGGAAGCACACAGAACCCCATATAAAAGGAATCCAAAGAGGACCACACCAAGACACATCGTAATTAAAATACCAAGAGCAAAAGACAAAGAGAGAATATTAAAAGCAGCAAGAGAAAAACAGTTTATTACTTACAAGGGAGCACCATATGACTGTCAGCTGATTTCTCAACAGAAACAATGCAGGCCAGACGGGAGTGGCAAGAAATATTCAATGTGATGAATAGCAAGAACCTACAACCAAGAATAATCTATCCAACAAAGCTAACATTCAGAATTGAAGGGCAGATAAAGAGCTTCACAGATAAGAAAAAGCTAAAGGAGTTTGTCAACTCCAAACCAGTACTATATGAAATGCTGAAAGGTACTCTTTTAGAAGAGGAAGAAGAAAAAGGTAAAAGACAAAAAATTATGAACAACAAATACATATCTATCAACAAGTGAATCTAAAACTTAAGTGAATTAAAAATTTGATCAACAGAATAAACTGGTGAATATAATAGAATCAGGAGCACAGAAAGGGAGTGGACTGATAATTCTCAGGGGGAAAGGGGTGAGGGGTGTACAGGGAGAGACTGGACAAAAATCATACACCTATGGATGAGATCAATGTGAGGGAGCTAAGGGCAGAGGGAGGGTTGGGAGCTGGGTGGAGGGGTGCTATGGAG
>JAAGEH010000032.1:14849116-14868378 GCA_011751065.1 Lasiurus cinereus
TATATGAAATGCTGAAAGGTACTCTTTTAGAAGAGGAAGAAGAAAAAGGTAAAAGACAAAAAATTATGAACAACAAATACATATCTATCAACAAGTGAATCTAAAAATTAAGTGAATTAAAAATTTGATCAACAGAATAAACTGGTGAATATAATAGAATCAGGAGCACAGAAAGGGAGTGGACTGATAATTCTCAGGGAGAAAGGGGTGAGGGGTGTACAGGGAGAGACTGGACAAAAATCATACACCTATGGATGAGATCAATGTGAGGGAGCTAAGGGCAGAGGGAGGGGTGGGAGCTGGGTGGAGGGGTGCTATGGAGGGGAAAAGAGAGAAACAAATGTAATAATCTGAATAATAAAGATTTAATTAAAAAAACACATGACTCATTAAGAAATACAACATTTAGTTGACTATGTCAGACTTTCAAGAAAATTTAATCAATGGATCACTACTATTTTATTTGTCTCCAAACCTGAAGACATTAGCCTTGATATAAAGTGGCAGTTGATAGCAAGCCATATTGACAGAACCTCTTGAGCATAATGTAGTAGTCACCTTAAATCACTTATTCACTGCTTGATTAATGGCACGCAGAAAAACAGATAGCCACTGAGTATCTATCTCTATAAGGACTAATCTGCTAAGTGTCCCTCCAAACATCCAACCAGTCACTATGATGTGTACTGACCACCAGGAGGTAGATGCTCAAGGACACTTTACAAAGAAATGGCACTGTGGAACCTAGCGCTGACAAAGCAACACTTGACTTTGACCCCATTTCACAAAATGAGGCTCACAGCCCAGCTCATCTCAGCTCAGCCCAGCCCAGCTTGGAAATGGTCACTGTGGGCACTGGGTAATGGCTTCATGTAGCAATACCTGGCTTCCTCTCCCTAGCGACTAGCCTCCTTAGAGTTTCTTCAGCCCAGGAACACAGCTTGCTTTATAGCCAGGTGAAAACATTTTACACTTTAACCAAATGTCTGTGAAGCATTTTTACATGCCTCATTTCATTTGATCCTCACAGAAATCCTGGAGTAGGTAGATAGGAGACTTGGTAGAATCCTATTTTCTTTTCATTAGGTAGAAAACATAGATTTAGAAAGTTTAAAAACTTGACATGACTGAAAAGAAGTAAGAAATGGTGGGACTTGAAAATGGCTTCAAGTTTTCTCACCGTGCAGAATACAGTCAAACAATGCTGCAATTAAATATTTTACCCTTTGTTCTTCCTATGTGATCTACAATAATAATTTGCTTCGTGTTGATGTATTGCTGTGTTGCTGATAATTACCTGAAAGACAAGTTGGGGTGCTTCACTTGGCTGGAAAAATTTTAACTAATTCAGAAAGCAGGTCTAATTAAGCAAGTTTATGTACATACTAGTGACTCAGTGCATGAAATTTGTGTGTGTGTGTGTGTGTGTGTGTGTGTGTGTGTGTGTGTATGTGTATGTGTGTACCTCAGGGATCAGGCCTAAACCAGCAGTTGGATATTCTTCTCTCAATCTGGGACTGCTGTTTCCTAACTGATCACCTGCCTGCCTGCTAGATCACCCCTAACCACTCTGCCTGCAGACCTTCTTGCCCCCAAATGCTCTCCCCATTGGCCTTCTTACCCCCCACCGCCCCCCCCCTTGCTGGCCTTTTCAGCCCTTCTGGCCTGATCATGCCTAACTGACCCACTGCCAGCCTGTATCTCCGCCCCCCACTGCTAGCCTGCTTGTCCTCAACTGCACCCCCCAACTATCCTGATCACCCTTAACTGTCACTCGGCTAGCCTACTCACTCCATGTAACCCCCCCCCCCACTGCCAGTCTCCTTTCCCCAACTGTCCCCCCACCAGCCTTCTCACCCCCAAATTCACCCCCTGGCCTGCTCTCCCCAAATTGCCCCCTCCCCCACAGGCCTGCTCATCCCTAACCACCTTGACCCCACCACCATGACTTTGTCCAGAAGGTCTCCCAGAAATTCTCCCAGTCTAATTAGCATATTGCCCTTTTATTAGTATAAACATAAAGTTCTCACTGTTGCCAATTGCACGTGTGTGTTTTGAACTGTCATTGTCAATCATGAATTTGGTTGACACTTCTATTATGGAGAAAGGGTGAATATGATATTAAAATATTTCTTTTAATTAATTTTCTTTCAATGTGTATGAATTAGTGCACCAGGCCTCTAGTGTAAATATAAAGCTAAAATAGCAGAACACTCAAAATCTTTTATTTTGGTTATTTAATCCACCTTAATTAGAAGGAAATTTTCTGTCTCTCAACATCTTGAATGTGTGATTTTTTTTCTTATCGCAATACAGGGTGACAGATGATTCTTGCGGGTGGAGATGGATGGGTTACAGTGTCTGACTTTAGAAGTCACTGTCCTCAAAGGCAAGCCCCTATTTGGTTTAGAAGATGACGTGAATCATTTTAGATCAACTAATGCTTTTTGCTTACCTAGTAAATATCAGGGTAGTCATTAGGGCTGTAAAGATTAATCAATCTCAGATCCTGCCTTACCGGGTCTTCAGCCTTAGAAAGAGGAACAGAAGTCCTAACTCTGGAAATGTGTCTGATATTTTTTAATTATTTCCCATTGACGAGTTAATTTGGCTTAGAGATATGGTGATAAGAAAAATAATAGTGACTTAAGAAGCTGGTTCTAGTAGTTCTTTACTTACAGGAGGTGACAAAATAGGTTTTGAGGTTGGAGAAGGAAGCAGAGGTGAGATTTTGCCTGGACAATGTAAGGCACTGTATGAGGGGAACTGTAAAGATGGCTGAACCCAGGCACCTGAGGCCCTGGAGAATGGTTCTGGGTGGTCTTTTCATGGTATTAGATTACTTTTGGGCCATTTAGCTCATGGCAATGTACAGTTTAAGCATGTGAAAATAATTTTATTAAGACCAGAGAAACCAAGATGGTGGCATAGGTGAACACCTAAACTGCTGCCTCGCACAACAATTTCAAAACTACAACTAAAAGAAAGAACAGACATCATCCAGAACTACAGGAAAGCTGGCTGAGTGGAAATTCTACAACTAGAAGGAAAGAGAGGGGCTCATGGAGACTCAGAAGAGCTGCAAAAAGCTGAGGTACAGAGATGCACACATGGAGAGAGTGGGTGGTGGAGTGCCTGGCTGGCTTCCTCTGGCAGGAGGGAGACAGAGACTCCCAACTGCACTGGACCCCTTATCCAACTGCACTGTACCCCAGTTCCAGGCGAGACTCATACAAGGAGAGCCTGGACTGTCATGAAAAGGGAGGAGTGTACAGAAATTTAGGGGAGCTATGAAAGGGCAGAGTTCTCGGGGCATGTACACCACTATGCGCAGAGAGGACGGATGGCTGATTGTGCCACTGGCTTTCTCTAACAGGATGGAGACAGAGCCTCCCAACTGCACTGAACTCCACTTCTGACTACACTGAACGCCAATTTCAATTGAGACCTTAGGGACCCAGACTCATAAGGGTCCTGGAGCACACAGGAACTGGAAAGGCAGAGGTCTAGAGGCTCACACATGCACACAGAGAGGGCTGCAGCGATTATGCAGAGACACTTGAGACCCAGGGACCATGTAGGGCAGGGCTGACTGGAAGCCAAGGCTGTCTGCTCAGCGCTGAGACTCCACCCCATGCAAGCTCAACAGAGAGGCTTTTGCAATTTTGCAAGTCTTGTATCATAAGGCTGACTCCAGCACAGAAGTTGTCCCAGTGTAGTGAAAATGTGAAGACAAACAAACAGATGACAAACAAAAGAAATGGAGGAAAACAAATGACTGGATATAGAGTTCAAAAACCATGGTTATAAGCTTTTTCAAGAATTTCCTAGAAAGATGGATAAATTTAGCAAGACCCAAGAGAAGATGAAAAAGGACCAACTAGAAATTAAACATACACTGACTGAAATAAAAAAATATTATACAGATACCTAACAGCAGACTAGAGAAATGCAAGAATCAAGTCAAAGATTTTAAATATAAAGAATCAGAAAACACTCAACTGGAAAAGCAAAAAGAAAAGGAAGCCAAAAATGTGAAGATAATGTAAGGAGCCTTTGGGACAACTTCGGGCATACCAACATCAGAATTATGGGGCTGTCAGAAGAAGAGAGAGAGCAAGATACTAAAAACCTATTTGAAGAAATAATGACTGAAAACTTCCCACACCTGGTGAAAGAAATAGACTTACAAGTCCAAGAAGCACACAGAACTACAAATAAAAGGAATCCAAAGAGGACAACACCAAGACACATCATAATTAAAATATCAAGAGCAAAAGACAAAGAGAGAATATTAAAAATAGCAAGAGGAAAACAGTTACCTACAAGGGAGCACCCATACAATTGTCAGCTGATTTCTCAACAGAAACTATTCAAGCCAGATGAGAGTGGTAAGAAATATTCAAAGTGATGAATAGCAAGAACCTACAACCAAGAATACTCCACCCAGCAAAGCTATCATTCAGAATTGAAAGGCAGATAAAGAGCTTCACAGATAAGAAAAAGCAAAAGGATTTCATCACCACCAAACCAGTATTATATGAAATGCTGAAAGATACTCTTTTAGAAAAGGAAGAAGAAAAAGGTAAAGATAAAAATTATGAACAACAAATACATATCTATTAACAAGTGAATCTAAAAATCAAGTGAATAAAAAATCTGATGAACAGAGTAAACTGGTGAATATAATAGAATTAGAGGCATAGAAAGGCAGTGGACTGACAATTCTCTGGGGAAAGGTGTGAGGGGGGTGCAGGGAGAGACTGGACAAAAAGAGTACACCTATGGATGAGGACAATGCAGGGGGGAGGTAAGGGCAGAACTTGCCTAGTAAATATCAGGGTAGTCATTAGGGCTGTAATGTGGAGGGGAGCTATTGGGGGGGAGGAAGAAGAACAAATGTAATAATTTGAACAATAAAGATTTATTAAATAAAAAAATAATTTTATTAAGACCAGTAGAAAATCCAGCCATGTATAAAAGATTGTGTTGAGTTCACACTGAAAGTGAAATCCAAACATATCACAAAGGAAAACAGAGCAGACTCTGTCATCAACAAAGCAAAGGGAGTGGCTAAATTCCCCCAGGTTTTGCTTTACTGAAGCAGAAGATGCTGTAGCAACTTAACCTGTTCTTACCCTTATCATATGTGAATTCTGTGTTAGTGAGAACACTGAAATCTGAAAAGATTACAGTGCCCCTCTTCTCTCATCCCCTTCTACAGCAGGGAGGGCAACATTCATGGAGAGCAGTATTCTGTGTGAAGCCGGCACTTGTAACTTGTTACTTGTTACTAGGGGTTGAGAGGGTATAAAGGCCTGCCCTGCCTTGGAAGAGCTTACTGTCCATATCCATATAATGGTAACCAAATAAGAATTTGAAAGTGAATTATCCTTCTTAGTTTACTATTAGTACTGCAAGAATTGAGGGCAAGGGTCTTACATAGCCTTTTTTGAAGAAATAGGGCTTGGATAAGATTTTGAAAAGATAAACCAGAATTTATTGGGTTGGTAACTAATAGAACCCCATATACCTCTTTTTGTGTGTGTGATTTTTATACTAGTTCTTTATTTGTGAGGCAGCACATAACCATGGAAAGAGTTCAGACTTCCAAAGCTACAAAGTTTAAAGAATGGAGATGTTCATGACTTTCTCATGTTAATCAATCAGGGTCAACTTGTGGCTCACTCCATGAAGTCCATGAGGGACCCACATTCTTTTCATCTTGTTCTTCAGTCATCTCCTAAAGCAGGGATCTGAAAATTATGGCACCCAGGTTGGCTCTGTTAGTATTATTGGAGTATAGCCCTGTCCATTTGTTAATATGCAGTCCATTTGTTTCATGGGTAGAGTTGAGTAGTTTCAGATATAACCAAAGAACCAAAAGGTAGAAAATATTTACTACTGAGTGGGTCTTTAAGAAAAATGTGCCAATCCCAGCTCCGGGCCATTGTTCTCAGTAGTGGTAGAAGCTGGGTTATATCAGTATTCCAGCTCATTAAAAAAGGAAGGAAAAGAACTTAAGGGCAACAATTTCCTTTTAAAATGAAAGTTGTACATATCACTTCAGCTCATGTTCCAGTGGGGAACTTGGTCACGGTTGTATCTAACTGCAAGGGCGGCTAAGTTGTGTAGTCATATGCTCAACTTAAACCACATTATTTTGGAAAAAGAGGTTAATCAATTTTCATGGCAAACCAACAGTGTCTGCCACATTAATATTCAGTCCGAACTTCCTGTCTTTTCTTTTCAGGTGTCAAAACTATCCCCTCTAAGTCCCTAATTCTTGTTCCTCCACTGCACTGTCCTTTAGCTTCTGCCTCTGGCTATCCAGAATTTCTCTATTTTTATTTATTATTAGAGGCCCAATGCATGAAATTCATGCATTGGTAGGGTCCCTAGAAGCTGCTGGCTGCCAATCAGGGCTTCCTTCCTTTCCCCTGGCCAGCCCTGCCCCCTAATCAAACTCCCAAATTGTCAAGGGGACTATTTACATACTATGCTTTTATTATATAGGATCTGTCATGTCACTAGTTTTCATATAATTTTAGGCCATCAAATTGGCTTCTTTTAAAACACTCCATGCTTTACTACAGAGTTTTTCAACTTTGGTAATTGACATTTTGGATGGATAGTTCCTTGTTGGGCACACTATAAGATCTTAAGCAGCATGCTATCCTCTATCCAGCAGATGCCTGTAGCAAACCTTGTTGAGAAAACCCAAAGTTCCATGAGGGGGTGGATTGCCTTTAGGTGAGAATAATTGATTACCAATTATTTATTTTGAAAAAAGAAGTCTAGTCATGTAGCCTAAGACCAAGGCTCTCAACCTTTGCTTCTCCATGTGTTTAACAATCACCAATCTTTTGGTTCAAGAAGAATTTCTCCTTTATAATGAATGACACTTTCTTGATTTTAGAGCAATGCTATTCAACTAAATTTAATTTATTCAGTATTAAGCACTTAACAAGTCTCTATCTCTATGTGTGAAGCCTTTTAACTTTGAGGAGCTCTAAGTAATTACTCCCTCTTCCCCCCTTACCAAGTAATTTTATGAATGCCATGATCCATTGCAGAATATCTGAAATGATCAGATTGGGGCTTGTGTTAGGATAGACTTCAAGGCAGGGACCAGAAGCCATTTCACTTAGTCATCAGAAAGTGGGGGTGGGAGGAAAAAAACTCACTGAGAAACAATAAATGAGGACTCACTAAGGTTCTTGTTCTCATGGCAAGAAAAACACCTAGTCATGTTATTATGTGCTACCAAATATTCCAGACCTCGAACTTTGGAATGCATAAAAGTCACCTTGAAGCTTATTTGAAATTCAAATTTTATGCTTTACCTTCAGAGATTCAAGTTCAATTTGATCTTGTGGAGTGGACAGAAATGTACATTTTTGGTAAGTATTCTAGGAAACTGACACTAATGATCTAAGGACCTCAAATTAAGAAGTGCTGTCTTAGATGAACTTTTCAGAAATCTTTAACATATAATCTCACCAGAAGTGAGTGAGGAATTGCATATAATGTTGGTGGTATATTTTGTCACAGTCCAGGGTCTGATTGATGACAAGGGTCAACAAGGGACAAAGTGCAGCCTTGTTAGTTGTGTGACAATCGATACCTGTTATCCTAGCACAGACCTTGGGTAGAAGCTTAATTGAACAAGGTGCTTTAGGCTGGAGCTAAAGTATGTCTTTTTTTCTTCCTTCCTTAATCTCTGCCTGTTTTATGTCTTGCCTCCAAAATAAATGAGAGGCAGGACCTTGCTACTATAATTATAGGGCAAAGGTTACCTGATACCTATACTGGTGACCTAAAAAAGGGAATGACACAGCAAGAGACCAATTTGATTTGTAAAGATAAAATTTTAATCAAAGGCAACAGATTTTAAGCAGTTAGTGATGAGAAAAAAAATTTTGCAAGTAAAATAAGAGACTAATGAGTTAACTTTAAGCAGAACTGACTAGTTGAGGCCCCTTAGCTTATGGTGAGGCCAGTATTTGGGGCCATTCAGGTTCTCTTTGACACCAGAGAGGAGATGGTCAGGCTTTCCTTCACAAGTTAGAGGAAAATACTTTTTCTCTTATCATCACAGCGCCAGAATTAAGAAAATGCAAGAAAAAAAAGAGTCAGACTTTGCAAGAAAACTCATCTTTAGTATAGCAGTCCTGGCCCATGAGTATCAGGTTTTTACCAATGAGATCAATCTCATGCTTTGAACAATGCAAGTAAGAGGATGGGGAGAGGTCTCATTTGTTGTCAAAGGTTGGATTCTCTACAGACCAAGTCTGAAATAAAATGCTGGCTCTCCTTGATTGACCTTCCTTGATTCTCTGTCTTCCATTTGTTTCTCCTGCCTTTTTGTTCCTTCCTCCTTCTGTTCCTGTTTCTTTCTTAAAAAAATCAAACTCAAATTCTTCATAAATATCAAACTTAAGACAAAGTCAAGCAAGGTGCATTGTCTCTATTTCCCACTTCCTATAGGTTCTAGTAATGCTCCTTCATTTCAACACTTTAACATCTTTCTAATGTAGCACCTGGTACTGAGCTGATACATAGTAGAATCTTGTTAAAACACCAGGACAGATACAGAGTTCACAGGTGCTCTTCCAAGATGAGTAAAGGTTCCCCAAAGATGAGACATTTGTAATCTGAGGTGAATACTCACTGAATCTTCTCTATCCATGCTTTAACTTGCCTTGACTACATATCTGCATTCTGAGGGCTTTTTTCAATCTGATTTCCCTGATTCTGGCATTTATATAGGTTGCAACGTTTTGACTGTAATTACACGGCTACTTCCTTAAGCCCCCGGACAGGCTTGATATTTACATCTCTTGGCTGTGATATGATATGGTCTTCTTTGGCTACAGAATTAAAATAGGACACTTCTGACTGATTAATATGGAGGTACTGTCTCTCATATTTTTCCATGTGGCATTTTCTGAGCTATCTTTGTTCATGTTCTCATGGCCAACCCTTCTCTCCTCATGAAATTGGAGCACCATTTTGCCTTTCTTGTAAAATCAACAATGTTCATTTCATTTGCAAAAATTCTTGCCTGACATTGAATAAGCTTGATTCACACACATAAGCCACTTTGGCACTGCTCCATAATCCAAGTCGTAAGCCTCTGCTCCAAGTTTGCCCATTTTTTTTTGGTTTTCCTCTTAAGGCCTTCTTTTTTGGCATCTTAAAGAGTTGTTCTTCCTGTTTCCTCCACTGTTTGATCAAACACTCAGTGGAAGGAGGTCTAAATTGTCTCTCTGCAGCTCCTCTATTTCCATGCTCTTCTGCATAGATGATTACATTCAGCTTGAATTTTGCAAAGTAAGACAATCACTTACCAGTATTTATCTTTTTATTTTTTGGCATCTTTATGGGCTCAGAACGCTCTTGCACAATCTCTGCCTCCACCTCCAATTATGACATCAGCTAATGTCAGTAAAAATAAGGCTGGTGATTGGAGGAAGCCTGTTTGACAAGGTATGGACAGCTATGCAATCCACACAGCTCCCTCTTTGGCTGACTTTTGTGTATAAAATGCCCCTTGATTTTCAGTCTAACGATTTTAGAAAAAAAAATAGCATCTTATACCTGGAAAAATAGAGTACTAGTTTGCTAGAGCTGCCATAATAAAGTACCACATAATAAAATACCACAAACTGTGTTGTGGAAATGTATCATTTCATAGTTCTGAAGACCAGATGTCTAATATCAAAGGGTAACAGTGTTGATTCCTTCTCAGAACTGTAGGGAGAATCTGTTCCATGCTTCTCTCCAATCTTTTGTTGGTTTGGTAGCAATCTTTGTTGTAGATGAACCTTTGATATCTCTATGTGGATCTGTATCCACATTTCCCCTTTTCATAAGGACACTAGTCGGCTGCATTGGAGACCACTATGCGGTATGATCTCATCTTAACTAATTACATTTGTAATGACCCTATTTCCAAAGAAGGTCACAATCTTAAATGCTAGGGGTTAGGACTTCAACATCTTTATAGGAGGCACAATTCAACACACAAGAGATTGTGACTTTTCTGTTGCTTGTATCTATTAGGCCCTTACTAGGACTGAGACTATTGTGAAGCAAGTGAGACACTCATATTTAGAGGTGCACAAAGTAGCTCAACAATCTCAATAAATAATATTTTAATAATAATATATATTAATACCAAAATTAATTTAAAAGTCTGTGATGAATAAACATCAAAATGTTAAACAAAGGCAGCATGTGTTCCACACTTGCCTTCTCCTGATACTCGCTCAGTAGTCACACTGCCTTCCATGGACAGTTGCTGTTCTTTACTTCTGAGTATGATTTCACTAAATTGAGAACACAACTGAAGGCACTTTTTTTTTTTTAATTTTGGAATTCAAAAGGCTCTTTTAACATTAGGATTGAACTTTATTAATTCTCTACTTCAATAATTTTCTGCCAAATGCTTTGCACTTATTTTAAACTAAGTGTTAATTCGAATATCTTGACTTCTCAGACTCACTTAAACACTTTCTGGAGGAGGATCTTTCTGCTTCAGTTTGATGTCATTTGGCACTGTAGATGTTTCCTAGTCTTTGGTGTTTTTGTTGTTGTTTGTTTGTTTGTTTGTTTTCTTTAACTTCCAGACATGGTATATTTCATTGAGCAATGCAGGTCCACAACAACTGTAAGGACGCTTTCCCTGCTGGCCACCTCTGGGATGGACTAGATCTCTCTGAATGCTCATTTCTCCACAATTTAGGGTAAGGGCAAATCTGGGATAGGATTGTGAAATAGCTTTTCTTCCCCAGGACTTGTCCAACTCACTCATGCAAGTTGGAAACCAGAGAAATCACCTCAATTACTGAAAGAGAAGATTAGCATTAAGCTTTTTTTTCAGGTGAAGACTAGGTTGAGCTATTTTGCCAAGGTAACAGAGAGAAAGGGGTGACAATACCAGATGGGCATGTGTGTTGGTAAAAGTAAGACAGACCTTTTGTGGACTACACAGTGTTTGGCTTGCCTTTTCTATGGTGATTAGGCAGGTGAAGTGGGACATGGCAATTTGTTATCTGGGTTCCTAGTCTCTTCCAGCATCTTTCTAGAAAACTACTTCTCTTTATATCACCTGTCTAACCCCAACTTTATTCTGAGTTAGCTTTTTATAACACGCCCATGCCCCACTCCCGCCAGCACACATGTTTACTTACCTACACCAAATTCACTTTCCAGCTACCTAATTTAGTAGCTGAGAATATTTCTTTAAGCTCTTGATTTCTTTTGTGAACTGCAAGTACTGACCAGGTTCATCTCCACGGTTATATTGAGGGGAAATGTGGGTCCTTGCACTGGATTTCTTTTATCAAAGTTCCAAACTTTTTTATATGTCATTCACTAATACCTTAAACTTATAGCTACTAGGGAAATGACAACTCTCTCAATGAGTTAATGTAAATAAAACAGCACAGTCCTTGGCACATGATAGAATTTTAATAAAGAAAATCTAGGACTTATTTTGCTTAAGAACAAGGAAGTTTTGGAAAACCAAAATTTGAGCAAATGTGCTGCATTTCAGTATCAAGAAGACCAACATCTAAGAGGTGGTAGAGAGCATGCAGGACTTAGGCTGGTAATCAGAGTTACTCAGAGCTAATTGCAATTCTGCTAATAGTGGACTGGTTAGCAAGTAACTTAACTTCTCTAGGTCTCAGTTTCCTCATGTAAAATGAGAGAACTGGTACAAATGGTGGCCTAGAACTATTCAGGATTTAAGTCTGTGACACTGAGATTGTTTCTGCTTCTGGATGATGAGGTACACTGGGAGAAATTGCTTTCTCTATAAGTCAGCAAATTGGAATGAGAGTGTCTGTGATTCTCTGTAAAGGTTGGTGCTGCTGATGGTCACAATTCCCGTGAACTCGATAAACTGCAGTATTCTGCAAACAGCTGCCTCTCAGGAACGATGTTTATGTCATCCCATTGGGAAACCAGAGGACAAGACATACTTATAAAATGCTCTCAGGAAGACTTAAGCTTACAGAAAAATAAGCCATGCTCTGTACAGAATCAAAAGCTATTGCACAAGAATTTGTGCATGTACCGTCTAAAGTAAGTAGTTTTACTGTCTAGGCTTTCCTTTTCTTTTCCTAAAAGGCCAGGAAAATAGTAAAGAAATAGGTTTCTTCAGAAGTCAAAGAGAAAGATTTCATTTTATTTTTCTCCAAACATGACCTTCCAAAATGCTTTAATGAATCTCAACTTTCTCCTATTAATATTAGATCCCTTAGCTTCTCAATCACTGCCATTTACAAGAAATAAAAGACAAAGGAAAAAATTAAACTGTGATGGCAGCATGTCTGTACTTTCCCTTCAGCTACCCGCACACTGTGACCCAATTTGCAAGCTCTTTTGAGTTTGCAGGGGATACCCTGATGCTGTCTCTTCCCATTAGTTTCCTTTGAAGCAGGACTGGCTGGGACAAATCAGCTCAGTAGTACATCTGTGGTTGTATTACACAACAGCTGCGGGAAATTATTAAACTAACAGAGAGACAAATGGCTTGGGAGAGAATAAATTTAGCAACTCTGGAAACCTCAATAATAGCAAGTGTGTCTCTCAATCTCTGCCTTTGACTTTCTCCTCTTGTTTTTTTCTAATCTGGCCACAGTTTATTCATTTTCAGGGCCACAGCTCTAGCTCCCATGTGATGACTTCCCTGTCTGCATGACTGACTAGTCCTCTCTATTCTCTGAGCTCTGATTCTGCATCCCTGATTATCCACTAGAAACCTTAACCTGAAGGTGTATAGTCTCCATGCCTCAAAGTCAGACTTCCCCTGCTCCTCGTCTACCTTCCTCTGATGTTCTTGTTTTATTAATAGGAAATCTAAGATGACAGGCTACTTGTCATTTTCTGCTGCTCTTTCTTCCTTGGTCTCTGCATCAAATTAATTGCCAAGTCCTTGCATTCTGTTTTCATAACAGCATTTGAATAGGTTACTTCTCTATCACAGTTGCTTCTTCTCTATTTCTACCAAGTTGAGGTAATAACTATTGACATTTTGATACATATTTTCCAGCCTTATTTTCTAACCATGTATTAAATAAATATTATACCTGTATTTTCATAGGATAAGATCAAACTTTTCATATTACTTTGTAAACTCATTTTTTTTTCACTTAACAACATGTTGTGAACCTTTCTAAATTATTTCATATTCATGGACAATATTTTTCAGATATAATAGCAACTGAGGATTTGGGGTTTTGCTTTCTGTTGTGCAGATTGAGCCCTCATAATCCCTTTCTCCTCTCCAGTAAATTCCTAAATTCCATGGTGAAAGAAAGAAAAGAAAACTGTGCTTCACATAGGGCATATCTTGTCCATGGTGCACCACATGCATTAGGAACAGGGTGCAGTGTGAGGTGGACATGGGCATCGCCTGACTTAGAATAAGTGTTTAACAAGTATTTATTGAATAGGAGAAAGGTGACATAGGAGGCAGGACTTGATGCAGAGTCTGGTTGGGCTAAAAGAGCTGTCACCAGATCTGGCCCAGAACATGTCAGAGGCCTGTTCCCTAAAGGGTTGTGGAACTCTGATAAAGATCCCTTTTCTTCTTCCCTTCTTTTTCCTTTCACTGTGGAGAAAGACTTGATGATCCATGACAAACCGTCTCTCTCTGGAGTATGCCCAGGAAGCGGAACTTTCAAGACAAAACAGGACAGCCCCAGCAAACCAGAATAGTTGGTTACCCTACACAGTGAGTCTCACCCTGGTTTTATATAAAGGACATGGATTCCAGAAGCTTTGAAACCACCATCTCACCCCGTCAGAAACATTCAGTGTAGCGACCGAGAGATTTATATTTTCTGGCCAGAATCCTTTTATGGGTGAGAGAAGTAAATGAAAATATTTTTTCATGCTTCTGTAATTTTGGATTTTCTGTTATTAGCAGCCAAACCTAATTCTTACTGATAAAAGTAATTCTAATTGAAATCACTTGCCAAAACTCACCAATTTTATTCTAAATCCCTGTGATGCGCAATAATAAAGTATGCACTGCAAGATTTATTCGATTAGCATTAAACTCAGTGTGTATATATGCTTGGCTTTTTTCAATAGTCTGTTGATTTTGTAGTATAGTTATCCTCTGACAACTTACAAAACATAGGTGGGTATATATTTTCTCTAGCATGTGAATGGAGGACCAGGGCACTGGACTGCTATTGAATTGGAGTAAGTAATAGAATCTTTTAGAAACATAGTCTGGGATAGCATTAGCATACACCTCATGGCCAAATTGCATTTTATTAAGCCTTTATTACATTAAGTTGTTTTTAAAGACATGGTATGACTGTTGGCATATCTGTATCTGTGAAATAATAAGCCATTCTTTAAATCAAGATTTTGCTGCCTTACAAATGCATGGAGAGTATTTTCAAAATTATTATTCTAGTGCTGATCCCCTTACCTACTTTTTCTGAAATAATCTGCTTTAGGCATTCAAAGGGTCTACTCATCTCAGGACATGGCTATAACCATTTTGCTGAGAGTCTGCTTAGGACATCTGCCCAGAACTTAAATCATTTTAAGTGGGAAAATTAGTCTAGTATTTTCTGCTAGGAAAAAGAACTGTGAATCTTGGTGTTCCACACAAGACTTTTAATGGTAGAAATGAATAATGCTGCAGATTTACAAAAGAAACATAAATCCATCTTGTTTCATGAGGAACTTGACACTTTTATTTAGAAAAATTATATTTCTGAATGCTTCCTCATACATTACAGATGCATTTCAAATGTGACTCTGTTAGGTTAATAGTTTATGCTTTCCTATTTATATGTTTCACATTGAATGCCATTTTCTATGCACATAGGATAAACTAGATAGTTGATGTTATTTGCTAGAGGCAAGGTGGAGAATTCTAGCTAAGACAGCTATGAGGTAGATTCTGACAGGGTTATCAATAATTTCTATAGTGGGACTCAGGTTGCTGAGAGAGGTTTGGTTTTGAACTAAATAGGCAGAGTTGCCATCCCTATTTACTCCCAGGCCTAAGAAAACCCAGGTTACAGACATTATTATTTCCCTCTATTTGTTAACTACCAACTCCATGCAATCTATTCTCCTAGGGAATAGCTAGGGAAAGACAGGAGCCAGCCACCTCTGGCTGCAGACTGCCTATCTTGCTCTGAGCAATTAAAAGATAAATCAATGTCTTCTAACAAAAAAGAAACCTGTTCTCACTGATTTGATACTATTAGCCCTTTTTTTGAATCTCAGTCTCTTGACATGAAATAACAAACTGAGATAAATAAGTAAAATATTTCAAAAGTGTGTGTGTTCTCAAAAAAATGCATGTTCTTTAAGAAAGACATCTGGTAATTGACATCTTTACATTGCCAGACAGTCAGGAGAAGGGGAGAGTGGGAACTCCTGGCTTTTCTAAACTGTAAGCTCTGATTAGAGTCCTAAATGTATACATGGCCAGGAGGCTAGGTCCATGGATAAAACTCTATCCCTGCTGTGTCAGATTCTGGGGCTGCTTAGGATAACTCTTAGTCTTCTACAAAATAATGATTCAGAAATTCTGTGAACTGTTAGCTGAGTCCTTTGTCATTGTCAATGAGCATCATGTTTGCCCTCTATGCCAGGTAGCATGATTATGATTCTTAACCTCTAGCTGGGAAAGGAGGTGCTGAGGAGTTTCAATTTTGCTCTCACAGAGGGGGCACCACAGTGTGACAATGAGCTCATTCTTTCTGGGATGACCTATTTTAGCATTTGTTTCCTAATCGTGATTCATGGTCCTGAATATCTATGACCCTGTGATACTCCTGCTAGCTGGATTCCTCTATTTGGCTAATTTAAAATGCAGAATTTCATCTTGAAAGGAAGATCAGCACTTGTCCTTTACTCATCCTCCCAGGGGTGACTTCTTGGGGCAGGCAAGCAGGCTTCAGTGATTAGGGTTTATTTGCACAGTTACTATATCCAAAGAAGGATATAATATTTGCAACATCTTAGCCCCTGCCCTCTCCCACTAAAGAGCTATCAGAAAAAGTAAAGTTCATGTTACCCTTAGAAAGATATTTAATTGTTTTATTTTGTTTGTGGTTTCTCATTTCCTGAGACTTTGATAAAGTTTGACATAGATTACTCTTTTTTTTTCCTTTTTAATGTATTTTATTGCAAAGAGAGAAGGTGATGTTCTTGTCACTAAGCAACAGGAATAGAGAAGAGCACCTATGGTTGTTTGTTATTTAAATAGTGCAATAATGAAGAAACAGAACTTAAATCCTAACCTTTTTCTATTCATAAACCAGCCAGAAATGACAGCACAGTGTCTGAACATGTTAATGTCATGGTGGAGATAACCATTCACACTTGCAACCTTGATCTTCATAAGCAGAGAACAGCCAAGATAATTTTTATCTATAGGTTGGAGGCACAATATACATCTAATTTCCACATTTTAACCCCCTCATCTATTGATGAGCATATAGGCTGCTTCCAAATCTTGGCTATTGTATATAACACAGTGATGAACATATGGGTACATATATTCTTTCAAATTAGTGTTTTGGGTTTCTTTAAATATATTCCCAGAAGTGGAGTTGCTGGGTTATGAGGCAGTTCCATTTTTAATTTTTTGAGGTAAATCCATACTGTTTCCATAGTGATTGCACCAATCTGCATTCTCACCAACAGTGCAAAAAGGTTACCTTTTCTCCACATCCTTGTTGTTTTGTTGATGATAGCCATCAACAAATATTCTGCTGCTTTAGGGTGAAATGCTTTGAAATACCAACTAAATCCATCTGGTATAGTGTGTAATTTAAAGGCCACCATTTCCTTATTGATTTTCTGTCTGGAAAATCTGTTGATTGATGTGAATGGGGTGTTGAAATTCCCTACTGTGACTACATTATTGCCTATATCTCCTTTTGTATCCATCAAAATTTGCTTTACATATTTAAGGGCTCCTATTTTGGGTGCATAAATGCTTACAAGGGTTATATTCTCTTGTTGGATTACTCCCTTTATTATTATGTAGCACCCTTCTCTTTCTCTTACTATAATCTTTTTTTTTAAAGTTTATTTTGTCAGATATAAGTATTGCCACCCCCAGGTTTTTAAAAATTTCCATTTGCATAAAATATATTTTTCCATTCTTTTGCTTTTAATCTGGGTGCATCTTTCCTTCTGAGGAGGGTCTCTTGTAGACAGCACATATATGGGCCTTGCTTTCTTGCCAGAAACCAAACATTGTCTCACTTTGAACAGGAGACCAAAAGGCTGGTCAACCTTAATTGCTCTGAAAGGTCAGAGCTAATCACTCACTGTTTAGTTGAAAACATTGTTAGCTGAAGCAGCCTCTACTTGTTTGTTTCATGTTAATTTCTGTTATTGTAATTTCCTGCCTAAAGGCTATGGGTGTGTCCGAAAGCCTTAATAAAAGGGAGAAAAAGGCCAGAGCAAGTGGTAGTCCTTTCCACTAGAGCAGTGGTTCTCAACCTTCCTAATGCTGCGACCCATTAAGACAGCTCCTCATGTGGTGGTGGCCCCCAACCATAAAATTATTTTCATTGCTACTTCATATCTGTAATTTTGCTACTGTTATGAACTGTAATGTAAATATCTGATATGCAGGACATATTTTCATTGTTACAAATTGAACATAATTAAAACATAGTGATTAATCACAAAAACAATATATAATTATATATTGTGAAATATTTATTTCTAATTACAAATAAATAAAATTTTGTCTTGAATCGTGGTGTAGCATGGGTAACAGTCTTAATATAACAACAGTAAACTACATTGCTACATTTTGCTACACCGAGGAGTGGTGTGTTGGTTCCTAAGACCATGGGAAATAGGTGTTTTCCAATATTCTTAGGCGACCCCTGTGAAAGGGTCGTTCGACCCCCAAAGGGGTCCCAACCCACAGGTTGAGCACTGCTGCACTAGAGGAAGGCTCCCGCCTGGCCCCCCAGTATTGCCAAATTAATATTTTCTAGTCTCACTTTTCGTTTGCGTGAGGCCTCCTTCAGAATCTGAACCCTGAACTGGGAACCCTGTGCCATGCGGGATGTGGAAAGGGGCTCCCACACTATATCTTTCAATTGGAGCTTTTAAGCTATTTACATTTAAAGTTATTATTGATAGGTACATATATATTGTCATTTTATTCTTTTAACTATGTTCATTTGTTTTTTGTTTATTTTTGTTGTTGTTGTTTGTTCCTTCTTCATCTATTTCCCTTTAACATTTCTTATAATACTGGTTAGGTGGTAACAAACTCCTTTTTTTTTCTTCTGAGAATGTTCTTACTTTGCCTTTAATTTTAAATGATAGCCTTGCTGAATAAAGTGATCTTGGTTGTAAGCTTTTGATTTTTATCACTTAGAATATTTCATGCCAATCTCTTCTGGCTTGAAGTGTTTCTATTGAGAAATCAGTGGACAGTCCTATGAAAGCTCACTTGTAGGCAACTAACTGCTTTTCTGTCATTGCTCTTAAGGTTTTTTTTTTTTTTGTCTTTAACTTTTGCCATTTTAATTATGATGTGTCGCCTTAACTGTTTTGGCTCAGTGGCTAGAGTGCCGACCTGCAGACTGAAAGGTCCCGGGTTCAATTCCCATTAAAGGCATGTACCTTGGTTGTGGGCACATTCCCCATAGGAGGTGTGCAGGAGGCAGCTGATCGATGTTTCTCTTTCATCAATGTTTCTAACTCTCTATCCCTATCCCTTCCTCTCTGTAAAAGATCAATAAAATATAAAAAATTACATTAATTATGATGTATCTTGGCGTGATCCTCTTTGGTTCAAAGTCTTTGAGACTCTCTGTGCTATATGACTTGTGTGTCTATTTTCTTCACCAGGCTAGAGATGTTTTTAGTCATTATTTATTCAAAGAGGTTCTCAATACCTTGCTCTCTCTTTTCTCCTTCAGGCACCCTGATGGTGTAGATATATTATGCTTCATGTTGTCCCAAAGGTCACTTAAGTTATCCTCATTCTTTTAAATTCTTTTTTCTTTTTGTTGCTTTGATTGAATTTTTTCCCATACCTTGTCACTGATTTGAACCTCCACTTCTTCCTGCCTATTTTTAATTCTTTTTAGTGTATTCTTGATGTCAGATACTGTATTCTTCATTTTCACTGGTTCTTTTTCATGATGTCTATGTACTTTTACATGCTTTTGTAGTTCTCACTAACTTCATTGAGCATCCTTATAACCATTACTTTGAACTCTATATCT
>JAAGEH010000032.1:14872489-14893990 GCA_011751065.1 Lasiurus cinereus
CCTTCCTGCTGTAATTTGACAGTCTTTTTTGATGCTTTACTGCCTCTATATCTATCCTTTTGTTCATCAGTTTATAATGTTCTTTATTATCCACAAATGAGTGAGATCATGTGGTGTTTTTCCTTCATTGACTGGCTTATTTCACTTAGCATAAGGCTCTCCAGTTCCATCCAGGTTACTGCAAATGGTAAGAATTCCTTTTTTTTTTCTTTTTATGGCAGCATAGAATTCCATTGTGTAGATGTACCATAGTTTTCTGACCTACTCATCTGCTGACGGGCACCTAGGCTGTTTCCAAATTGTAGCTATTGTAAATTGTGCTGCTATGAACAAAGGGGTGCATAAATCCTTTCTGATTAGTGTTTCTAGTTTCTTAGGATATATTCCTAAGAGTGAGATTGCTGGATCAAATGGGAGCTCCATTTCTAGTTTTTTGAGGACATTCCATACTGTTCTTCACAGTGGCTGCACCAGTCTGCATTCCCACCAACAGTGCACAAGTGTTCCTTTTTCTCTGCATCCACACTAACACTTGTCATTTGTTGATTTGTTGATGATTGCCATTCTGACAGGTGTGAGATGGTATCGCATTGTTGTTTTGATCAAATGCATTTTAAAAGCTGACTTTTTAGAATTGACTTTTAGATGATATGTTTTCTTTGAATATTTAGTCCATGATTTCTTTCAAAAAATATAAATAAGTACAGTTTCCTTGGGAACACTGTGCTCTATTAAGATGAACAAATTAGGACAAAATTAATTTAATAATTTATATAATAATTAATAATGAAACTGTCCTCCTTGAAGTAGTGCTTTAGCTTTCAAAATGCTTATTATTTATGTTGCTTTTTATGGTATATGGGGAATTTTCAGATACATTATCTTAATACTTTAATTTATACATCATTTAATAACCACAACATTAATTCTGAAAATTTACTCATTTTGGAGCCATCACATGCAAGGCATCATTTATAATTTTATTAATCTTCATAAAACTCCATGATGCTGGTATTATGCCATTTTATTGTGAGAAAAAAATGCTCAGATTTTTGTTGTTGTTAATCCATACCTGAGGTATTTCTTCTTCATTAATTTTTAGAAAGAGTGGAAGGGAGTGGGAGAGACAGCCAGAGAGAGAGAGAGAGAGAGAGAGAGAGAGAGAGAGAGAGAGAGAACATCAGTGTGAGAGAGACCCATGGATCGATTGCTTCCCACACACACCCTGACTGGGGCAAGTGTCCTTGAATGGAATCAAACCTGCCACCTTTTAGTCTGCAGGCTGATGCTTTATATATTGAGTCTCAGGTCTTCACTAAGGTCATTTAGCTGGGGGATGTCTGGAATTCAAACTCAGGTCTGCTGACATTATAGGCTTTATACTTTGCACTGTGAGATACTTTCTAAAAGAAGTATTAAAACAATCTCCTGCCCTGGCTGATGTGACTCAGTTGATTGAGCATCTTCAGTACTGGTTGGATTCCAAGTCAGGGCACCTAGGTTGCATGTTCCATTCCCAGTCAGGATGCATGCAGGAGGCAAACAATCCATGTCTCTCTCACATCAATGTTTCTCCCTCTCTCTCTCCTTTTCCCTTTCTATCTCTTTCTCTTAAATCAACAAAAATCATATTTAAAAAACAAAAAAACAATTTCCTTCACCTTTGCCTCTATCTTCTGTAATGCATAAGAACACTAAAAGGTTAAGAGTGTAATATTTGGGTGGTGACCAGGCTGGCCTCTGGGTTCTATTGTGGCTCCCTTTCTGTCCCCCCACATCCCATTGTGACTCCATGCTGCACATGACTGTCATCTGCTGAGAGTGGTCTATAACCTGCTATAGAGTCTAGAGCACTCTCAGGAAGGCCTCATATATCTGTCCTAAGGAGCAAGATAGTCCATGGGAGAATCTGGCTCAGTGGCTTGTTATGTTTATAGCATCCAGATTGATAGCTGAGTCAAGGGAAAAAAGACAAATGACAGAGGTGTCTTAAAGGCTGGGGAAATATTCACAGATTGTGGAAAATTTCAGGAAGAGTTGAGAAATAAAAAATGCTCTGAAAGACAGATTCGTAAAGGGAAAATATAAAAATAACAATAATAGCAATAAACAAAACAAAACTAATCTCAACTATATATTTTTGACCAGTACAGAGAGTAAATGTGGTCCTTTATGAGGCAAAGTGCCAGTGTATTTGAATCACAACATAGAGACCTAAGCTATAAAATAAATAGGTATGACATGATATTTAGACTGAACATTCAAAGCTCAGCCAAAATACCTAAGAGGTTAGAACCATCTAATTCACTGGTCTTAAAAGATGAAATGGATTATACTCTTAAATATGAGGCTTATTATTAACTAGTGGCCTGGTGCACACAATTCATGGCAACGGGAAGGGGTATTTCTCAGCCCTGCCTGCACCCTCTTCAATCTGGGACTCCTGTTTAGGCAGTCGGACATTGCTCTTGCAGTTTGGGACTGTTAGTTACTAACCACTCACCTGCCTGCCTGCCTGATTGCCCCTAATCACTCTGCCTGCTGTCCTGATCATCCTCAACTGCCCCCTTCTGGTCTGATCACCCCCAACCCACACACACCCTGCTGGCCTGCTTGTCCCCAACTACCTCCACCTGCTGGCCTACTAGCCCTCAACTGCCTCTCCTATTGGCCTGCTTGTCCCTAACTGCCCTTCCTGCCAGCCTGCTTGCTCCCAACTGCCCCTCCCCCCACTGGCCTGATCACCCCCAACTGCCCCTCCCTTCCTGGCCTGATTACCCAGCCACCTCTGCCTTGGCCCTGCCACCATGGCTTTGTCTAGAAAGATATTCGGAAGGTCTCCCAATCTAATTAGCACATTACCCTTTTATTAGTATAGATTAGAGTTCCATGTAACCTACCGTTGCTGGCCTAGGAAAAATAGTGAAAGTGAAGGTTGTCAAATTAGTCTTTCTGCCCTTCCACCCCCAACACTGATTCCCCATTTCTCCTCATATGTCTGGGGTCTTTATTCTGTCCTTGTAGGCCCCAACCTGGGACTGTCTCTTGGATAATTCCAGCACTCTTCTTTCAAACTGGATCCTTCTGTCTCATTTTCTTTTTTCTTCCATAATGAATAGCAATCAAATTCCCTACTATTTCTATTATATATCAACTAGAGGCCTGGTGCATGAAATTCGTGCTTGGGGGGAGGGTGTCCTTCAGCCCAGCCTGCTCCCTCTCTAATCTGAGACCCCTTGAAGGGACAGTCAGACATCCCTCTCACAATCCAGGACTGCTGATTCCCAACTGCTCACCTGCCTGCCTTCCTGATTGCCCTAAATGCTTCTGCCTGCCAGGCTGATAATCCCTGCTAGCCTGATTGATGCCTAACTGCTCCCCTGCCAGCCTGTTTGCCCCTATTGCCCTCCCCTGTGGGCCTAGTCACCCCTAACTGCCCTACCCTGCAGGCCTGGTCTCTCCCAACTGCCCTCCCGTGCAGGTCCGGTTACCCCCAATTTCCCTCCTATGCCGGCCTGGTCACCCACAACTGCCCTCCTCTGCTGGTCATCTTGCGGTGGCCATCTTGTGTCCACATGGGGGCAGGATCTTTTGACCACATAGGGGCAGTCATCTTGTGTGTTGGAGTGATGGTCAATCTGCATATTACTCTTTTATTAGATAGGATAGAGGCCTGGAGCACGGGTGGGGGCCAGCTAGTTTGCCCTGAAGGGTGTCCTGGATCAGGATGGGTGTTCCCTTGGGGTGGGGAGTGACCTGGGCAGGGAGCCTATGGTGGTTTGCAGGCTGGCCACACCCCCCAGCATCCCAAGTAGAGGCCCTGGTATCTAGGATTTATTTATTTATTTATTTATTTATTTATTTATTTATTTATTTATATTTTTATTGTTTAAAGTATTACAAATAGTAGTACATATGTCTCCTTTTTTTTTTCTTTATTGACCTCCCTTTGGCCTTCCCCACCCCCAGCACATGCCCTCACCTGTCTTCCCCACCCCCACAATGTCCTGTATCCATTGGCTATATTTATATACATGCACACAAGTCCTTTGATCTCTTACAGCTCCCCACCTCCAACCTCCCATGCTTCCCACTGCAGTATGACAGCCTGTTCATTGCTTCTTTGCCTCTGTATCTATTCTCCCAACTCCCCACCATGCCCCGATTATTTTCTTTAAAAACATCTTGCCTCTGTAGGCTAGAAATAAATGTACAAGAATAAAAAGTGTTTGAGTCCCAATTTCAATGTCCAATAGTTCTGAGTCCCAGTTTCAATGTCAAACAGTTCCTTAAGTGTACACGTCAGCAATGGTATCTGGATAGTGGAGAAATGGTGGCAATGCAAGTCCGACCCTCTCTGGTTTGGTCTTAGGCATCCTGTAGCAACGTACAGCTGCTCACTGCTAGCATGACAAGGTGTCGTCAATGTCTTCCATCTCTGACTATTTCTCCTCTTGTCTTTGTTGTTGGAGCAGACCTGTCAATTCCTCTCTGTTGCAGGAGTCCACTTGCTCTTGGAGTTGTTTTCTGAAAGTATATGAACATATTCTCGACCAAAAGTTAATAAAGGAATCTTTTTTATAAAATTCACTTGGGGTCCTTTTTACTTTTTCCCAACAGATTTTCCTTTGGCTTATTTTGATACCATGTGTGGTTTTCATGGTGCCTTGCTGTTAGTATTACAAATGAAAATTAATTTTCTGAAGTAAAAATTTTCTAGATGTAATTTACTTACCTGATATTTTTCCTTACATGATATTATCCTACTACCTCCCCCCCTTTTTTTTTTATTAATGGAGAATTTTGTAAATTTTTTAATGCAATCTTGATAACTTTAAATTTTTTTTGCATACAGATATGCCTGTTTTATGTTTATTACATGTTAAGCAATTTTATCATGAGATGAACTACCAATAGAAATTTTAGTTAATACTTTATAAACAGCTTTTTGTCCATTACAATTAAATTTTCTTGGGTATTCACTTATTTCAATTCACCAATTTAAATTAATCTTAAAGCTTGATTACTCTTTTAATGTCAAATTTAATACTCCACTAGCAATCTTAGGTTACCCTGTAAATATTAGTGGAAAGGTTTATTTGCATTCTTGAGTTAGTACTGAGCATCCCTAGTGCTAGGCTGAATTTAGATATAGGGCAGCTGCTGTTGTCAAGTTTCTGTCTGTTACCTGCGTCCTGATCTGAGCTGGGCCCAGTTTTTGCCTGTTACCTGGGTGCCAATCTTTGCTGAGCTTGGGAAGGCGAAGTAACCATGCGGGTAGGAGACCTCCCTCAGAAGGGGTGAGGGTTCAGACCCCTGCAAGGTTGGGAGGGATGAAGGTCGTTGCCCTACCTCTGTTGACCCCCAAGTTCTCTACTGATGACCCTTCTGTGACTATGCCTGTCTTAGGTTGTTCCTTCCCTGAGAAATCTTACCTACCTCTGGCTAACCAGTCATTCTCCAGGGCCAAGCAGGGTGCTGTGCTGTGAGGTTCAGTTCTGTCTCCATCGTAGCCTCTGCCGCCCTGGCTTCCACGCCCAGCACCTGCCTTGGGATCCTCTTGCCTGCTGGCGGGGCTCCGGTACTGATCACATGTCTCAGGGAATTCAGGTTCCTTCTCCAGAGAGCCCAGCTCACACCATTTGGCGAGAGACAGATCCAGCCACCTCAAGGCTTCAACTTCAAAGTGAAGAGAAAACTCAGGCAACAGCTGAGGCCAATTGGATTGTGAGAAGAGAGTCCCTCTTGGCAAAAAAGGTAAGAGGGGCCAGTATAGAATGCTCAAGTGCCTTCCCAGTGCCTTCATTCCTTCTGAAAGGGATTAAATCCTTTCATGTCCTTTTTTAAATTGCTGCTAAACAGTCAAAGAATTAGTTTATAATTTTGTTTGGGATAATTGCACAATATGCCGTTGTGAAATACTTAAAATTAAATGACATTGTAGAATAATATCATGTAAGGATATTGTTTGCTCTAGGCCATGGCAATTCAATTTCAAACTGGCTGTCAATTTAATTTTGTAACTTTAAACTTTTTCAGGCAGGCAAAAACAAAAATTACTTTCCTTAGCTCAAGAGGCCAAATATATTGAGTTTCAATTACAATCCTTATGACATTTGAAGAAAACTTCTCTTTATTTTCTTCCAAAATGATTTTCATGCTACAGAGTTTCATTTAAAAATCTTTGCCACATGAAACAATTTCTCTTAAGGTTATGGTGACTGATGTATGGATTAGATTTAATGTTTTATTATAATAATTAAAAAAATTTTTTTTTGCATGGGTCCTTATTCTCCTATTACCACCCTCCAGCTCCCTCTAATGCCCCTCCCCATTGTCTGTGTCCAATGATTATGCTCATATGCATGTACGAAAGTCCCTCTGTTGATCTCTCCTCCTTACTCCCACCAACCCCCGCCTTCCCCGAGGATTGATGTTTTGATCAATGTTTCTCATTCTCCTGGATCTGATCTTGATTATCAGTCTATGTCCTTCATTATATTCCACAGATGAGTGAGATAATGTGATATTTATCTTTCTCTGCCTGGCTTATTTCACTAAGCATAATGCTTTCCATCTCCATCCATGTTGTTGCAAATGGTAGGAGCTTCTTTTTTTTTTTACCACAGCATAGTATTCCATTGTGTAGATGTACCACAGTTTTTTAATCCATTCATCTGCTGATGGGCATTAGGCTGTTTCCAAATCTTAGCTATAGTGAATTGTGCTGCTATGACATAGGGGTGCATATATCCTTTCTAAGTGGAGTTTCTAGTTTCTTGGGATATATTCCTAGAAGTGGGATCACTGGGTCAAATGGGAGTTTCATTTTTAGTTTTCTGAGGAAACTCCATACTGTTCTTCACAGTGGCTGGACCAGTCTGTATTCCCACTGGCAGTGCACGAGGGTTTCTTTTTCTCTGCATCCTCACCAACATTTGTCGTTTGTTGATTTGTTGATAATAGCCATTCTGACAGGTTTGAGATGGTACCACCTTTTTTTGATTTGCATCTCTCTGATGATTAGTGACATTAAGCAGGTTTTCATATGTCTCATGGCCTTCCTTCTGTCTTCTTTTGAGAAGTGCCTATTTAGATCAGTTGCCCATTTTTTGATTGGGTTGTTTATCTTCTTTTATGAAGTTGTGAGTTCTCTGTAAATGTTAGAAATTAAACCCTTATCATTGATATTTTTGGCAAATATGTTCTCCCATGAGTGGGCTTTCTTGTTGTTTTGTTAATGGTTTCCTTTGTTGTGCAAAAGCCTTTTATTTTGAAGTAGTCCCATTTGTTTATTTTTTCTTTAGTTTCCATTGCCCTAGGAGCTGTAGTGATGAAGAAATTCCTTTGGCATATGTCGGAGATTTTGCTGCCTGTGGATTCCTCTAATATTTGTATCGTTTCCCGTCTTATGTTTAAGTCCTTTATACATTTTGAGTTTATTTTTGAGTATGGTGTAAGTTGGTAGTTTAGTTTCATTTTTTGCATCAGTCAAATTTTCCCAATACCATTTGTTGAAGAGACTGTCTTGACTCTATTGTATATTCATGCCTCCTTTGTCAAATATTAATTGAGCATAATGATTTGGATTGATTTCTGGTTTCCCTATCTTATTCCATTGATCTATGTGTCTGTTCTTGTTCCAATACCAGGCAATTTTGAGAATAGTGGCTTTGTAATACAGCTTGAAATCTGGTATTGAAATTCCACCTACTTTGTTCTCAGGATTGCTGCAGCTCTTCAGGTTTTTTTTCTATTCCAGATGAATTTTTAGAAAGTTCATTCTAATATGGGAAGTATGCCTTTCATATTTTAATAGGGATAGCATTGAATTTATAGATTTCTATGGGTATAATGGACATTTTGATGATATTGATTCTCCCAACCCATGAACATGGTATGTTCTTCCATCTGTTTATGTCATCCTCTATCTCTTTGTTCAGTGTGGCGTAGTTTTCTGTGTATAGGTTTTTTATCTCCTTAGTTAAGATTATTCTTAGGTATCTTAATTTTTTTGATTTAAGGGTAAATGGGATTGCTTTTTTAATCTCTCTTTTTGTAGGTTTATTATTGGTATGTAAAATTCCATAGATTTCTCAGTGTTAATTTTGTATTTTGCTACATTACTGAATTCATTTATCATGTCTAATAATTTTTTGATGGAGTCTTCAGGGTTTTCTATGTATAATATCACGTCATCTGCAAATAAGGACAGTTTTACTTCTTCTTTTACAATTTGGATGCCTTTTATTTCTTCTTCTTTTCTAATTGCAATGGCTAGTACTTCCAGCACTATGTTGAATAGGAGTGGTGAGAGTGGGCATCCCTGTCTTGTTCCTGTTTTTAGGGGAAATGGTTTTAGTTTTTGCCCATTGAGTATGATGTTGGCTCTGGGTTTGTCATATATGGCTTTTATTGTGTTGAAATATGATCCTTCTATTCCCACCTTGCTGAGAGTTTTTATCAAGAAAGGGTGTTGGATTCTGTCAACTGCTTTTTCTGAATCAATTGATATGACTATGTCATTTTTACCTCTCAATTTGTTTATGTGATGTATAATGTTTATTGATTTGCTAATAGTGTACCATCCTTGCATCCCTGGGATAAATACTACTTGGTCAAGGTACATGATCTTTCTGATGTACTGCTGGATTTGATTTGCTAGAATTTTGATGAGGATTTTGGCATTTATGTTCATCAGGAATATTTGTCTGTAATTCTCTTTCTTTGTGTTATCTTTATCTGGTTTTGGTATAGGGTGATGCTGACTTCATAGAAGGAGTTTGGAAGTGTTCCTTCCTCTTGAGTTTTCTGGAATAGTTTGAGGATGATGGGTTTTAGTTCTTCCATAAATGTTTGGTAAAATTCCCCTGTGCAGCCACCTGGCCCTGGGCTTTTGATTGCTGGAAGGTTTTTGATTAATACTTCAATTTCTCCCATAGTTATCAGCATACTGAGATTTTTAGAATCTTCCTGTGTGAGTTTTGGAAGCTTGTGTTTTTCTAGGAATGTGTCCATTTCCTCTAGGTTGTGTAATTTGTTAGAATAGCGTTGTTCATAATATTTTTTTAACAACCCTTTGCATTTCTGTGGTGTTTGTAATTATTTCACCTCTCTCATTTCTGATTTTATTTATTTGGGTCCTCTCTCTTTGCTTTTTGGTGAGCCTAGCCAGAGGTTCATCAATCTTGTTTATTCTTTTGAAGAACCAGCTCTTAGTTTTGTTGATCTTTTATATATATATATATATATTTGGTCTCTATGTCATTCATTTCTGCTCTAATCTTTATTATTTTCTTTTTTCTACTCATAGCCAGCTTTTCTTGTTGCTCTCTTTCTAATTCTTTGAGTTCTCAGTTAGGTGATTCATTACCATTTTTTTCCTGTTTTGTGAGGTAGGCCTGTGGAGCTATAAACTTCCCTCTCAACACTGCCTTCATTGTGTCCCATAGCATTTGAGTTGTTGTGGTTTTATTGTCATTAGTCTCCATTTTCAGTTTCTTTTTTGATCTCATTTATAACCCAATCATGAAGGGGAAAACATGCTATTTAACTTCCAAGTGTTTGAATTTTTTGGAATGTTTTTATTGTAGTTTATTTTTAATCTTATGTCATTGTGGTCTAAGAAAATGCTTGATATGATTTCAATCCTCTTGAATTTGGGGAGACTTTGCTTGTGACCCAATATGTGGTCTATTTTTGAAAATGTCCCATGTGCACTTGGAAAGAAGGTATATATATATATATATATTTTAATATATTTTATTGATTTTTTACAGAGAGGAAGGGAGAGGGATAGAAAGTCAGAAACATCGATGAGAGAGAGACATCAATCTGTCGCCTCTTGCACGCCCCACACTGGAAATGTGCCCGCAAGCAAGGTACATGCCCCCGACTGGAATCGAACCTGGGACCTTTCAGTCCGCAGGCTGATGCTCTATCCACTGAGCCAAACCGGTCTCGGCAGAAAGAAGGTATATTTTGTCGCTTTGGGGTGATATGCTCTGAAGATGTCAATTAGGTACAACTGATCTAGTGAGTTATTTAGAATTGATATTTCTTTGCTGATTTTTTTTGTCTAGAGGATTTGTCCAGTGATGTCAGTGGTGTATTAAAGTCCTCTACTATGATTGTATTGTTGTCGATCTCTCCCTTGATATCTTTCAGGAGGTTTTTTTTTTTATGTATTTAGGTGTTTTTGTATTAGGTGCATATATGTTTAACAGAGTTACATCGTCTTTTTTTATATTTTATTGTTTTTTTACAGAGAGGAAGGGAGGGAGATAGAGAGTTAGAAACATCCATGAGAGAGAAACATCTATCAGCTGCCTCCTGCACACCCCCTACTAGGGATGTGTGTGCAACCAAGGTACATGCCCTTAACCGGAATCGAACCTGGGACCCTTCAGTCCACAGACTGACGCTCTATCCACTGAGCCAAACCAGTTTGGGCAGTTATATCTTCTTGATGAACTGCTCCTTTTAGTATTATGTAGTGGCCTTCCTTATTTCTTCTTAAGGCCTTTACTTTGAGGTCTATTTTATCATATATAAGTATCACCACCTCAGCTTTTTTCTCATTTCTATTTGCTATTGTTTTGTTTTGTGTTGTCCCGAAGCTCTCTTAGGGTCTCTTCTTGTTTTTTTAAGTCTTTTTTCCAGTTGTGGTTCAGGGGGCCTACACTCTGGATAGGTGTGACTATGGTGCCCAGAGTTATAAAATTACACCCTTGTGGGCTCCCAGTGGCGCCCAGGCACTGCCTAGGGCAGCGATTCTCAACCTGTGGGTCACGACCTCTTTGGGGGTCGAACGACCCTTTCACAGGGGTCGCCTAAGAATATTGGAAAACAGCCATTTCCCATGGTCTTAGGAACCAACACACCGCTCCTCAGTGTAGCAAAATGTAGCAATGTAGTTTACTGTTGTCATATGAAGACTGTTACCCATGCTACACCATGATTCAAGACAAAATTTCATTTATTTATAATTAGAAATAAATATTTCACAATATATAATTACATATTGTTTTTGTGATTAATCACTATGCTTTAATTATGTTCAATTTGTAACAATGAAAATACATCCTGCATATCAGATATTTACATTACAGTTCATAACAGTAGCAAAATTACAGTTATGAAGTAGCAATGGAAATAGTTTTATGGTTGGGTCACCACCACATGAGGAGCTGTCTTAGAGGGTAGTAGCATTAGGAAGGTTGAGAACCACTGGCCTAGGGAGTGGAACACCACAAATGCGCTACTGAGGGTAGACTGTAGATACGCTGATGTGGACTGCTGTACACTGGCTGACTAGAGCATGCTGTAAATGCTCACATCTGGGAGGGCCTTAAACATGCAACCAACTAGGGCGTTCTGTAAACAGGTGATGGGTGTGCAGCGAATGCAGAGATTAGGGTGTTCCACAAGCTGCTGACTAGTGTGCATCACAACCGCACCAATATCGCAGGGCAGGAGGAGGTTGCAGTCACTGCTTTGGAGGCAGAGGTCCCAGGGTCTGCGGGTCTGCAACTCTGCCAGCAGGATCTGGCTGGAGTGGCTGTTGGGTCACAGGGCAGCTTCAAGGCCTGTCTGGCTGGAGATGATGATGAGTTCCCAAAGAAAGACCATTTTCCCCTTCATGATGGTGTGGTCTCTGTACCTGAGTCCCGAAGTCTAGGGAGTGCCAGCCATGGTGGCAGTCTCTCCTTGTCCACTGCTAGCCCCTGCTGCTCCTGCGAGATTCATCTGTCCCTCACTCAATCACACACATCCCACACACATCCACTACTCTCCTTTCGTCCCCTCACTCATTTCCTCTCCCTCACCTCCGTCCTGCCAGCCTCCATCTTCCTAGAATCTCTGGTACTCATTTATCTTCTACAATTGAAACTTTGCAGCCTGGAGTGAAGCCAAGCCTTCTGCCCACTCAGCCATTGAAACTTTGTTGCCTTAAGCTGAGGCCTCCACTCGCCAGGCTTTGATAAAAGCTTGGTTTCCTCCTTCGCCAGGGGCAACCCAAGCCTCTCTCTGCTCTTGCTGTGGCTGTAGCCCCCTTGGTTGGGTTAATTTGCATACTCGCTCTGATTGGCTGGTGGGCATGGCTTGTGAGTGTAATGGAGGTACAGCCATTTTGCATATTACTCTTTTATTAGAATGATCCAGGAATATTTGCTTTTTTAAACAAGCATCTCTGCTTCCCTTCTCCTTCATAAAGGAATCAAAGCTTTTTTTAACCCAGAAAAATAGTTTGAAAGGGGAAACTATCTTGATTTTTCTCACATTGATTTTCTTAAAGATAAATCCTAGCCTCTGAGCTTCTGTTTACTGAATTAGTGTCACAAACAACATAGGCCACAGGATAGTATAAGTCTCCAAGATACCAAACTTCTAATATACAGCTCAGCCTTGAACAACACAGGTTTGATCTACAGTGGTCCACTTATACACATTTTTTTTCTTTTTTTATAAATAGAGTAAATATATTTTCTTTTCATTATAATTTTTAAATAACACATTCTTTTCCTTGGTTTACTTTATTGTACGAATGCAGTATATAACCCATATAAGATACTAAATATATATTAATCAACTGTTTATGTGATCAGTATAGCTTTTGCTTAATAGTAGTTTATTAGTAATTAAGTTTTTGGGGAGTCAAATTATACATGGAATTTTGACTGCACAAGGGATAGCAGCACTAACCCCCAGGTTGCTCAAGAGTCAACTGTATTCTTAAAACCCTAAAAGTAGCACTTTATTTTATTTTAAAATATATTTTATTGATTTTTTTTACAGAGAGGAAGGGAGAGAGGGATAAAGAGTTAGAAACATGGATGAGAGAGAGACATCGATCAGCTGCCTCCTGCACACTCCCTACTGGGGATGTGCCCACAACCAAGGTACATGCCCTTGCCCAGAATCTGGGAACTTTCAGTTCGTAGGCTGATGCCCTATCCACTGAGCCAAACCAGTTTTGGCAAAAGTGGCACTTTATTAATGGGTGATTTATTTGGTAAACAAATTCATGTTTAATGTATTTTTTCTACATAATTTTCTTTGAGGAAGTAGAATAAGCGTATTCCAGTCATTTATTGCATATTAAAAAAGTAATAATACATGTAGGTAAATACACATAAATCAATGTTTTATTAGTTCAGGTACTGCCCCTACCTTTGAGTTATAATTTGTTCTACAAAGAATAAATGTTAATACGAAAACAAATGTTGCATTGGAAGAAAACAAATTTGAGAAAAAGATATATCTATGATATACTTTCAGGGCTCTTGGTTTTAAATAAGAGAACAAATTCTGCTTCTCTTAAGCCAGAGTGGAATTGGTTAGATGATGTTGGAGAGGTCTTATAATTAGTAGGAAATCTCAGGAACTAAAAAACTAGGAATCAAAGGAATCTGGGGGGCTGTAACCATGGCCAAGGTCACAGCCTAGCACAAACGGGGTGGGCTTCATCTGGATGGCATTGTTGCTCCAGCACTGCTATCCCAACCCTGGAGCCCCATCAGAACCATGCCATTGGCCCTCTGCATGCAAGTTGGTACTTCTCTCCTCTGATCACTGACTTCAGTTTAAAAACTGATTGGCTGAACTCAGCCTCATGTGTGTGGAGAAAGGGAACATCTGCCTCTTCCACTTTTAGTAGTAGGAGCTGGGCTCACTTCCACAAACACTTACTGCGAATTTCCCAAGCACACAAAGGAGTCATCTTAATTCTTGTTATATAAAAATACACTGAAACTTAAATCTAACTCAAGCCACAAGCTCAATACTTTTGCAGGTAAAATTTTCAAGCAAGTGCAGCCAAAATTGGGCTTGTTTTAATAATCAATCCAGGTTTCAACTTTCTTTATTACATGGACATGATTCTAAATGTCCCACTATGTGTTTATTGGGGCATCTGGTTGTTTTTCCAAGGGAGGCAGTTTCATATCCTACAGGCCACACAGAAAATGGATAATCAGGAAAAGAGCAAAGCAGGCTGCCTTAAGGGTAAAATAAAATTCTTCTTTTGAAAAGTTATGCAAAATATCAAGTGATGTTATATAGGGTATAACAAGTAAAGATTTGTATTGAATGTGCATAAAGCACAATTCCTTTATAATTATAGGAATTTTTATTACATCAATAGAGAATCACTCCAGAGCTTATATAGTTGTACACATGATTTTAATAAATCCATAAAACTCAGTAAGAATCTTTATGATGGAGTTTTGCTCAAGATTAAATTAAGTAAATACAACACAAACATTTGATACATAATTCAATTTTTTCTATAGCATTATATGTTAGATATGTTATATGTTAATATATAATATATAAAATATAATTATCTGTAATAATTTATTATAAATAACTATATGCAAAAGTACTATATAACATGAAATATTATATGTATTACATATATAAATTAGTGTTACTATTTTATAAATATAATTATATATTAGATGTAATATAGGATATATGATTATATAAAACCAGAGGCCTGGTGCATGAAATTCATGGGTGGGGGCAGTTTCCTTTAGCCCAGCCTGCTCGCTCTCCATCTGGGACCCCTTGAGGGATGTCTGACTGCCCTTTTAGGTCCGATCCTACCAGGTTGGACATTACTGGCTCCCAACTGTTCACCTGTCTGCCTTCCTGATTTCCCCTAACCGGTTCTGTCTGCCAACCTGATCACCCCCTAACCACTCCCCGGTTAGCCTGATTGATGCCTAACTGCTCCCCTGCTAGCCTGTTTGCTCCTAACTTTCCTCCCCTGCAGGCCTGATCACCCCCAACTGCCCTTCTCTGCAGGCCCAGTTACCCCCAACTTCCCTCCTCTGCCAGCCTGATCATTCACAACTGCCCTCCCTTGCAAGCCTGGTCCCTGTCAACTGTCCTCTCCTGCTGGCCATCTTGTGGAGGCCATCTTGTATCCACATGGGGGCAGGATCTTTTGACCACATGGGGGCAGTTATCCTGTGTGTTGGAGTGATGGTCAATCTGCATATCACTCTTTTATTAGATAGGATAGAGGCCTGGTGCATGGGTGGGGGCCAGCTGATTTGCCCTGAAGGGTGTCCTGGATCAGGGTAGGTGTTCCTTGGGGCATGGGGTGGCCTGGATGAGGGGCCTGTGGTGGTTTGCAGGCTGGCCACACACCCTGGCAACCAAAGTGGAGGCCCTGGTATCTGGGATTTATTTATCTTCTACAATTGAAACTTTGCTCAGCAACAAAGGCTGATGGCTGTGAGTGCACTGGGAGCCTCTCCTGCCTCCTCCTCAACTGCTCCATGGCAGCAGCCATTGAAACTTTGTTGCCTTAAGTGGAGGCCTCTGCAGTCCAGAGTTTGCAGAAAGCTTGGCTTCCTCCATTGCCAGGGCAACCCAAGCCTCACTCAGTGTTGGCAGCCATTAGAACTTTGTTGCCTTAAGCAGAGGCCTGGGCTGGCCAGGGTTTGTGGAAAGCTTGGCTTCTTCCATTGCTAAGAGCAACCCAAGCCTCCCTCCTGCTTCTCTGTGGCTGTAGCCATCTTGGTTGGGTTAATTTGCATACTTGATCTGATTGGCTGGTGGGTGTGGCTGGTGAGCATGGCTTGCGGGTGTAGCGGAGGTATGGTCAATTTGCATATTACTCTTTTATTAGATAGGATACTAGAGGTCCAGTGTATGAAAATTCATGTAGTGGGTCCCTCTGCTCAGCCTGTGCCCTCTTGCAGTCTAGGATCCCCTGGGAAAGTGGGCCTAAGCCATCAGTTGGTTATCCTTAGAGTTGAGGAGGTGACAGGAGAGGCTCCTGCTGCACTCACAGCCATCTGCCTGGCTTCTGGCTGAGCAGAGCTCCCCCTGTGGGAGCACACTGACCACCAGGGGACAGCTCCTGTGATGAGCATCTGCCCCCTGGTAGTCAGTGTGCATCATAGAGACCATTCATTCCCAGTTGTTCCACCATTTGAGTCAGTTTGCATATTGCCTATATATTATACAGGATAATGTATATAAAATATCACAGCACAGAATAGCATATAGTTTGTCTTATTTCACTTTTTAAAATATTTCTCTCTATATCACTTACTATTTGACCATTTTGAAACTCAAAACTTAAGTAACAGTTTAATAGAATAAGTATTATTATTTGTTAAACAGGTGATTAGAGAAAGGATTAAAGCAATACTTTAAATGATATATTTGGAGTCTTTTTTTATAATTGGCTTCTCTATTTCTGCCCAAGAAATGAGGAAATGAAAAGTTGACTGGATATCATTTTAAGATACTATTCATTCTCATTTCCCCATTTTATTTTTATAAAACCATTGCATTGGTTAGTTTAAGACATTAGATACATATAATTAAATAATAAATGAGTGGTCAGTGTGAGAACAGTAGAAAACAGAAGAGGGAGGTTGAAGAAGTTTTCAATAAAGAAGAGAAATAGAAGAATGGGTAGGAAAATGAATGAGAGAATAAAACAGAAAAGCCTGAATAATGTACCTAATAAAACCAGGTGTCTGAGAAGGAAACCTTACTTCTCTGCCTTTCCTATCCATACAACTGTACCACAAAGGAGGCCAGTGAAAATGGTTACTATGGGTTTATGAATAAATGGGCACACAGTATTACTTTTTTTAAAAAATAGGAATAGCATCATTCTCTAGTCTGCCAGTGGAGATGGTCTCTACCCATCTACGTGTATTTGGAGGGAATTTGAAGACCTGCTTTATACCAGAGCTCCTTTCTGACATCATACTTCCACAGAACTTGGGAAACCCAATACAGTGGGGAAGGGAATCTAGTCTTCCCAGGTGTGGCTTTTATCATGCATAAGTCATAGGAGAAGGCACTGTTTGAAGTGCTCCTGACTAGGAGCTATGTATTCTGAGACTCATGTGTTAGATATGTGCCCAACCCAGATTATCTAGCCTCTCTATACCCCCATGTGCTCATCAACAGCATGGGGAGAATCATAATACTGTTGGAAAGAGTGATGAGTGAAAAGTTCTTAGGATGCTGTCTGGTATGCAGTAATTTTTATAATCAGAATATGGTTGTTAATTTGTACATGCTGTTTAGTTTTATAAAAGCTTTCACATATTTTTTCTCATTTGATCTTCACTATCACTATGTTGTAGATATTTTTAGTGTTACTATTTTATACTTAAAACTCACAGATGTTGAAATACTTTATTAAAGTCTCTCACACTAGTAAATGGTGGTAGTGGTTTTAAATCAGGTATTCTCAATTATGATTTCACAATTTACGTGGGTATACATTGAGACTTCTGAATTAAAATAGAACTTTAGATATTATTATAATTTAATAATGGAGAGTCTGAAGACATGGTCATTATTTAAAATGATAAATTGATGTACAATTGAAGTCCAATAATTGAACATGTATCAGGTGTAAAATTTGATGAATTTGACATATAGATATATTCATGAATCTATCAGCAAGGCTAGGATAAGGAATGTTTTAATCACCCACAGGTTTCCTGATGACTCTGGTAACCCTTTCCTTTCACTTTCTCTTACCCTTTCCCTTTCTTCAGGCAACTGTTGATCTGCTTTATATCACACTAGAGGCCCAGTGCATGAAATTCGTGCATGGGGTGTGTGTGTCCCTTAGCCCAGCCTGTACCCTCTTCAATCTGGGACCCCTCGAGGGATGTCCAACTACCCATTTAGGATTGGGCCTAAACGGGCAGTTGGTCATCTCTCTCACAATCCAGAACTGCTCCCAACTGCTCATCTATCTGCCTTCCTAATTGCCCCTAACCGCTTCTGCCTGCCAGATCAAGGTGGGAGTTCCCTTGGGGTGTGAGGCAGCCTGAGTGAAGAGCCTGTGGTGATTTGCCAGCTGGCCACACCTCCCTTGCGACTCAAGCAGAGGTCTTGGTATCTGGGGTTTATTTATCTTCTATAATTGAAACTTTGTAGTCTTCAGTGGAGCCAAGCCTCCTGCTTGCTCTATGACTGCAGCCATTTTTATTGGGATTTATTTATCTTCTATTTATTTACCACCCCCCAACCACTCCCTTGCCAGCCTGAATGATGCCTAACTGCTCCCCTGCCAGCCTGTTTGCCCCTAACTTCCCACCCCTGCAGGACTAGACACCTCTAACTGCTCTCCCCTACAGGCCTGGTCCCCCTCAACTGCCCTTCCCTGTAGGCCCAGTCGACCCCAACTTACTTCCTCTGCCAGCCTGGTCCCTCCCAACTGCCTTCCCCTGCAGACCTGATACCTCCCAACTGCCCTCCCCTGCTGACATCTTATGGTGGCCATCTTGTGTCCACATGGAGGCAGGATCTTTTGAGCACATGGGGCAGCCATCTTGTGTGTTGGGAGTGATGGTCAATTTGCATATTACTCTTTTATTAGATAGGATAGAGGCCCAGTGCACAGGTGAAGGACAGCTGGTTTTCCCTGCAGGGTGTCCTAGATCAGGGTGGGGGTTCCCTTGGGGTATGGGGCAGCCTGGGCGAGAGGCCTGTGGTGGTTTGCAGGCTGGCCACAACCCCCAGTGACCCAAGCAGAGGCCTTGGTATCTGGGGTTTATTTATCTTCTATAATTGAAACTTTGTAGTCTTGAGTGGAGCCAAGCCTCCTGCTTGCTCTATGGCTACAGCCATTTTTGTTAGGATTTATTTATCTTCTATAATTGAAACTTTATAGTCTTGAGCAGAAGCCAAGGCAGGCCAGAGCTATAGAAGCTTGGCTTTCTCCATCATCAGGGGCATTCAAGCCTCCTGCTCTCTCCAGCTCTGTGGCTGCCACCATTTTTGTTGGAATTATTTATCTTCTATAATTGAAACTTTGTATCCTTGAGTGGAGGCCTGGGCTGTGTGGAAAGCTTGGCTTCCTCCATTGCTGGGGAAACCCAAGCCTCCTGCTCGCTCTGTGGCCATAGCCATCTTGGTCGGATTAATTTGCATACTGGCTCCTGATTGGCTAGTGGGTGTGACTTTTGGGTATAGTGGAGTTATGGTTAATTTGCATATTACTCTTTTATTAGATAGGACAGATAAGTTTTCATTTCTGTAATTTTATATAAATGAATCATACAGCATTGCTCTTCTTTGCCTGGTTTATTTTTGTTTTAACATATTTTTATTGACTTTAGAGAAGAAGGGAGAGGGAGCGAGAGATAGAAACATCAATGATGAATAATTGATTGGCTGCTACCTACATGCTGCCTACTGGGGATTGAGCCTGGAACCTGGGCATGTCCCCTGACAGGAAGTTGAACCATGACCTCCTGGTTTATAGGTCAACACTCAACCACTAAGCCACACCAGTAAGTCTTTACCTGTTTTTTTACTCAGCATAATTACTTGGAAATCCATCCATGTTGTCATATGTCAGTAGTACATTCCTTCTTACTGTTGTTCAGGACACCACTGTAGAAATAGATTATACCACTGGTGGACACTTAAAATGTTTCTAGTTTGTGCTATTAAAAAAAAAATATTATGAGTATTGATCTACCAGTTTTTGTGTGTTTACCATATGATTATATTTTTCTACTCAGGAGTGAATGGTTACTAGGCTATATGGTTGGATAGGTATATGTTTAACTATGTAAGAAATTAATGAAATGTTTTCCAAAGTGCTTCTACCATTTTACATTCCTAACGACACTGTATGACAGTTTCAGTTTCCCCATATTTTTGCCAACATTTTGTAAGCTAACCTTTTTAATTTTAGCCATCCTAGTGAGTGGTGGCAGTTTCTCCTTGTGATTTTAATTTGCATTTCCTGATGACTATTGAGTATCATCTCTTATACCTAAATGCCATCAGTATATCTTCTTTTTCAAATTGGGTCATTTGTCTTCTTATTGAATTATAAGAGTGTTTTATATATTTCATTTATTGTACATATTTTGCAAATATTTTACTGTATATGTTTTGCAAATATTTTCCTTCTTGTCTATGATATAGTTTCATATTCATAACAGTAAGACATAGAAACTTTGCCCTGAGTTTTCTATTCTCAGTACACCCCCTTTCTGTCTTGAATCTCGTTATCAACTGCTTGACTAGACATTGCTTGTTGCTGAACTCTTTGTACATCACCTCTGCTTCTTAGACCAAACCCTCTTTTAGTCCTTGCACAGTGGATATTATTCTGATTTTGTGTTCAATTCCCCTGGTGTCCTGTGTTCATCTGTAAGAAAAGAGGCTATGCCTGAGTGGGTGCTTATGTAAGCGTCACATTCTTGGAGTTTTACCTCATATAATCATAGACTTCAGTGAAGTAACTGCATTCATTAGAACCTCAGCACATTCAAAGAAAAGACAGCAATCTAGAAATAAAACCAAATACTGACCAGTTGATGACATTGATGACAGATCTAGTCATTCATACTTATTTATCAAGCAGCCACTATATGTAAGGCCTTTTCAATAATTATTTTTTACATTCAATATTATTTTGCATTAGTTTCAGTAGTCAAAAAAGAGACTCTAAATAGCTTATGATAGATTTCTGGAAGACTGAGATTGCATGCTGATTCTATGACTTAGACAGAGGGTGGGTGAGTTTGGTTATAAAAGGTATCAGTGATATTCTTAGGTATCAGTGCTGTTCTTAAAAAGCTTTCATATTTAGTTCAAGAGACTTTCTGAGATAAATGGCATCACCATGAGCTGTTTTCCACTAATCTGGGCCTTTTTGATCCTCTAATGAGAATATAGGAGCTTCTTTCAATGATGTACATACCTTTCAATGCTCTGTTTTCCTTCTGAGTTTACACAGTTATTACAGGGAAATTGTTTATGATGTTTAAAGAATATCAATCTGCTGATTATTTTGTGTCACATTTTCAGTTGTCCTGATTATAGACAAGGCATCTCAAATGATGAGAATATACCTGAGTTCTAGGTTAATACAACTGCACATTCAGTTAGTATTTTAGCCCACCCATTCCTTATGTTCAAGAATTTCTCATAATTCACTTCACAGTTTGTCCCCCAACCTCTGTTCTTCTGATGTTCATTGTAAATGTGTCAGTTGCCTCATCAAGAGAAATTCCTGGTCTATTTTCATAGTGGTAGAAAAATTCCAAAAGAATAACTGAGAAGTATCAACTCTTTCTTTATTCCACCACCTGTCCTGGCAATGATCAATGCTCCTGGAAGACCCTTAGTCTGGGAGGGAAGTGTTTCCTTGTTTGCTAGATGGCCTCCAGCTGAGGACACTCATTGTGGCCTTCCCTCGAATAATGGGCTGACATGCTCATACTTGGCTTTCTTTTAGTACATAGTTAAACAGTCAATTGTTTTTTGCCAAGTGGATAACACTCCATAGCAAATTATGAAACAGACAAAATTTCTATTCCTAGTTTCTTATTTAAAAAGGAAAACCACACAGAACACCACTATAATAAAGTATAGTTTCTTTTTAAAACAAAAACTCTGTTCTTTCTACTTTCAACCAGTTTCCATAGATATCTATTATCTTGATTGAATCAAGGTGAACTCTTTCTATTTTTCTCTCTGAAT
>JAAGEH010000032.1:14894390-14920448 GCA_011751065.1 Lasiurus cinereus
GCTACTGTTTGGCTTCCTGGAGGGAGAAAGCTAACCTGAGATGGTGTGAATCACAGGAAAGGCTGGTAATAAAATGAAAAGTCTGTAGGAAAGAGTCTTGGAAGGTTTTGAAGTTAAATTCCAATTAGAAGATAAAAGGACAAGACACTCATTGCTAAAACAAGGTTATGTGATGACATTTGCAGCTGGGAACATGATTAGAATGCAGAGGTGATACTAAAACAGGAATGGAGAAGGGAAAATTTAAATAACTAGTGAACAAAGGGATAAGGTAAATATTCTAAGTCATGTTTAATGAGCTTGAGATAGAACAAACAAAATCAAAAACAAAAACAAAAACAAAAAAAAGCAAAACTGAAAATAGCTGAGAAAAAAAAATTAAAGGATTTAAATATATCTCTTCCCTATAATGAGGTGGGGAATGGTAAGTGATGTAAAAGATCAATCTTAACAAGGAGGCTCTGCTGAGGGGAAGTCAAGGCAGTATGTCCCCTTGGTGGGAGGTAGAAAGGAGTAGGGGCTCCCTCTTGCCTTACCTGCCCTCCCTGCCTCATCATAACTACTCTTCAGGGTTGATTATACACATCTGTGTCTTGAATCATTTTAGCACTGTCTCTGTGCATGCTGATTCATGTCATTGTGCAGTGAGCTGTAGCTGGCAGCCTGGTGTGACATTGATGGTACTGAGTCATCCACTGCACCATATGACACTTAATTTTTAAGGTTACTGTGTGTGTTTTGTTTCACCAGCTAGGTTGTAAGCACTGTGAGGGCAAGGCCTACTATCCATTCATCTTTGTTTTTCTCCTGGCACCCACCCAATTGCTAGAAAATTAAAAAGCAGTCTAGACATACCTGCAGGATGAAAACCTTTGTCCTAAAGTTATTAGGGTTTCTAGGAGGCTTTAAGAAAAGGGCCACCCAGATGTGGACACCATCTGCAGTAATTTTATAGCCCTTAGACTACCAGTAATATCAATGGTCTTAGAAGCAGTCAACACATTCTTGAGTTGCCATTTTTTCACTAAACCAGTACTTGAATTGCTGCTGTTTTTCTTGGTGATGGAGGACTGAGAGTCTGACTTGTACACTTCCATCTAACTGTGTACCGTCTGTTGTACCTGATGGCTTGGTACTACAGATGGACTGATGGGGACACTGTGTATCATCACTTTATAGGGCATGCTGGGGCCAGCTATGCACCTCAGGTCTTCATACCTGGACTTCTCAAAAATTTGAATTCACCCTCAATATTTTGAATTCAACAAGGATTTTCCACTTATTAATTTAGTAAATGTGTCTTTAAAAGAGCCAAGCATTTATCTGTTTAAATTATATAGAAATCTGTGGCTGATTATATATTAATGTTCAGATATATATTCTTTTGTAATTAGCAATTTACTGCAATTGCCATTAGCCTCCTATCAATGATCCACATTTAACTTCAGGCCTACACCTCAGTCTTGGGCCTGAGTATTTTTCTTGGAGTTTTTGCTTTCTGAATTCAGGATTCTCTCCAGCCTTCCCTGAGTTTTTTTAAAATGTATTTATTTATTATTTTTCCCCCTATTGCCCTCCCCAACCCCCAGTACATGCCCTCACCATCCCCCTCCACCCCCCACCTTCCCCCCACTGCCCTGTATCCACTGGCTATCCCCCCACACACATGCATACAAGTCCTTCAATTGATCTCCTATAGGCCCCTCCTCCCCAACTTCCCCTGCCTTCCCACTATAGCATCACAGTCTGTTCATTGCTTCTTTGCCTATGCGTCTGCTTCCTCCGCCCCCACCCCCTGATACTTGTCTTTAAAAACATCTTTCCCCTGTAGGCTAGAAATAAACCCACCAGAGTAAAAGAAAAAATGATTGAGTCCCAATTTCAATTTCTGATAGCTTTGAGTCCCAGTTTCAATGTCAGACAGTTCCTTATGTGTACATGTTATCAATGGTATCTGGATACTGGACAAATGGTGGCGATGCCGGTCCGACCCTCTCTGGTTTGGTCCTGGGCATCCTGTAGCGATGCTCAGCTGCTAACTGCTCACATGGCAAGGCGTCGTCATCGTCTTCCATCTGTAGACTGTTTCTCCTCTTGCCTTCATGTTTGGTGCGGACCTGTCAGTTCCTCTCTGTTGCAGGAGTCCACTTGGTCTTGGAGTTGTTTTCTGAAAGTATATAAACATATTCTCGACCAAGAGTTAATAAAGGAATCTTTTCTATAAAATTTACTTGGGATCCTTTTTATTTTTGCCTACCCGCTTTTCTTTTGGCTTATTTTGACACCATGCATGTTTTTCATGGGTGTCTTGCTATTAGCATTACAAATGGAAATTACCGTAATTTTCTAAAGTGAAAATTTTCTAGATGTAATTTACTGACCAGATATTTTTCCTTACATGCTATTATCCTACCCCCTTTTTTTGATTAATGGAGAATTTGGTAAAAATTTTAATGCAATCTTGATAACTTTAAATTTTAAATATGCCTGTTTTCTGTTCATTACATATCAAGCAATTTTACCATGAGATGAGCTATTAATAGAAATTTTAATTAATACTTTAGAAACAGCTTTTTATCCAGTATACTTAAATTTTCTTGGGTGTTTGCTTATTTCAGTTCGCCAATTTAAATTAATCTGAGAGCTTGATAACTCTTTTACATCAAATTTAATACTCTACCGACAATCTTAGATTACCCTGTATATATTAGTGGAAAGGTTTATTTGCCTTGAGTTGGCACTGAGCATTCCTAGTGCTAGGATGAATTTAGCTATAGGGCAGCTGCTGTTGGCATGTTTCTATCTGTTACCTGGGTTCTGATCTGAGCTGGGCCACGTCTCTGTTACCTGAGTCCCGATCTGTGCTGAGCATGGGAAGCGAGGTAGCCATGGGGGCAGGAGACTGCCCTCAGAAGGGGTGAAGGTTCAGACCCCTGCAAGGTTGGTGGTGGGGTGAGGGTCTGTGCCCCACCTCTGTTGATCCCCAAGTTCTCTCCTGACGGCCCCTCTGCGACTGTGCCTGTCTTAGGTTGTTCCTGCCCTGAGGAATCTTACCCATCTCTGGCTAACCAGTCATCCTCAGGGGCCAAGCAGGGTGTTGTGAGGTTCAGTTCTGTCTCCATGGTAGCCTATGCCTCCATGGCCTCCACGCCCAGCACCTGCCTAGGCCCATAATTAGCTCAGTGTTTCTTCCAAATAGTATTGAACAGGCTGCCATTACTACATTATGGCCATTGTTATTGCAGAAGTTAGGGCTTCTCTTTATTTTATTTCATTCCCTGTCTTGAGGCCTACTTTTGCAGTCTTTTTAATTGTGGATTCCTCTAATCATAGTACAGACTTGAGTGATTGTTTGGACAATGGTAGTGATTGCTAGAGAGGGAGGAAGGAGGCTTGTGTTCATTTAAACTGAACTCAGAAGGATGGATAGGATTCAGACAGGTGGACAGGAAGGAAATACAGCAGCATTCTTTTAGGGTTGCAGGTGGACCAGATAGACGGTGTCATGAAGAGTTTGGAAAAACAGCCTGGGTTTGGACCGTAGATGATTTAAATGCCAGGCCAGATATTTTGTTGAATTTATGGTGATAGCTGATTAAGATGAGCTAGGGATTGGTGTGATGAATGTTTGTTTTCGAAGGAAGATGAGAATGAATTGGTGTAAAACTTGCTTCTTAAATCCAATACCATACTGGAAAAGTGTTCAAAACTTAGCCAATTTTCAGGTGATTTTCTGGTTCACATTCTGAACTAATTTGAAAAGTTTGACATGACAATGTTTGAAACATTGAGTCTTGGAAACTTATACTGATCATATCCTATTAAGCTATTTAAAAAATATTTTTCTGTTACTAATGTTTGAACAGTGTATATACCTGTATGTGTTCCTAAATCTTCCATGGTAGTAGTCATTCTAAGATGATCCTAAATAATCTCTATCTCTTATGGTCATACCTTCACATGATTCTCTCCCCTGGAAAATTCTCTCCCTGGGGCTAGACCAAGTGACTAACATCTAGTATATAAAATATGGTAAAAATTATGGTATGTCATTTCCTATATTAGGCTATTAAAAAGATGGTGCCTTCCATTTTCACTCTTGAAACCCTTGCTCTGGGGGAAACCAGTTACTAGACTGTGAATATGGAGAGGCCTATCTGGCAAGGAATTGGTGTTTCTAGCTAAATTTAATAAGAACTTGAAACCTTGCAATAGCCACATCTTTCCATTTGAGCTTTGAGATGGCTGCATTTTCCATACAAGACTTAGATTGTAGCTTTGTGAGAGGCCCTAAGGCAGAGGACCCAGCTAAGCCATGTCTGGATTTCTGACCCACAGAAACTGATAAATGTTAGCTATTTTAAGTCACTAAAGTCTGTAACTAATAGACCCATTAGTAGTTAGCTTATGTCCCTAACCCAGTGGTTGAGAGTGCCGCGACCCTTTAATATAGTTCCTCATGTTGTGGGGACTCCCAATCATAAAATTATTTTCATTGCTACTTCATAACTGTAATTTTGCTACTGCTAATGAATTGTAATAATTTTATGGTTGGGGGTCACCACAACATGAGGAACTGTATTAAAGGGTTGTGGCATTAGAAAGGTTGAGAACCACTCTTGGCCTAACCAGTTTGGCTCAGTGGCTAGAGAGTCGGCCTGAGGACTCAAGGGTCCCAGGTTCGATTCTCCTCAAGGGCATGTACCTTGGTTGCGGGCACATCCCCAGTAGGGGATGTGCAGGAGACAGCTCATCGATGTTTCTCTCTCATCGATGTTTCTAACTCTCTATTCTTCACTCTTCCTCTCTGTAAAAAATCAATAAAATATATTAAAAAATTGTTAGCTTCTGGTATGATAAAATATAGGTCAGTCATTAATATGATGAAGTAGAAGACTATTTGAAAACAATGGAAAATATTCATAATATACTCTTATTTTGTTAATAGAATAGTTTTATTATACAAACTTGTACTAAGTGTCCTAAGATATGTGTGAAAAATACTGGAATTATATCCAACAACATATATGAATATGGATGGTATATTTATTATTTTACACATTTCTCTAGTGAATGTACCTTACTTTTAGAATATGCTCTTTTTTAAAAATACATTTTTATTGATTTCAGAGAGGAAGGGAGAAAGAGAGAGAGACAGAAACATCAATGATGAGAGAGAATCATTGATCAGCTGTCTCCTGCATGCCCCACATTGGACATTGAGCCTGCAACATAGGCATGTGTTTTGACCAGGAATTGAACCATGACCTCCTACGTCATAAGTTGATGTTCAACCATTGAGCCATGCTGTTCATTTTGCTTGTGAAACAGACATTATGGTGATTCCACTCAAACAGAAAATAAACAAACAAAAAGAAAAACAGAACAAAAAAACCTCCTTTCTGAGAATTCTAGAATTTTCTTCAATTTTGCATCTGTTTTAATTAAATATAGGTATAATTTAGAAGTGAAGTAACTTCATCTTCATTTCTTAAAAAAAAAGTAATGAAAATAGTATTTGTCATGGTTTATTTTAGTTTATCTGAAACAGCAACACTGAGCCCACTCAAGCAGCAAAATGAACAGCATGTTTTAGTAACTGCCTGGAAGATAGCCAAGGGAATTTATGGTCTGATATCAGATTTCCTGAGTTTATTGTGCATGTTTCCATTAGGTGTTGCTGATTACCTTCCAATCCTGTTTCCCTTATCTGCATAAAAGTTCGTGTTTCATGCCCATCAGCAGATGAGTGGATTAAAAAACTGTGGTATGTACATCTACACAATGGAATGCTACACTGCTGTAAAAAGAAGAAATTCTTACCATTTGCAATAGCATGGATGGAAATAAGCCAGTACAAGAAAGATAAATATCACATGATTTCACTCATTTATGGAATATAATGAACATGGACTGATGAACAAAAACAGATCCAGAGACAGAACAGATCAGACCATTAAACTTCAGAGAAAGGTAGGGGAGGGTGGGGGTAAGAGGGAGAGATCAACCAAAGGACTTGTATGCATGCATATAAGCCTAACCAAAGGACATAGACAACAGGGGCTTGAGGCATGAATGGGAGGTGTGCGGGTAATGGGACAATAAGGACATATATGTAATACCTTAATAACTTCACTGTTATGAACTATGTGTTTAATAAATATACCAATTACCTTAGTACAACTCTTCAAAAACACCTGAAATGTAAGGGACTTTAGAAATGGAAATTTGAAATGGCTTATGGTTACCAGAAAGCACAATAAACAAAACAGTGAATTTTATTACTACAGATAAGTTAGAGAGCTTCTGAAACACAACTTTTGAGAGTTAGAAAGAGAAACAGTCTAATTAGTTCCCTTGAGGATTTCATTAATCAATTTTTAGCTACAACATAATCAATTTTATTGAAGTTTCAAATGCCTGTGCATATGTACTTTTGAAAAAGGTAATTGGTTTGTCTACAAAAAGGCTCCAATTTACAAATGGGCCAATTTCCATTTAAGGCTGAAATACTTAAATAGATAGTACTACAATTTAGTTCATAAAGTTTTAATAGAGCCCTTCCTGAAGGAAGACTTGGTTTTAATGAACAACTTAGTCAATGAGAAATATTTTATAGAAATAGCCAATTTAACAAATTCTCATACTGTCACATGGTGTGTAGTAAAGGGCAATTGGAATGCAAAGTATAATCTTTGCTGGGTATTTGATAAAGCTCAAACTTCACAGCCTTATGGAAACAAGAAGTAAGACCCTTAAAGCTCATTATCACAGATCAGGGAGGCTTTTAAAATTCCTAGGAAGGTTAAGAGGAGGAAATGACTATTACTGTACTTGACCGTAGATGAACCTGGCCCAGGAAGTTTACAACATTCTTCCACATGTATCAAGTCAGAAGATCATTTATTGAGAAAATGGGAAAAGCACTAATGTGGGAACCGGTTAGGAAGAGCATGTAGTCATTGTGATTTTGAATTCTTGTGGAATGAGAAAGCAGAAGAGTTGAATCACTTAAATGAGGGTTGCAAAATTCAAAAACTAGACCAGTTTCTGCATCTTGGTACCCATGCAGAAAATCCAAGAGGAAGGAGATAGAGGTCAGGCAGGTAGATGGAAAAACAGATTAACTGTTGTGTTTTGTGCAGTCTATTATGTTAATGTTAGGATCTGTCCTTTCCTTTGTATTCCTGTGAATCTTCTCTCCAGTTTGCTTCTAGGAGTCTCCATGTAACTTTGGGGTTGGGATATGTCCTTATCTATGGACAAAGGACAAGAATAATACCAGCTATCTGCTCTGCACCACATGCCTCATATATATTATGGTAACCTTATAAGGAAGAGACTAGAACACTTTCTTCTCACAGGAGGGAAAGGCAACACATTTTGTCAGAGAAGCTCAGTTGTCCAAAAAGTGAATTTGTTTTACTGCACTAATTCCTAAAGCCTATTCACAGAGTGCTCTAACCACATATAACTGGATGCTACCACCCTGTATAAGAATAATTAGTACAACTCTTCAGAAACACCTGAAATGTAAGGGACTTTAGAAATGGAAATTTGAAATGGCTTATGGTTACCAGAAAGCACAATAAACAAAACAGTGAATTTTATTACTACAGATAAGTTAGAGAGCTTCTGAAACACAACTTTTGAGAGTTAGAAAGAGAAACAGTCTAATTAGTTCCCTTGAGGATTTCATTAATCAATTTTTAGCTACAACATAATTTTATTGAAGTTTCAAATGCCTGTGCATATGTACTTTTGAAAAAGGTAATTGGTTTGTCTACAAAAAGGCTCCAATTTACAAATGGGCCAATTTCCATTTAAGGCTGAAATACTTAAATAGATAGTACTACAATTTAGTTCATTCATTAAGTAGCAGAGCCTGCTTATTTCAACTTAGATGTTCAATTTTCATCTCTATTTTATTTTATTTCCTCTCAAAGACGTATAGCCAAAAGACCAAAAAGAAAAATGAAAGAAAGGAAGGAAAGAAAGAAGGAAGAGAGGAAAAAAAGAAGAAAGATAGAGAGAGATTTTTCTCATTTCTGTATGTGCATTTTATCAACAAAGCTTCAGCCTGAGCTCCCTTGGGAAAAGCCTTTCAAGTCAGGCAGAATGACGTCTTTCCTGCTACAACATACTTTTCCAGCTGCCAGGAGAAAACTATATCAAGCAATAATCAAGAGAGAACAGATAATCACTCCCCAAGGTGACTTGCTTCAGCTTTTCTCAAAAAGGGATATAGAAATTATCTTGAAGTAACTTGTTAACCCTATGCTTTAAAAGAGACAAAATGATTTCTATTCTTAATTATTGGAATGGCTATATTGCTTTTTTGCAGGTGGGCTTCCATATTTACTTCAAAGTATAGCACAACTGGTCTAAGGCATGGGAACAGAGTGAGTGGGGCAGATCACATCTGGATTAAGATTAATCTGAGTGGGAAGAAAAGTTTGCAGAGGTGTTCAAATTTCTCTCTTGGTCCTCTTCCCAAGATGTTCTTGTAAGTGTAAAAAATCCTGTGATGTCCGCTGCCATAAGTGTGAAAACCACATGCTCTGATGCAATCAACACAACTCCAAACCATTCTTATGTGGAAGCATCTAAGAAACATGGACAATTTTCTTTGAAGCACCCCAATTCAAACAGTTGTAACCTGGAAAGCCTTATGTTTCCTCAGTAATCAGAATGCTGTGGATCAGCAGTGACCAAACTCCTTAAGTAGCTGCTATGTGAAAACTGAAATTTCTTTTCTTCTTTTAAAGAATCACATAGACCAACATCCTAAGGGTTTGCAAACTGGCACACACTGACCCTGCCATCTCCTCTCATGTCTCCTTTAATGAAAAATTAGAGGCCTTATAACTGAGATCTCTCAGGCACTGTCAAAGCCCTCCATTATCTCTGCCAGTAGGTTCTGCTAAAAACCCAGAGGTAGTTAGCACTATTTTTTTTAAATCAAAAGCAAATATGAAATAATAGTTTCCTCAGAATATACATCCTCTCAGAAAAGAAAAAAAAATCTCATTTTGACAGGAAAAGGAAATGTACCAAGAAACTTAGTTAAGAGCCCTTTTCATTTTACATAATCTACTCCCCCCCAACAAAGTAGTGTAGAGATTCTTAGCTTGAAAGGGGTTTCTTAAGGTAGTTCAGTTCTTTCCCCACAGCAGATAAGAATCTAAGCCTCTAGGAATGGAGATTGCCAACTTCCTGTTGCATCCTGTCCCAGTGTTTAACAACCCACACTGTCAGGAAATGCTTCTTGATGCCAATGCCAGCCTCCAAAATGCTAACACAGCTTTTATCTACTACTCCTGACATGTCTTCAGCGTGGTGGAGTACATCTCCCATCTCCTGTGTGTCAAAGTCCTTCACAAACTCTAAGACTTAGAGTCAATCACTCCCCACTCTTCCTTTTTCCAGACCAAAACCAGAAAATTCCTTTCTTTAACTTTTCTTTTTGGATCCTAGTTTCTCTGTCATGTTTTTGGCTCATCTCTGAATCCTGGCCGCATTCCAGGTCTTCCCATAATGGAAGATTCCTGGGGGCCCCAGGCTGCTTTTTTCAGGTTTATATTTAGGGTTTGGAAATAACTCAGTTAATGCAGGGTCACAATGAAATTTTTTGACCAGCTTCTAAAAATAGTACTGAGAAAAATGGTTCTCAATTTTATGTATCTAAAATCTTCCCACAAAATATCTTAAAGACAAATAACTTATTTTCTGGTTTAAATTATGGCTGGATTTTTAAAGTGATGAATAATTATGATCAAATTAAGAACAGTCATAAAGAGCTTCATATCTTGTTCTGGTGATAGTAACACAAGAGACATAATTTATTGTCCTGAAATGTTAAAATTTGACATAAATGGGTTGCTACATAGAGTTAAATCAAATAAAAGGAAAGAAACCAGTTACTAAGGAGCACAAACAGTTCATTTATCACCAGTTAAAGTCTAGTAGTTATATGCTATATGCATATATGTCCTGGAGATGTGCCTACCCTTCACTCAGTTCTGAAATACATCAGGGTGTTCCTGACTTGAGAGTTTATATTCAACAAAATTTGGTTCTGCATATTCTGAATAATTGCTTGGTATTAACTTTTATATGTGAAATATAAATTACTACCATGCTAAAGAGACCCTTTGGTCATACTGTCCATTCAGCTATTGGTTGGACATCTCCACTCTAGAAATGACCTTTTTTCAAGCATTCTAAAGGAAATTACAACTTACTGAGTGAAATCCTTTTGCAGAGAAGAGGAAGTAGCACAAGCCATAAGAAATGACTGATTAAAAAATCCTATATAATAAAAGCCTAATATGCAAATTGTCTCCTCTACCAGGAGTTTGATCACTCACTATGATGTGCGCTGACCACCAGGGACTGGTGTGAAACATGATGGGTGTTCACAACATGGCGCTGACAGCAGGTGGCAGTGGAGGTGCTGCTGGCCCCAATGGGCCCCTGATGAGAGCGGGAGCAGGTGAGCGGGCAGTGGTAGGCCAAGTGGGTGTGAGTGGGGACCAACCTTTCTGCCGATCACCCCGCAGATGGCAACCAGTGGCCATGGTGGAGGGTGGGGCTGCTACCTAGCTCCCAGGAACTGAGGAAGCCAGTCAGGGGCCTGATGTCTCAGGTGGAGAGGGTCATGTGGAGACCCAGACACCCAGGTGCTGCCCAGGACCCAGAGGTCAGCTGGGATCTGCTCTTCCATGCCAGATGCTTGCACTTTGATTGCCAGCCAGGCCTAGGGACCGCACCCATGCACAAATTTTGTGCACTGGGCCTCCTGTATGTATGTACGTGTGTGTGTGTGTATTTATATATATATATATAATTTCTGAGAGGAAAGGAGAGGGAAAAAGAGATAGAAATATCAATGATGAGAATCAATGATCAGCTGCCTCTTGCACACCCCAGACTAGGGATAAAGCCCACAACCCAGGCTCAATATATGTCCTGACTGGGTATTGAAATGTGACCTCCTGGTTAATAGATCAATGCTCAACTACTGAGCCATACCAGGCAGATGAAATAGCTCATTCTTTTTTTTTTTTAAATTTCTTTATTGATTAAAGTATTATAAATTCAGAAAAAAAACTTAGAAGGATTGTGGTTATAAAGAAAAGTATTATTTAATTTATGAGTCAAGATATCCTTTTTGGCCAAAACCGGTTTGGCTCAGTGGAGAGAGCCTCGGCCTGTGGACTGAAAGGTCCCGGGTTCAATTCTGGTCAATGGCATGTATCCTGGTTGCGGGCACATCCCCTGTAGGGGGCGTGCAGGAGGCAGCTGATCGATGTCTCTCTCTCATCGATGTTTCTAACTCTCTATCCCTCTCCCTTCCTCTCTGTAAAAAATCAATAAAATATATTTAAAAAAATATATACTTTTTGAAGGTGTAGCTTATACTGATAGCACAATAAGTTGCTTACATGTTATTTTTTCCAAAAGAAAATTAGTTACATTTTTAGGATGTTTACTTCCAAGAAATAGAAAACCTAAGAGGTAATCTAATTAATTTTCATAAATGAAATCTGGTTGTAGGGGTTGGTCAGACAAGTTATTACCACTTATCCTATCTAATAAAGAGAAAGAAGGGAATATACAAATTGACTGTCACACTGTGACAAAGATGGTGGCACCCACAGCCACCAGATGGCAGCTCCCAGTCCCCTCAGTCCTGCCCGAGTCCCTTAGTCCTTTCAGTTCAGCCAGGGGGGCAGCAAGTGCTTGGTGTAGCCAGACCCACCCTCAGCCCCCAAGCCATCTAGGCTCAGCCTGAAGTGAAGGCAAGCTTGGATGGCAGTTGCCCAGCTGTCCAGGACTGCCCATGACTCAGGTAACTAGGGCCGGCCAAGGCTTGCACTGTTGGCAGTGGCAGCAACAGAGGTGTGATGGGGATGTTGCCTTTCCCTGATTTCTGGGTCTCCTCCTGTGCCTGAGGGCTCCTGGACTGTGAGATAGGGCAAGCTGGGCTGAGGGACCCCCTCCAGTGCATGAATTTTTATGCACTGGGCCTCTAGTGAGTAGATAACAATGAAAGGAATTTAAAAGTCTCTCTAAGGCCACAATGACTCAGTGCTGAGAAGATTAACTCATACTGACATGGGGTAAGGGACTGGCATCCTGTTGTCCTTTTGATATATATTTTCTAGGAGGACTTCAATGGACCAAAAGCTTATGAGGGTTTTTTTGCAGTCTTTTGTTCTGGACTGGTGTGTGGTGAAGTTATTTATTCAAGGAGATAAAATCAAAGAACATGAGGACTGAATGAATCTTGGAGATAGTTTAATGTAGCTTCTCCCTTTCTTGGTAAGTCAAATTAAACCTCAGCAAGATTATCCAAAATCAGGCACCCATGTTTAATTCATGACTATCTATAGTGGTAGTCTTTTAGCTCTTCCATTCTACCAACTGAAAGCAACAGTGAACATGGCTTCATTTTTCAGAGATAAAACAATTTCAAAGTCTGTTTAAGCCAGAATAGCTATTTTTTTCACATACTTGACACTTCTGATGCTTATTTTGGGCTTCCTGTTAAAAGTATTCATAGAGTGTACCACTTTCAAGAAACACATAGACTGTGTTTCTTCTGGTAAATAAGAAGTAGATTTTATGTTATATTTGGAGACAGTTTCATCTATTAGCATAAAACTTCCAATTCACCCCTCCCTTCCCCACCAAAGAATTTCATTCTGCACATCATAAGTAACAGCTTTCCAGGAATAGCACATGTGAAAAAGTAATTACTTCATTGCCCAAGGGACGAATTTGATTCTATCAGCTCGGGTAGGCTTTGCAGATAAAAGAGAGCAAAGCCATGGTTTACTAAAGATACTTCAGTTTTTTAAACTTTTGAAAATTCATTCTTTTCTAATGATTAGTCATGGAAAAAAGTGAGTTAAGTACTGCTTGTCATTCACTCAATAGAAACTCTAGTCTTCTTTACTTTAAAACCAGTCATCTGTATCAATAGCTTCTCTCCCTCTTTAGCAAGCTATAAAATGAACAACACAACCCTTTCCATGACAAGACTAGACAGGCAAAATTCTGTCATCAGAAATTGGCTGCTTCTATGTTATAACCTGTCTGTCATTATTTCCTTTCATTACAGTTCTGTAGTTGTTTTTTGTAGACTTGAAGGACCTACTCCTAGCTTAACTCGGGTATATGCTACATATTATTGTGTGCTTGTGTTAGACCAAAATGCCATATTCTGCAACTGTATTCAGATGATCACTAAGCATGTAAAAGGGTTGGTTTGGGGATTTACCAAGGCTACTTCTATATAACTTCTCTTTTCATAATAATCTATCAACCTTTGTCTGTTTTAGTGTTGGCTTATTCTTGAGTCTTTTTCCTCCTTTTACTTGTGCATATATATAAATATATGCACAAGATGTAAAAAAAATATGTGAGTATATGGAACACTTAAAAATACAAAGTCCAGTGAAAGAAAAACCTTTTCTTTTGTTTATCTTCTATTAAAGTTCTGCAGAAATGGAATAGACAACCTTTTAAAGAGAGGAATCTTTGCCAATAGAAGTATATATATACTGTGTATATAATATATTTCTGTCTTAACTGGGAGACTGGAGTAGATACTTTCTAAAACTCTTTCTGAAGTTAAGATTTATGGAAATTATACTCAAGCACTATTTCAGCGATTTTCAATCTTTTTCATGTCATGGATCATATAGGCTAACTAATAAAATTATACAGCACAGCAAAAAAATATATATTTTTTGCCAATCTGACAAAAAACATAGGCATAATTTTGATTCATTCACACTGTTTAGCTATTGCTGTGTTGGCTATTGTCATTTTTTTGTTTGACAATTTAAGGAAAAAGAAGTTTGCCTCTGACTAACACTAGTCAGGTATTGTGTGTTTTAAAAATTCATGAGACACCCTGGTTGAGAATTGCTGACTTAGTTCAATGTAAGGGAGCTAAGTGAAGTTTAATACATATAACTGGAAGATTTTTATTTTATTATTATTACTAGTTTTTTCTTAAAAAAGTAAAAATGTCTTGTTGTTGTTGTTGTTAAGAGTCATATGAGACAGGTTGTTTTTTCTAAAACAGGAGAAGAGCAGTTCAGTTTGTTTGGTGTGTGGAAAATTATCTTAAACTGTAACAACACTGAAGCCTTTTCTGTAATAGCAGCCTTAGCCTGAAGAAAGGAGGTAACCTTTTATAATCCAATGCAAGAGGAAAGTGGGCCAGATACACCGATCATCTCCCCATATTTTTATGAGGCAACCCTTTTCTAAAGCCAGCAAAAACAGATAATCATCGTGCTTCTGATCGAGGTGGTAAACAACTCAAGTGTTGACCAGTAGAACACATCTGTGGGCTAACAATTCAAGTTAACCATGCAAGGAGGAGGGAAATAGAGGAAGCATAGTTTCATTTCCCAGTAACTCCCCTGACTTGCATTAAGGTGGGAACTGAAGAGGACATCTGTAAAAATAACAGCATGCAAACCTCAAAAAGACAGGCTGTGCCCATTTAAGACCAGTTTGAGTCCTAAAGCCTTTCTGGTTATTGTACAATATGAAGGAAAAATCCTCAGTGATGAATTATAGTTCTAGAGTTTTAGATAACCCCTTCATATGACAAAGAACAACAGCCATGCTCTGCCACACCAATTTAATAAAGCCCTGTGACATACCAACCTGAACAAGAAATACATTGATAACTTAATGGAAAGAAAAAAGTTCCAAAGGTTCATTCTGAGTATCATTATTTTATTGACTTTTTTACTGTCAACCATCTTCTGTATAATTACAGGACAACTTTGAATATATTAAAGACTCTCAAAATATCACCACTGAGATTTTCTCCGAGTCTTCATAAACATAGTTATTAATAAAGCAATTTCAAAGGACTATAATCTTGAGTTGTGATTCACATGAATGTGAATTTATATATGTATACATAAAATTACACTAAAGTGATTTATATATGTCCATGTGGTTACAGAAAAAGTGGTGGAGCCCTGCTTAGGTGGAGCCCCACAGAAGCTCTGAGATCTTACTGCTTTCGTATATTTATGTGGTCCTAGAACTGCAGGCATGTCCCTCCCATTCTGTGCGTCAGTGTTCTGATCTGTAAAATGGAGACACATTGTCTGCTCAGCTTCTTTTGGAGGCTGATGATAATGGTAGTCAGTTATTATACACATTCTTGCCTGTGGCTTGTAAGAAAATCAGATAAGTAAGAGTGTCTGAGTGTTAAAGAGAATTATCAAGGATGCTTCTATGCATGGTACAACTCTCCACTTACTTTGTAGCCTGAAGAATGCCCTATGTCCATTGAGCCATGGCTACCCCCATGGTGAGCAAACATCCGGAGGTTTCTGACTCTCAAATGTCTTATAGAAAATAGAGCCAGGAGCTCCATCTGACACTCCATATGGTAAATGTCCCATTGAAGTCAAATGCCAGAAAATGTGGCTCTTTAAAATCCTAGGGGATAAGATTTCCATTCAGAAGTTTTCTAATGGACATGCAACACATTCCACATTCAGTGAAGCAAAAGACCTCCACTGCATGTTCTAGTCATAGGCCCTTGCACACCCCATCTCTGGTCCTCAGCTGTGAAGTTTGGAGACATTTAGCTGAGAAAAAAAATGGGTTGTTCAGCCTCAGTGGCTTGTTAATACATGGGATACAGATAGAGGGCATTGTTGCATATCTACAAAGCCCACACTCTACAGCCTAAGAAGACCACCAAAGCCTTACCATTGGCTTTTTTCCCACACTCCAGCACCAGGTTAATTATGAACACAAGCAATTAGAGCAACTACCCATGAAACATATGCCTTCTGGTCAAAGCTCATTATTGTTTCATCACCACTTGGATATTACAAAGGGATTCATAATAATTGTTAATCATTATTCCTTAATGATACTTTTTTTTTGTAGAAAGCCACATCCATTAGCCTCACATTTTAGAAGAATGAGTGAGATACAGAAAGGTTAACTGGGTGGTTTGAATCATTCAGTTCAGAACCAGACAGATCTAAAAAGAAAACTCATAGTTTCTGTGATATATGCTGGGGAATTTTCAAAATGACCCTTTGCTAACTTTGAATGAAAATTTCTAGCAACCTTCATTTGCTCTTGTTGAATTAGGGATAACTGTCTGGCTTGGTGATGAACTTTGACTTCCAGATGGGACCTCTTTCCCCACCATCTCCTAATTGTCTGTTTTCTCCCTTAAAGTTGGTAAGTGAAGACCAAACCAGCTAATTAGGCCCATTACACAACCCAAGGAAGTAGTAAGGGAGGGATGAGAAACAGATACATAAAATGAGACCAACTAATGAAAGAAATTAAAGCACTTAGGAGGATCAGTGTTTCATTTGTAAGTGAAACTTAGAACAGATTATCCAGAATTTAGGAGCTGTCAGATCTCTATCTTGCACTCTACCACCATTGATCCCTAACAGCTACAGAATCTCATTTTGCATACTCTAAAAGCATTGAACACTTTTTGGTTAAGAACACATTGGCTTTGGTATCACCTACATAAACAACCTTGCTGCTCTCTTGAGGTCTGATGACACATTTTCTAATGTAATGTGCTGGCAGCCAAGTAAGACTCAAATTCTCCTTATTATCTCTGAAGTGGAGAATATTTCTGTAAAATATAGCATTTATAAATGAAATCAAGTGGCAAACAGTTCCATAATAATGCAGTTATCTCTAAAATACCATTAGGCAAAAGAAGGCCTTATGGTCTAAGTAGGTACTTTTATCTATTTCAAAATGACTGATTAAGATGATAAGGATTTGCAGTCAGATCTTGACAATAAATATGCACTTGTTACATGTTGCAATGCAGCCTGGTAGAATTTAAGGGTTAGGTAACAGAAATGTCATTTTTGAGACTGTGAAAAATTCATCTCTCTCTAGTAGCACCTCTTTGTCTGGCACCTCAATCAACGGTCTAGAAAAGACTGTTGGTCTCCAGATAGTCAAGTGTTACTTTCGCTCTTAGTAAGCCCTGTGCCAGTCTTGGGGCAGTCAGAAAGGGTGGAGAAAAGCATAGTGTTTTGATGGCTTAGGCCTGGTCTAATGCGACACACCCTTGTCTGAAGGGTTTGTGCCCACATCCTCTCCACTGCAACTGGTTTCTGGTGGCAATCACCTTTGCAAGTACTGGCATATGCAGTGGTATGCATATGCATATATCTTAAATCAATCCAGTGGATTTGGAGACTGCTATAAAATCATTTGGCTCAAAGTCTGTACAAGTTTCTCTGATCCAAAATGGCACCTTGTATCCAGGTGACTTGAATGCAGCCAGCTAGTCCATTTCAAGTGAGACACAAAATAACTCAAGCTAATGTCCATCCTCGCATTTCATGACCAAGGACACTGAGGCTCAGAGAAGTCGGAAGACTTGCCATGAGGTTATTGTGAATCTGTGGTAGAGAAGAGTTTACTTCAGTCATGGTTCCACAGAGCCTCTCTGATTTTTACATTACTCTTTGCAACCTTTTGAATTGTTGTGAAGATGACAAGAATGATCACATACATTCTAATGTGCTTCAGAATTTCCTGAATTTTAAATATCTGTTAAAAATGCAGATTCTGAACTTCATCCCACACTGCCACAGAGATTTGAATTCAGGTTTTCATGGGTCACCTTTGTGGGCCACCATGGAGACAAATATGTGTTTGCTGTTTCTTTTAGGCACAGCCTCCAAGTCAGTGTCTCTTCATCTGTTTTATAGTCCCAGGGCAGCTATTGAAAGGTCTGATCTTGAGAATATAGCTTAACTTTACTAAGTGGAAACAACCATCCCATCACTCCTCTCTTCGGATCACAACACTTTTCTCCTCTCTTGGTTTTAATGAGAATATAGAAATGCAGTTGACACTTGAATAACATGGGTTTAAACTGTGTGGATCCACTTATACACCATTTTTTAAAATAAATACTTGTACTGTTTTTAATCATGTTGGGGAGTTGGTGGATGCGAACACTCATTGTATGCATTGTTTTACACCATTTTATATAGGGAACTTGTGAATTCTGTAGATTTTGGTATCTTTGAAGGGTCCTAGAACCAATCTCCAGAAGGTACTGAGGGATGGTTAAGTTTTTGGGGAGTCAAAAGTTATATAAGAATTTTCAACTGACCAGGGCTTGACACCTCTAACACCTGCCATGCTCAAGGGTCAACTGTACACATTCTGTCTCACTGTTTGCTGTATTACACCTGCCATAATATTGGACATGTGAATAAGTATGAACCCATGCCTACTTTATAAAGCATAGGCCATATGTCTTAACTTTCTATATCCTGTCACTAGTATAAGAATAGACAAAGCTTGGATTATCATTCGAGTGGCTGATTGATGAAGATGTTGCATGAGATCTATAATATCCTGGTGCTTCTTTATAGTCTAATACATTATTCATGTAACAGAACCCATTTGGAATTGGCACTTGAATACAAATGTAGAAACATTGTTTAGGCCAACCCAGTGGCACTCAGTACATATTTATTAGTATTTCACTCTAACTACAAAAAATTTTCTACCATTTTCTTAGAACTAAAAAGATAAAGTCAATGACAGCTATGGGAAGATAATTCACTATGTCATTTCTGTTGTGCCTATAATTTGAGTCATTTATGGTTAAAATTACATACCATATATTTCAATGCTATCGAAACACTTTATAAAGGCTTAGTATTTCTTTTTTTAAAATTTTCTGATTTTGTTTATTGAAAAGACAAAATTGTAATCAAGAAAAATTGTATAGAAAATAGTTTACTATTTTAACACATCAGCTGATTTTATTCTTTTCAATTTTCTTCCTGTCCTCCATATACTTGCAATTCAAAGTTTGTTTTCTGATCTCAGTTCAGCCAGTAACAAGTATGATTCTGAGAAAGGAAGTTAACTTCAGTAAGTAGAAATAAATGTCTTTCTTCCTAATACCATTGTATAGTTATGGGGATCTGGAGATAATGCAGGTGAAGATGGTTTGTATACTGTAAAGTTACTTAAATTCCAAAAGAATTGTTTTTTGTTTTATTTGTTTTTTTTTAATCTATGGTTCTCATTTTATGATGATATTCTTTATGTCTCCAAAAGCTGTTTGGATCTTTTTTTAAGAGGGTGACAAATACAAGATAATATGAAGAAAGATAAAACAATTGCAAAGTTTTCAGTGCATTTGACTCAAAGAAGGAAAAGCTGAAATGCTACTTACTTAATGTGAAGGCCTATGATAAAGTGAGAGTAGGGACCAGCTGTTATCCATCTTTTTCAGAGGCCAAAAAAAAAGTTATGAGCTATGCAGCTAGAATAACACAAGCTCACCTCCCTGATTCTTGGAGAATGGTATATTTGTCTACTTTCATGTATAAACCACCTTAAAACTTCATTAAGTAAATTAAGAAATGGATTCTGTGGGTCAGGAATTCAGATAGGGCATAGCAAAAATGTCTTATTCCACTACCCAACGGCTGAGGCTTCAGTTGGGAAGATTTGAAAGTCTGGGAGTAACTTACATGATGGGCCTGGATTCATCTGCAGGTTTCTTTATTCACATTACAAATGCCTGGGGTCATGTTGGGCATCTCTATGGAGTGCCCAGACCTTTCCATGATGTCACTGCACATGGCTTCTCCAGTATGTCAGTCCCAGGGTCTTTGAACAACTTATATGTGACTTAGGACTTAGAGTCCCCAAAAGCTTTATAGCCTTTTATAAATTAGCTTTGTAATCATATAAATGTCACTTTTGTTCAACCAGGAAATAATCAGAATGCTGTTCATATTCAAGGAGAGGGGATGCAGACATGACTTCTCAATGGGAGAGTGTCAAAGAATTTGTGGTCATGCTTGAAATCACATGAAGTACTGATTGTAATACACTTTCTCATTTAACCAAAGAGCATTTAAGCACAGACACTAGAAGTAGGCTGGAAAAACTAAAAATAATTTAGCATGTCTCACCTGCTTTGAGTACCTCTTGGTCTGCTGGTGGAGGAAAAGGGAGCCCAGAGTTAAGATAATAAATTTAGAGAAGGGCCTCGTGAAGTAAATTTGGGTTTCCTGTCACTAAAATCCTCCTCTTTGAGACTGAACACCCTAGAGGAAAATTCCTCATCCTGCTGAATTCAACTAAGCCAGCAATATGCACTTTTTTAATTTGCTTTTATTTCTACCCTTTGGCTTGAGCTTTCTGGATTGTGGGCTATGAGATTTTTAATCCTTGGCAATGACTCCCTTTCTAAATGTAAACAGATGAGGAAAGTGCCAGTATGACCAAGTGTGATACATTCTAATACATTCAGTGCTGACACTGGTTGGGCGAATGGAGCTGCATTTAACAACTGTGTTTGCTGAATGCTTCTCAGGAGGGCTTGGAAGTTGCACATCAGGGAAGTGCACAGCTCATGCTCCCCTGGCCCACCCAGGACAGGCAGGCAGCACCATGTGAGTTCAGTAGACAGTTATGGGCACTCAGGGGGAATGTACCAGGATTGGCAGAGTGACTTCTAATAATTTCTTTTATGTTCTCCAGCTTTTACGTTTTTCACAGGACAGACAAAACATTTAAACAACCTCAAAAGAGCCTCCTGCTGCTACCACTCAAAATAAATTCATAACTAAAATTGACCCTATTGTCAGGTTGACCACACTTGACTCAAAATAAGTTTTCTACTTGTTAGTCTCTCGACATCCTGCCTCCTTGGCAAAGTGAAGGGCTGAAAGAGCTCAGTTCACCTTTCAGCTCAGTAGAAGGCCAGAGGGGGTAGCATCCCATTGTTGGCAGTGAACTGTTCTCTGTCCAGAGAATCAGTTATCCAAAATCTCTTTCTCTGACGTGAATAAAATGCCCACTATTAATTTTTTTTTAATAGTCTTGTGCCATGACCTCTAGAAGACTTAGTACAAGTCAAACATTCTCTGGTTAAGTGAATTAACACATGAATAATAGTGGCGATAATAATCAACATTTATTGAGCATTTAGTATATGCCAGGCACTTTGATTATTTCTTTCCTTGCAATATCTCATAAAACCTCTATTTTACGAATAGTAATTTTATAAGTTCATCACTATTATTTATTTATTTATTTATTTATTTATTTATTTTTTATTGTGTTACATGTGTACATATCTCCCCATTGTTCGCCCTCCCTCCCAGGCATACCCGAACCCCCCAGTGTCTATGTTCATTGGTTATGCTTATATGCATAGATACAAGTCCTTTGATTGATCTCTTATCTACCCCACCTCTCCTTAATCTTCCTGCTATAATTTCACAGTCTGTTTGATGCTTTACTGCCTCTGTATCTATCCTTTTGTTAATCAGTTTACAATGTTCTTTATTATCCACAAATGAGTGAGATCATGTGGTGCTTCTTCTCCATTGACTGACTTATTTCACTAAGCATAAGGCTCTCCAGTTCCATCCATGTTGCTGCAAATGGTAAGAGTTCCTTCTTTTAATTGCAGCATAGAATTCCATTGTGTAGATGTACCACAGTTTTCTGATCCACTCATCTGCTGACAGGCACCTAGGCTGTTTCCAAATTGTAACTATTGTGAATTGTGCTGCTATGAACATAGAGGTGCATAAATCCTTTCTGATTGGTGTTTCTACTTTCTTAGGATAAATTCCTAAGAGTAGGATTGCTGGGTCAAATGGGAGATCCATTTTTAGTTTTTTAAGAAAACTCCATACTGTTCTCCATGGTGGCTGGACCAGTCTGCATTCCCACCAACAGTGCACAAAGGTTCCTTTTTCTCCGCATCCTTGCCAACACTTGTCGTTTGTTGATTTGTTGATGATTGCCATTCTCACAGGTGTAAGATGGTATTGCATTGCCGTTTTGATTTGCATCTCTCGGATAATTAGTGACTTTGAGCATGTTTTTATGTGTCTCTTGGCCTTCCTTCTGTTGTCTTTCGAAAAGGTTCTATTTAGGTCCATGGCCCATTTTTTTTATTGGATAGTTTATCTTCCTTTTATTAAGTTGTATAAGTTGGCTGTAGATGTTGGAGATTAAACCTTTATCAGTGAAAACGTTTGAAAATATGTTCTCCCATACAGTGGGCTTTCTTGTTGTTTTGTTGATGGTTTCTTTTGCTGTACAAAAGCTTTTTATTTTGATGTAGTCCCATTTGTTTATTTTTTCTTTAGCTTCCATTGCCTTTGGAGCAGTATCAGTGAAGAAGTTCTTTTGGCATATGTCTGAGATTGTGCTGCCTGTGGATAACTCTAGTATTTTTATGGTTTCCCTTCTAATGTTTAAGTCCTGCATCCATTTTGTGTTTATTTTTGTATATGGTGTAAGTTGGTGGTCCAGTTTCCTTTTTTTTTTGTGCATGTATCTGTCCAATTTTTCCCAACCCCATTTATTGAAGAGGCTATCTTGGCTCCATTGAATGTTCATGCCTCCTTTGTCAAACATTAGTTGAGCATATTGGTTTGGGTGGATATCTGGATTCTCTATTCTATTCCATTAGTCTATATGCCTATTCTTGTGCCAGGACCAGGCTATTTTGAGAACAGTTGCTTTGTAGTATAGCTTGAAATCTGGTATTGATATCCCACCTACTTTATTATTCTTTCTCAGGATTGCTGTAGCTATTCGTGGTCTTTTTTGTTCCAGATGAATCTATGAAGAAGTCTTTCTAGGTCTGTGAAATATGTCGTTGGTATTTTAATGGGTAGTGCATTGAATCTATAGATTCCTTTGGGTAGTATGGACATTTTAATGATGTTGATTCTCCCAATCCATGAGCTTGGTATGCTCTTCCATCTGTTTACATCTTCCTCTATCTCTTTTTTCAGTGTCCTGTAGTTTTCTGCATATAGGTCTTTTACCTCTTTAGTTAGGTTTATTCCGAGGTATCTTAATTTTTTTGGTGCCATGGTAAATGGGATCGTTTTTTTAGTCTCTCTTTCTGTAATTTCACTATTAGAGTATAGAAAAGCCACAGATTTCTTGGCATTAATTTTGTATCCTGCTACATTGCCAAATTCATTTATTAAGTCAATTAGTTTGGGGATGGAGTCCTTCGGGTTTTTTATGTACAATATCATGTCATCTGTAAATAAGGACAGCTTTACTTCTTCTTTTCCAATTTGGATGCTTTTTATTTCTTCTTTTTGTCTCATTGCAATGGCTAATACTTCCAGTACTATGTCAAACAGGAGAGGTGAAAGTGGGCATCCCTGTCTTGTTCCTGTTCTTAGGGGAAATGATTTTAATTTTTGCCCCTTGAGTATGATGTTGGCTCTGAGTTTGTCATATCTGGCTTTTATGATGTTGAGGTATGATCCTTCTATTCCCACTTTGCTGAGAGTTTTTATCAAGAAAGAGTGTTGGGTTTTGTCAAATGCTTTTTCTGCATCAATTGATAGGACTATGTGATTTTTATCTCTCAATTTGTTTATGTGATGTATCACTTTATTGATTTGCGGATATTGTACCATCCCTGTATTCCTGTATGAATTCTACTTGGTCATGGTGTATGATCTTTCTGATGTAATGCTGAATGCAATTTGCTAGAATTCTGTTGAGGATTTTGGCATCTATGTTCATGAGAGATATTGGCCTATAATTCTCTTTCATTGTGTTGTCTTTATCTGGTTTTGGTAATAGGATGATGCTGGCTTCATAGAGGGTGTTTGGAAGTGTTCCTTCTTCTTGAATGTTTTTGAATAGTCTGAGGAGGATAGGTTTTAATTCTTCCTTGAATGTTTGGTAAAACACTCCTGTGTAGCCATCTGGTCCTGGGCTTTTGTTTGCTGGAAGATTTTTGATGACTTCTTGTGTTTCTTCCATAGTTATTGGACTATTGAGATGTTTAGATTCTTCCTGATTGAATTTTGGAAGGTTATATTTTTCTAGGAATATCTCCATTTCTTGCAGGTTGTCAAATATGTTGTAATAGAGTTGTTCATAGTATTTTTTAACAATCCTTTGTATTTTGGTGGGGTCTGTTGTTATTTCTTCTCTTTCATTTTTGATTTTGTTTATTTGGGTCTTCTCTCTTTGCTTTTTGGTGAACCTGGCTAGAGGTCCATCAATCTTGTTTATCCTTTCAAAGAACCATCTCTTGGTTTTGTTGATTTTTTCAATTGTTTCTTTGGTCTCCATGTTGTTTATCTCCACTCTGATCTTTACTGTTTCCTTCCTTCTGCTTACACTGGGCTTTTCTTGTTGCTCTCTTTCTAGCTCTTTGAGTTGTAGGGTTAGGTAATTTATTACCATTGTTTCCTGTTTTTTTTTTTTTCAGTAGGCTTGTAGGGCTATGAACTTCCCTCTCAAGACTGCTTTCACTGTATCCCATAAATTTTGTCTTATTGTGTTGTCATTGTCATTTGTTGTCAGGGTGTTTTTTATTTCTTCCTTGATGTCTTTGGTTCCCCAGTCATTGTTTAATAGCATGCTGTTTAGTCTCTATGTGTTTGATTTCTTTCTATTGTTTTTATTATAGTTGATTTCCAGTTTTATGCCACTGTGGTCTGAGAAAATGCTTGATATGATTTCTATCCTCTGGAATTTAAAGAGACTATTCTTATGACCCAAGATATGATCTATCTTTGAAAATAACCCATGTGCACTGGAGAAGAATGTATATTCTGTGGTTTTGGGGTGAAATGTTCTGAAGATGTCAATTAATTCCATCTGGTCTAGTGAGTCATTTAGGATTGATGTTTCTTTTCTGATTTTTTGTTTAGAGGATTTGTGCAGTGGTGACAGTGGGGTATTAAAGTCTCCTACTATGATTGTATTGCTGTCAAACTCCCTTAATATCCTCCAGGAGTTTTTTTTATGTATTTAGGTGCTCCTATATTGGGTACATATATGTTTACCAGAGTTATTTCTTCTTGTTAGATTGTTCCCTTTAGTATGATGAAGTGGCCTTCTTTATCTCTTGTTATGTCCTTCACTTTGACATCTAATTTGTCAGATATAAGTATTGCAACCCCAGCTTTGTATTCATTTCATTTGCCTGAAATAACATCTTCCATCCCTTCACCTTCAATCTGTGTGCATCTCTTTTCCTGAGGTGGGTTTCCTGCAGACAGCTGATATATGGATTATGTTTGATTGGAGCATTTAATCCGTTTACATTTAAATGGTACTTATCTGTCGCCATTTTTAGTCTTTACCCCAGAGTTCCTTCTTCGCTTCCTATTTCTTTTTATTACGGCAGACCCTTTAACATTTCTTGCATTGCTGGTTTGGTGGTAATATATTCCCTTAGTCCTTTTTTGTCTGTGAAGCTTCTGATTTCACCTTCAATTTTGATTGAGAGTCTTGCAGGGTAAAGTATTCTTGGATTCTGACCCTTCCTTTGCATGACTTTGTATATTTCATTCCATTCCCTTCTGGCCTGGTGAGTTTCTGTTGAGAAATCAGTAGCTAAGTCTTATGGGGGTTCCTTTGTAGGTAACTTTCTGTTTCTCTCTGGCTGCTTTTAAGATTCTTATTTTGTCATTGGTATTTGCCAATTGAATTATAATGTGTCTTGGTGTTGGTTTGTTGGGGTTCATTTTGCTTGGGACTCTGTGAGCTTCTTGGATTTGTGTGGGTTTTTTCTTTCCTATATTGGGGAAATTTTCTGTCATTATTTCTTCAAACAGGTTCTCTAATCCTTGCTCAGTTTCCACTCTTTCTGGAACCCCAGTTATGTGGATGTTGTTTTGTTTCACGTTATCCCAAAGTTCCCTTAGGTTCTCCTCTTGCTTTTTAACTTTTTTTTGTAGAAGCTGCTGTACTTGGGTATTTTTTCCTACTGTGTCTTCTAGCTCACTGATATGGTCCTCTGCTTCTTCTAGTCTACTTTTGATGCTTTCTATTGAGTTCTTTATAGCAGTGATGTCATTTTTCATTTCTTCTTGATTATTCTGCATTTCTTTTAGTTACTTCCTTTTCTGGTGAAACCTGCCTTTCTGTCTTATGTGGGCTGTTTCTTTTTCTGCCCATGGTCTTTTTTCTCCAGTTGTCTGGTTATGTAGTTCTCTGTCCTACATTGATTGAAAGGCA
>JAAGEH010000032.1:14931876-14976010 GCA_011751065.1 Lasiurus cinereus
TTTCTTTCTTTCTTTCTTTCTTTCTTTCTTTCTTTCTTTCTTTCTTTTTTCATCATTATCACCACTACCAAGATTCTGAATTACCCACCTTTCTCTCCTGGCTTCTCTTCTGACTCCTCTGTTCTCACTTTTGCCTCCTTTTGCCCCTCCACCAGAGTAAACTTTATGAGTTATACTTTTGATCATGTAGCTCACCTGCTTAAAATCCTCATGCAAGTCACACAAGCCCTTCTTGATGTATTCTTGCTCCCCTCTCTAGAACCTAGTTCACTACTCTCCACATCTGTAACTACTGAACTACCCTCAATTTCTCTTTCCTCTTAGATTTCATATTTGCTTCTCCCTCTGAATAGTAGGTTTACCCTTCTCATGGCCAATTCCTATTGAACTTTGGGACTCAACTCAATCATTCATGTATCAGGCTGGGTGCGGATGATCCTCCTTGGCTCCCATAGCACCTTGAGCTAGTAGAGCAACTAAAGAGCCTTTAATAAACTGGCAGCCCATCTTAGCTGGTGACATTGTGTTTCCTTTTCCATAGTCCATCTTGCTTTGCTTAAACGATGGTACATGACCTGCAGATCCTTGCCCTAGGTTTATTCAGTCACTTGCTTTCATTGGACAAGATAGTGACTAATATTGAAGATCAAGTTCTAGATTCTTACATGCTAACCCTAACCTTAAATATTTCTATACATGGCATATTACAATGGACATTAATGTATAGATGATAGAGGCAGACACAGAGTCTTTTAGCTAATCAAATAAAAAAGGCACTATGGCATACCATCCTATACCCTTGGAAATAAAATACCAAAGGAGGAGAAAGAGGACATAATGGCCATTGGAAGTAAATCTTCCGAGGTTTCAGAGTTGAGATTCAGTGACTCAGTAAGGAAAGGAATGAACTCTCCAAGGGTCAGATAGAACTCAGTTCAGTCTGTGAGCAAGGAGCAAAAACACCCAGAGATGTGCCAAAGCTTTATCAGAGTGATGAACAGAGTCAAGATCCCATATCTCCAGAGGGGTAAAATTGTCATCACCCCTTGCCTTGCTCAACTTAGTCACCTCCTTTCTAATGAGAAAGTGGGGATAGACAACCCTATGAATCCCAATTGGGTGAGGCCTGAACCATCAGCAAGGTAATAAAAAGCCAAACTTGTACCCCTGCCTGAAAGTGGCAGTGCATATGACTCATCCTACTTAGGGAAGTTTAGTCATTTCAAGGTAAAGTTGTGCCAGTTCAACGCCCAGTAATATTTTCCAGTCAGGGATCATCAAACAGGAATTCACTAGTCATCTCTAGATTCTGCTTAGAGCCCAGCTCTGAGGGGCAGGCAGCTTAAAGAGATTGTATGATGGCAAAGTAGCCATGTTCACTTCCAGCTTATCTACCAGCTAACCTTCCCCTCTCCACCCCTGCCATGATTCATTTACCACCAGTGCAACTTCTTGGCACTAAAGTAAACCTGGGGCCTTTGACACATTCAGTGTGTTTCAGAGTTTACACTGTATTACATAACTGAAATAATACTTTAAAAAAACAAGTGACTACTGTACTGGGTGAAGCTAAAAATAGAGGCCAGTATTTCACTGCAATATAAGCTACGGAAGTTATCAGACAAGTGCTTCTCATTAAATGCAGTTCACAGCAGAGAGCTCAGCTCAGCCAGACTCTCTGGTGCTCCACAGGGACAGCAGCCAGGTAGGGTTTTAAAGTCCTGGCTTGGAACTTGGCCTGGCCACTATGAAGATTGTTCATGTTGCAAATTCAGGCATTCACACCGGACAGGAAGAAAAGTGGTGTGGAGGAGATGGGTCTTGCCTATAATTGGTTTAATTTAAGCTCAGATATAGCCTCCGTTGGTCAGCACAACTGTTACTGTGAAGAGAGACTGAAACTAAACAAAGCTATTTTGTGTAAATATGCCAAGCCACACAGACCAAACTCCCCTGTACAAGAGGGGATCATGTAGGAACAAAATGGGAGTGTTTTGAGAGAAAACCTGCTGATGTAAAATGAAGAGCTGAGTGAGATGCACCCTGACAGGATAGGGTAGGTTTGCCACATGCAGCCTTTCCATAAAAACTGCAGGCAGTGTGACTAACTGGGCAGCCTGCAATGCACTCACAAATTTTCAACTCAGACATAACTACTCTACTTTCCATTAAATAACTTATTGAGATTTTAAAATAAGAATGCATGTTTCCTATGCATCCTTTCTTTTGGAAGATGCAGTAAAATGACTAAAGAGTTGTGTGTGTGTGTGTGTGTGTGTGTGTGTGTGTGTGTGTGTGTTGGGAAGGTAACAAAGAAAGGAAGGAGTACATAGATTAGTTAGCAACCATTAGAGACACGACTAGTTCTGGTTCATCTTTTTTGGTCAATGTTTACATTGAACATTACATTTATATGTAATTCTAACAAAAATCATTGAAATGGGTTTTCCTAATTGGGAAAAACTGAGAAAAAGTGAGTCATGCTAGGCCACAAATCTAGTAAGAGATGGAAACAGATCTCAAGCCATGGTTACAGGTCTCTAAGCCCAATGTTCTTTCCACCAAAATATATCATTTTATATTTGAAAATGTACAAATGATAGGAACAAAACTTTTTCTTTTCAGGATTACTTGGTTCCACATGTACATGCTACCACAATGCCTCAGGGTCTCTAGGGTATTTGGCCTGAATGTTAGCTCCCCTATAGTTTGAGATACACTGTATGGGAAAAGCTGTGAAAACAGGCTTTTGGATTAGGCCACTGGGGGTGAGAAGATCCATAGATGTCAGGATTATAATAGTCACACACCTATCCTTTATAAGCAATTTCTATGCACCAGACATTCTGACATAAATACTTACGACACAAGATCCCCAGCCAGGGGATGCAAACACCCACAGACACAATCTCGGTCCTCAGGAAACTCCAGACCCACCAATTAGATTAGTTGTAAACCTGGGCTTCTCCTACATGCTCCCAGCCCATCCTCACTGAGAATTTCTGGAACTGGACCTCAGAATGTGTGTTGTTTGAGACCCCCACAGACCATCCTGATGTTCTCTCAGGGTTGCCAAGTCCTAGAAGGGCACATAGAATGTGATGGAAAGACAAAGGAGGAGCAGTTTGCCATCCAGAAAGCAGAGAAGAGTGCAGAAACCACAAGAGTTAAGCAATGTAGTCATTCATTCATGCATGTACTGGTATTCATACATCCAGCAGATATTTATTGAGAGAATATAATGTGCCAGTCACACTTCTCACTGCTGAGATAGTGGCAGTGAAGAAAACAGATCAAGAAAATCCCTGTTCTCATGGAACTCCATCTCCTTGACTAACATCAGTATGGTGAAAATGTTGTACCATAGATAGTCAAGAAGTTCTGTGGAGCCTCCCCCATTGACCAAAATGGTGCAGTGGAAGGTTCTTACACTGAAAGCACCAAAAGCTAGAAAGATGAATAAACAGGGCCTCCATAAGCCAAAAGCTAGAAAGATAATTGCATAGATGCTCTAGCTGATTTGGCTCAATGGATAGAGCACTGGTTTGTGGACTGGAGGGTTCCAGGTTTGATTCCGTTCAAGGGCACATGCCTGGATTGCAGGCTTAATCTCCAGTAGGGGGCATGTAAGAGTCAGCCGATCAATGATTCTTTCTCATCATTGATGTTTCTATCTCTCTCTCCCTCTCCTTTCCTCTCTGAAATCAATAAAATTATATTTTAAAAAAAGAAGAAAAAAGCCCTCCATTTTCTATCAATATAAGGACCACAGACTTGAGCAGAAATGGGAGAAGTCATTGGGACAGGAGTCCATCATTCTCCCAGGTTGTAGTACATGAATAAACCTCTTTTCTTTTTAATATATTTTATTATTTTTTTACAGAGAGGAAGGGAGCTAGAAACATCAATGAGAGAGAGACATTGATCAGCCCCCTCCTGCACGCCCCACAATGGAGATGTGCCCGCAAGCAAGGTACATGTCCCCAAGTGGAATCGAACCTGGGACCTTTCAGCCCACAGGCCGATGCTCTATCCACTGAACCAAACCGGTCTTGGCAACATCTTTTCTTTTGTACCAGTACCTGTCTCACAAATTTGCTTTCATTGCAGCAGGCAGCTGAACCTGTGTTTTAGTTACAAGGTGGGTCAGGGTAGAGGCATTCTAAAGTCACAGAACAGCAGTACAGGATGAGAGAGGCTTAAATGATGGATGAACAGCTCTACTGAACAGTGATAGAGGAAAGGATAATAAGTTTGGAGGTAAAGGAGTCTGGAAATTAAGGCTTCTGCTGAAGATGATGAGAAAGACTATTTGGAGGAAGAAGAGGAAAAATTAAAGGAACAGGAGAGTTAAGTTGGGGACTGCAGATGGCTGCAGAGATGACAAGTTTGAGAAGATATATTGAAATAGAGGAAAGCTCATGGGAGCTAGTGATCACCATCAGAGAAGGAAAGTTCATGGACCTACTCATTCACTGAAAAGGTGGTAACACATTGCCATGTTTTCCTTCAACCTCTGAAAGGAAAAATTGTTATCAGCTGGGAAATAAAACTATCTCCTTTCTCTTGGAATGAAAGTAACCATGAGTAGGTATGTATGTGTATATCTCACTTTCATTCTGAAAAGCAAGCGGTTCAGAATTTCTTTAACAAATTGTATTTTTTCTTGTAACCAGTGTATAAGTAAAAGAAAGAAATTGCTGGAAAGTATCAATTTATTCTATACTTTGTCCCTTTAGCTAACTGAGGTGGTGATTTTTTTTGTTACTAAAGGAAATTTCAGTCTTGGTCTGGAATAGCCTACCCATAAAACCTCCTGAATGTGCATGTTTCTTCTTATAGTTTGTTCTGAAAATAATCCTATATAATAAAAGTCTAATATGCAAATCAGCTGAATGAATTGTCACTATGACACACACTGATCACCAGGGGGCAGATGCTCAATGCAGGAGCTGCTCCATAGTGGTCAGTACGCTCCCACAGGGGAAGCATAGCTCAGCCAGAAACTGGGCTCACTGCTGGCGAGCCCAGTGGTGGTAGTGAGAGCCTTTCCTACCTCCACAGCAGCACTAAGGATGTCTGACTGCTGGACATCTCCCAAGGGCTCCCAGACTGCAAGAGGGCACAGGCCGTGCTGAGGGACCACCCCCGCCCCCAAAAAAGTGTATGAATTTCATGCACTGGGCCTCTAGTATACTAAAAACTCCATGCCCCTTTTTAGTATTGTCAAATTTTGGTTCTTAATTTTAGCTTTGTAAACCATAAAATAGTTTCACAACTTGTGTTTTTTTTTAAGTATATGTTATTGATATTTTTACAGAGAGGAAGGAAGAGGGATAGAGAGTTAAAAACATCGATGAGAGTGAAACATTAATCAGCTGCCTCCTGCACACCCCATACTGGGAACATGCCCTTGACTGGAATTGAACCTGGGACCCTCAGTCTGCAGGCTGATGCTTTATTCACTGAGCCAAACTGGTTAGGGCACAAATTGTTCTGTTTTGGTATACTTTGTTTTGCTTTGGCTTGTTTTATAGACTTGATTGTGGTTTCTAAAATGTCTTGAATTTTTACCAGGAGTGATGTTATTTGTGTAGATAGATATCTCTACCCAATAGACCTGGAAACTGATGGTAAAAGTGCTGACCAAGCCACAAATGCATTTGTAAACCTTGTCTCTCCAGAAGGTTCTTTTAGTAAAGGAAACAGATGGACCAAACTCACAGCCACAAGATGTGGTTCCAGTGTTAGAGCAGTTTTTGCCAGGGCTCTGAGACCCCTCCTTTTGCTGGTGCCCTGTCTAGAGGTACACAGAGGGATTAGGAAGATGTGCATTTCCACCTTAGGTCAGTAATTTTATAAGTGGCAAATCTTCGGTTTTCTCAGTTTCTCATTGAAAGTATAATGCCATTTCCATGTCACAGCTCTCCACCAAGCTGTTCCTAATTGGATTGAGGTCCATCATCTCCATGAGAACAGGGAATTTCTTGATTTGTTTTCTTTACCACCACAGTCTCAGCAGTGAGAAGTGTGACTGGCACAATATAAGCTCTCAACAAATAGTTGCTGGATGCATGAATGCATGCATGAATGAATGACTTCATTACTTAACTCTTGTGGTTTCTGCACTCTTCTCTGCTTTCTGGATGGCAAACTGCTCCTTCTTTTGTCCTCCCATCAGATTCTATGTGCCCTTCCAGGACTTGTCAACCCTGAGTTGGTCTGTGGGGGTCTCAAACAACACACATTCTGAGGTCCAGTTCTAGAGATTCTCAGTGGGGGCATGTCGGAGAAGCCCAGGTTTACAGCTCATCTCACTGATGGGTCTGGAGCTTCCTTGAAGACAGGAATTTTGTCTGTGGGTGTTTGCATGCCCTGGCCAGGATCCCTGTTTCATAAGTGCTTCTAAATTGAGTTACAGATGACTCCAAGGTGGTTTTGAGCCAGTCCTACACTTGAGTGTGAGTTTCTGTCTACATCTGCTCTATTCCTCATTTTCTATGACACTCAGACTTTAATGCTTCTACATGGAAAGTATGCTAGTCAGGGTGTAGAGGGTGTGATCTGAAACCTGATTGTCACTTAAAGGCATAAATTAGTCACATAGCTGTGTGCTTGGGACCTGAGCCTAGAGCATGACATGCCTTGTTACTAAATCCTTCCTCATCTGATTTGCTAGAGAAACTGCATTTGTCAAGGCTCTCAACTCTTGCTTTAGGCACATGTTCTTATCCACCCAGGGAGTGGACAGGGCCGAGGTCTGTAGTAGAGGACTGGGCAAGCACTGGTGATTTAGGGACATCCCATTCCCCTTATGTATTTTTAGGCCTATTGAAGCATCAGAAGTGGGGTAATGGCTTGACCTAGTCCTGGAGGTTTGGTGAGGCCGCTGTCCAATCAGCACAAAAGCAGATCAGATTTGGTTTCTTTACTTAGAAGGAAGATTCTTATCAACAGAGAGCTGGTTCTTTAGTGAGGGAATTCAAGGATAGGGATGGGTGAAAAGAGATTTTGTGGTTTGAGAGAGCTTTTTAAAACTCCCAGACCTTTAGGAACTAGTGAAAAACAGGGGAAGTTGAGATTTAGAAATTGGCTTTTGGCACCTTTGGTTCTCCTCAGATGAGCACAGCCATCAAAGGTCTTCATCGCTTCTCTAAAGTCACCAGTGAGTGATGGAGTCACAGGGAGGGAGATGCTGATGGAAGAAGGGTGAAGGAGAGGATGGAATGATGGCAAGGAGGAGACTAATAAAACCCAGGCAAGTCTGCTCCTAGGAACTGAAGCTTTTGGAAACATTATCCCAGAAGATCTCCATTGAAGATACTAAGCCCAGAGGCCCAAAAGGACCCTTGAAGGAAAGAGGCAAGAGTAAGGAATTTGAGAGGGTCTATTATTTCAGTGAAATCAAAACAGCATGAAATAAACAGATCGATGAAACTCAGAACCATGTAAACATGAGGGATTCTCTAACATTATTGAAAAGGGGTTTGTTTAACTTAGGAATGAACTGTGAAAAGCTGAATTCCAGTCTGTGGTCTCTGTTGAAGCATAAAAAGCCAAAAATTCTCCCACAGGCCATTTGGAGAAATGGCATGAGATCCTGTTTCAGGACTGGCAGCAGAGTGTGAGCTCCACAAGCTTGGCTGATGATAGCACCCTGAAATTCCAACCAGTGGTGAGTTCAGGGAACTCAGAATTCAAAAAGTAAACATGAACTAGCCGTATTTTTATTAAACTTTTTCATTTGTTTAAGCTTTTTCATCTTGGATTGGATTCCAATTGCTCCCTGGGCGGTTGCCATTCAATATTGAAAAAATAAAATAAAAAATTAAGTAGAGAAGGCTTTAGGCAACTCTAAGTAATAGAGGTGGGAAATACCCTCAGGAAGGAAGCTGTGGGTGAATGTAGGCAGGTTCCTGGGTTATATGGTTATATGGGGAGGCACAGGTTAGATATCAGATCAGACACTGATGATTTATACCAAACATAATTTATGTTGAACATTAAAAAAGCTGCTTCCTGGAACAGCACTGTTCATACCACGATTCCAGAGTGTCAGGGACACAATCTGAACTCCCCAGAAGAACTTTTTCAAATATTTCAGGTTATGAAGTACATTTTTAAGAGTAGGCAGAAGGCAAGGTCTTTTGGGCTATTTCTGAATAATCCAGGAAAACTGAAAGAGACCCACTAACGCTCACCATCTACCTCCTATGGCACTGACTCTTCTTAACATGAGCATTCTGCTCTGATTTTGTCAGGAATGATGCTCTAGGGCATTGCATTATTATTTGAGAGGATTCAAGGGAAGTAAGAAGATTCTTGTTCATGGAGTGTTCAAGAAATGGGCACTAGGCCCTGAGCCCTGTGAGTAAGACACTGTCACTGGAGTGCTGAAGCTGTCCTGAGCTTCCAATTTTTCATACTTCTATGTGGCACCAAAGACCATGGGGGCCAAAGCTTCATATGCCTTTTATGAAGTGTGGCAAAGACATCAATATGATCCCTTCTTAGAGGTCTGTGTGTGACAGTTTCACTGTACAAGGCTTTCTCTAGGATGAGCTTAGAAATCCAGTCTGCTGATCTACATTGGTTTATTTCTGTGGAACATAGTGATTCCTTAACTTTTGTGTCCTGGGCTAGTGCAACCTTTGAGGTGTTGAGGAAGAGAGGTAAGAAGGGTGAGCTCCTGCCCTTCCTTTGCCCTCTGCCTAAACATCACCCAGGATATTAAAAGTTTTAAATATTGTCTTTTTGATAATACACAGGATATGTCTGTTGGTGTAAGGATAATTGAACAGAAACCCATTTGACAGTTACTACTACTCAGACACCTGGGAAACTAAAGGAGTGGAAGACACTAGTAAGAATAGAAGATTTGGAGCAGATTAGAAAAATGAAGTTTAATTAGGGTAATTCTAGATGCTGTAAAGTCATAAACTCTTAAATTTTAATATCTTAACACAATAGAAATTTATTTTTATCTCCTGAACAGCCTGATGCAGGATTTTTGAGTGATAGAAGACTTGTCACAGTGGAAATTGGAATACTTGTCTCCTTCCATTTTATGGTTCAGCTGCCCTAGAGCATTGGGAGAAGAGACAGTTATGGAGAGGTCATTTTTATTACTTGAATGCCTCATATTGGAAATAACATACATAATTTCCATTCACAGTTCTGTTTCTGTTCTTTATGGATGCATAACAAACAACTACAATTTAGTGGCTTACAACAATGACAATATTTGTTTTGCTCATAAATTTGAAAATTGGACAGGGCTTGGTGCGGACAGCTTGTCTCTTCTCCATTTGGTGTCCCCTGGGATTGTTTGAAGGCCGAGGGCTGGAGTCATTAACACAATCACCCCCTATTTCTGATGACTGCTGGTACAGCATACCCCCTTTACTGGACTTTCAGCTGATGGATTGCCTCAGGGCATGGTGGCTGGGTTCTAAGAGTAAGTGTCCAAAGAGGATTGGGCAGAAGCTGTATCACCTTTTATAACTTGGCCTGATAAGTTTCCCAAGCCCCCTACTCCAGACAATAGAGAGTGAACATAGATCTCACTGTGTGATACAAGAATGCATCATCACACTATAAGACCCAGTAAAATGGGACCTATTATTGTGGCCATCTTAGTATGGTCTCCTACAATTCCACTGGTGAGAACTAGTTGCATGAGACCACTAGATGCCAAATGAGCTTAGTAAATATATCCCTAGCTGGGTAGCCACTTCAAAGTGACAATAATGGCAAGAAAGCTCACATTTTGTCTATAGCTAGCTACCTCTGTCACATGCAATATGGAGCCTTTTGATGTTGTGAATGGGCCCCTTGTAATGCTCTCTGGTTAAATGGAGACATCTGTAAAGACATTTTGTAGGAAGTTGGCAGAAAAAACAATATTACGCTGTGAGCGATGCAATTCTGTTTGATGGACAAGTGCAGCATTTTGATGCTCTGTACCTTTAGCACATTCCAGTGAACCCAACCAGGCCAGAGAGAATTTAGGCCCAGTTTTGTAGCTGCAGAAATGGGACAAGGTGGGAAATGAGGTCATAGGTTCTGCCGTCATCAGCTATTCTAACTGCATATCTTCTGGCCTTTTCACTCATAGAGCTTCTCTGATTCCCTGTGAAAGTAAAGTACTATGGTGATAAAAATAAAGCTCTAGAACATGCATTTATCCATCCATCTATTTAACACATTTAATGAACACCTATTATGTGCTAGGCACTGTGCTGAGAACTGGAGAGGGCAGGGTTGCTCTGGTGCATGAGTGTATATGAGTGTGTTACTCTGCATAGAGACATGACAGATGGGTAACAAATAATCTAGTGACTTCTATAACACCTTTGTGGCTGCATTTGTTAACCTAATTAAACTGCCTAGCTTGTAAATATCATACTCTCCAGATGTGTAAGTCAGTAATGAAAGACAAAATGGTAGGGATATTCTTGCTGTACACTTCTCTGGGGGGAACTCTATATAATAAAAACCTAATATGAAAATTGTCCCCTCAGGTGGTCGTTTGACTGGGAATTCGACCAGGAGACTGCGAGTTTGACTGCTTGTTTTGGTGTGCTAACCACCAAGGGGTGGCACGGAACATGGTAGGCATGGGCGACCCAGCTCTGACAGCAGGCTGCAGGCAGCAGTGGAGGCAATGCTGGCCCTCATGGGTGATGCCAGGCCAAGGAGGGTGTGAGTGGGGGCCCGATTGCCCTGCAGATCGCCCCACAGACAGTGACCAGTGGTGGTGGTAGGGGGTAGGGCTGTCACCTGGTTCCCAGGTGCTGAGAGAGCTGGGCAGGGGGCCTGGCCCTGATCAATTGACCCACAGCTGGGATGGTGGAGCAGGTGAGGGGGCAGCACCAGGCCAAGGTGGGGTGCCAGGTGGGGGTGTGAGCTGGGGCTCAAGGGATTCCACCCATGCAAAAATTTGTGCACTAGGCCTTCTGTTAATTATAACAGTCTGGAATGGCACTTGTGCTCTGAAATATGGAGGAAGCTGAAGAAATTATGTATGTACTAGTGGCCCGATGCATGACGTTCATGCAAGAGTAGGCCTTCACAGTCCCAGCTGCCTTGGCCCTCATAACCCCTGCTTCATCTGAAATGTTGTCTGGACAGTGGTTCACTGTTAAGTTTTTGGGTTGATTTGCATATTACACTTTTATTATTATAGATTGCTGCAACTAATTTGCATTTAATTGTAATTGGCATCATTCAGTTAGGGTCCTGGCATACTGGCAGCTGAGCTTCACTGTGTGTCAGTCAGATATTTGAGCACATCATGAAGTTATCCTCTGAGTGTTTCAAGGACGCTGCTGCATTTGTAAAAAGTTGAATTTTGGCATACAAAAAGCATCCTTCCTCAGATAAAAGACAAATCATGAGAGAATGTCAAAATTGAGAATGGAGAAAATCGCTGGTACTTTTGGCAGTGCTTCTCCCTAACCACTCTTGAAAAACAAAACGTTGGCCCTCTTTTATCCTCCCTTTCTGCTGAAAGAGCTAGAACTAAAGTATGTTTTTAATTTTTCAAAGAACACATAAAATGTGGGACAACTTTGTAGGAAGAGCTTAACTGAAAAGAAAAAATGAAGAAAACAGCTCAAGCACTTGCTGGTTTTGATGCCTATCAAGGCAGAGGACTTCATTGGTCACTGAAAGTGATCAATCCTTATTTTTGTAGGAAGTTAGAAGCCATCATACAGGATGTGCTTCATTTGAATATATGAGCTATGGCTATAAAAATCAAAGGACTTAAAATACTAATAAGCAGGCTTCTGCATTTGGTTGCATACTGTTCCTTGTGAAGCACTTATTTTGGCTTGCTCTTGACTGAAGCTAACTATGCCAACACTCAAAATATTCTTGAAATTCCTCTTTAGAGACTAAAGCATATTCATTTGAATATTTTAGTCTAAAATAATTTAGAGCTAAGTCTGGAGAATAAAATAGTTCTGTAAGCTGAGTCTAATATAGATGTGTGTGTGTGTGTATGTATAATCACAAAGATAATTTTTTTTTAATCTGGATTTTAAGATGGCCTTGAAGGCATTTCTTGGTGAATGCTACTCAATTTATATGAAAGATATTGGCATTGCAGAAAGATATCTTTGCATCATGTTTCCCGTGATCCTTTGGGATCCATTATATTTTTTTAATTAACAGCTCATGTAGCCATTGTTCCTAAGAAATGTCCTTCGGGAAATGCTGAACATCCACAAGCATAGAGAGAAGAACATGCAGCAATACTCTAGAAGACAGTAGAATTTTCTGGTAAGACAATGTAACCTGACCTCATATTTTTCTTTTTCCTCTCCCAAATGTACAATTAAAGAAAAAGAAAAAACTCTCAAAGGCAGTAGAAGACAATAGTGGGAAAGGGATTATAATAAACTGGGAAAAGAGAAGCCTATTTTGGGAATAATGACTTAGGAAAATGGAAAAACTAAATCTTTCTCGAAGAACATACTGTGGAGAGATGAGCAGATTTGCCCTCAGCACCCATGAAAGCTCAGAACTGAGAGACACAGGATATTGCTTTGAAACATAGTTGGTTAGATGAGATGCTATTATGGGTTAAATATTTGTGTGCAACCTTCCCCCCCACCCCTCCAGTTCATATGTTGAAACTAACCCACTGATGTGATGGTTTTAGGAGGTAGGATCTTTGGCAAGTAATTAAAATTACTAGTAGACGAGGTAATGAGGATAGAGTCCTCCTGATTGGAATCAGTGCCTTAATATGAATCAGGAGAGAGCTTTCTTCTCTCTGCTCTTGGCATGTGAGGATGCAACAAGGAGTCAGCAGTCTATCTCTGGAAGAAGGCTCTAACTGAAACCCAAGCATCTATGCACCCCGATCTTAATGTGAGAAACAAATTTCTGTTGCTTATAAGCCACAGACTATGGCATTCTGTATTAGCAGCCTGAGCTGACAATGATAAAAGTACTATAATAGGAAAGCCAGTAGAAAGTTTACATGAAGAAAAGCTAGGTACCTCTCTTATATGCCCTTCTCCCATTGTTTTTCTTTGGGAAAATTGAACCTGAGAGGCTCTGAATTTTAGGACATCAGACAAAGATATGGAAGGTAGAGAAAAGAAAGGGACACATCTGAAAGAAAGATTAAATAACATATTTATAATGAATGTTGGGCTCAAATACCCCTTTTCCCTATCCTGCTTTCATAGTGCTGGTAGCCAGGTTAATGTATCCAAAGCATGAGGTTAGATGATAGCTACTCTTCTGAGGAACTTCAGGGCCCCAAAGAAATGCTTGCATGCATTGACATTAGGGATTCTTCTCTGTAAAAGGTTGCATTGACATATTGTTGTCTTAGAGCAGTGATTTTCAACCTTTTTCATCTCATGGCAGACATAAATTAATCACTAAAATTATGTGACACAATCTTTAAAAAATAGGTATAATGTTGATTGGTTTACAAAAAAATAAAAATAACAAAAGTAATTATGTTCCCTTTTTGCTTCAAAGTTAAAAACTATCAGGTGCCTATACTTATATATAAGGATTTCTGGTACCGTGGATTAAACAATATGATGCAACCTTATTGTGCAACATGACCAATAAGATGCAACTCTATTGTATGATCTATACATTTATGGTTCAAGACAAGGCATCCAAAATGGACAGCTATTTTTGTGTTGGCTGTTGTCATTTTTTTTAAAATTAAAAAATCTAAGGAAGAGATAGTAAGGTATTGCGTGTTTTAAACATTCCTGTGGTATACTAGTTAAAAATCATTGTTGTAAAGTAAAGCCCACTATTTTGTTCTATTATACTCATATTCAGTGAGTCCCAATCAGGCTTTTAGCACCTAACCTTAAAGGTACTAAAATATCTACTAAGCTTAGCAAGCACTTAAGGAAAAACTCCATCATGAAAGAAAAACAGAAAAAAAAAAACACCCACACACAGAGATATTGCAGAGAACAACAACAAAAAGTAAAAATCAAACAAACTTGCAATTAACGTACTTGCAAGGTAAGTGATACTATTGTATTCATGAAACTAGAAGACATTACTATTGAAAGGGAAATAAGACATACATTAAAAACAGGAAACAAAAAGGAAAATAGATAAGTTGAATTAAACTTCATGTTCTCTGAGGAAAGGGCAAGTAGCTCAGAAAAGGGACATTCAAGGTAGGATATCCCAAACAGACCCAGCCTTCAATGAAGCTGTTCAGGGCCAAGCAGAAACAACAACTCACACCAGGGAAACTCCCAGAAGACCCAGGACAAACACACTAGGGGGCCAGATTCAACACCTCAGAGTAAATTTCATTGAGATCCATAAATAGCAGATCATAAGTTTTCCTGCTCTTTTCTTCTTTTGTCTTTCTTCTATTTTATTTATAACCTGATTTCTTTATCTTCTTCTATTATATTCTTTTTGTTTTTGTTTCTTTTTCCTTTGTTCCCTTCTAATTCTTATGGCTTTGTGTCTTTTAGTATTTTTTAAATTCCTTTTCTTTTCTTTTCTTTTTTTTATTTATTGTCTAAAGTTTTACATATGCCTCCTTTTTCCCCAATGGATCCCCCCACCCCCACCAGTCATTTTCACCTGGGCAAGCCCCCATGACCCCAGTGTCTGTGTCCATTGATTATGCTAATACGCATGCATACAAGTCCTTTGGTTACTCTCTAACCACCCTCTTTCTCCTATCATTTGTTTCTGGATCTACTCTTGTTCATCAAATTATGTTGACCATTATATCCCACATATGAGTGAGATCATGTGATATTTATCTTTTTCCAACTGGCTTATTTCGCTTAGTAAAATGCTCTCCAGTTCCATCCATGCTGTTGCAAATGGTAAAAGTTCCTTCCTTTTTATAGCAGCAAAGTATCCCATTGTGTAGATGTACCATGGTTTTTTAATCCACTTATCTGTAGATTATGTTTTCATATTTTATAGATTGGAAATTGTGCTGTTCTGAACATAGGGGTGCACATATCCTTTCTGATTGGTGTTTCTGGTTTATTGGGATATAGTCCTAGAAGTGGTATTACTAAGTCAAATGGCAGTTTCATTCTCAACATTTTGAGGAAACTCCATACTGTCTTCCACAGTGGCTGCACAAGTCTGCATTCCCATCAGCAGTGCAGGGATTGCTTTTTATCCACATCCTTGCCAACACTTGTCATTTGTTGATTTGTTGATGATAGCCATTCTCACAGGTATGAGATAGTATCTCATTGTTTTGATTTGCATCTCTCAAATGATTAGTGACTTTGAGCATGTTTTCATATGTCTCTGGGCCTTCTGTAAGTCCTCTTTCAAAAAGTGTCTATTTAGATCCTTTGCCCATTTTTTTTATTGGATTGTTTATATCCCTTTTGTTAAGTTGTATTAGTTCTCTGTAAATTTTGGAGGTTAAACCTTTATCAGAAACATCATTAGCAAATATGTTCTCCCATGCAGTGTGCTTTTTGTTGTTTTGTCAATTGTTTCTCTTGCTGTGCAAAAGCTTTTTATTTTTATGTAGTCCCATTTGTTTATTTTCTCCTTAGTCTCTCTTGCCCTAGGAGGATTTGTGTCTATAAAGATATTGCTTCAGCATATGTCTGCAATTTTGCTGCCTGAGGAGTCTTGTAGGATTTTTATGGTTTCCTGTCTTACATTCAAATCCTTTAGCCATTTTGAGTTTGTTTTTCTGTATGGTGTAAATTGGTGATCTAGTTTCATTTTTTTGCATGTATTTGATCAAATTTCCCAGAACCATTTATTAAAGAGGCTATTTTGACTCCATTGTATGGTCTTACCTCCTTTGTCAAATATTAATTGAGCATAATAGCTTAAATCAATTTCTGGGTTCTCTGTTCTGTTCCATTGGTCTATATGTCTGTTCTTGTGCCAGTACCAGGCAATTTTGAGGACTGTGGCTTGGTAATATAGCTTTATATCAAGTATTGTGATCCCTCTAACTTTATTTTCTTTTTCAGGATAGCTTTGGCTATTTGGGGTCTTTATTTGTTCCAGATGAATTTTTGGAGTTTGTTCTAGATCTCTGAAATATGGTATTTTCTTCCATTTGTTTATGTCTTCCTCTATCTCTTTTTTCAGTGTCATGAAGTTTTTAGGTCTTTTATGACCTTAGTTAAGTTTATTCCTAGGTATATTAATTCTTTTGGCAAAAAGGTAAATGGGATTTTTTTTTTCATTTCTATTTCTGTGAATTCAATATTGGTGTATAAAAAGGCCATAGGTTTCTGGGTGTTGATTTTATATCCTGTTACATTGCCAAATTCATTTATTAGGTCTAGTAGTTTTTTGATGGAGTCTATGGGGTTTTCTATGTATGGTATCATGTATCTGTGAATAATGACTATTTTACTTCTTATTTTCCAGTTGGGATGCCTTTTATTTCTTCTTTTTGTCTGATCACTATTGGCTAGCACTTCCAGTACTATATCAAACAGGAGTGGTGAAAGTGGGCATCCCTGTCTTGTTCCTGTTCTTTGGAGAAATGAGTATAGTTTTGCCCATTAAGTATGATGTGGGTTTGTCATATAATGCTTTTATTATGTTGAGGTATGATCCCTCTATTTCCACCTTGCTGAGATTTTTTTTTATATCAAGAAAGGATGTTGGATTTTGCAAATGCTTTTACTGCATTGATTATATGATTATGTGATTTTTATTTCTCAGGTTGTTTATTTGATGTATCACATTTATTAACTTTCGGATATTATACCATACTTGCATCCATAGAATAAATTCCATTTGGTCATGGAGTAAGAACTCCCATGTAAAGCTCTCCGGACAGGGCTTTTGTTTGCTGGAAGATTTTTGATCTCTGTTTCAATTTTTTTTTTTTTGTAGTTATCGACCTATTCAGGTTTTTTTTTTTTCTTCTTCTTCTTTTTAATTTTCTTGATTGAGTTTTGGGAGCTTGTATATTTCTAAGAACATGTTCATTTCATCTAGGTTGTTCATTTTGTTGGAACAGAGTTGTTCATAGTATTTTTCATTATCGTTTGTATTTCTGTGAGATCAGTTGTTACTTCACCTCTTCCATTTCTAATTTTATTTGGGTCCTCTCTCTTTGCTTCTTGGTGAGCCTGGCTAAAGATTCATAAATTTTATTTATCCTTTCAAAGAACCAGCTCTTGGTTTTGTTGATCTTATGTATATTTTTTTGTCTCTATGTTGTTTATCTTTTCACTTTCTTTATTTTTTCCTTCCTTCTGCTTACTCTGAGCTTTTCTTGCTGCTCTCTTTCTAACACTTTGAGTTGTGGGGTTAGATAATTCATTGCCATTGTTTCTTATTTTTGTGAGTTAGGCCAGTAGAGCTATGAACTTCTCTCTCAAAACTGCTTTAACTGTGTCCTATAGATTTTGGATTATTATGTTTTCATAGCCATTTGTTACCAGGATGCTTTTTATTTCTTCTTTTATCTTTTTGGCAACCCAATCATTGTTTAATAGCATGATATTTAGCCTCCAGGTGTTTGATTTTCTAAATTGCTCTTATTGTAGTTTATTTCTAGTTTTTATACCATTGTGATTTGAAAAGATGCTTGATATGCTTTCTATCTTATTGTATTGGAAGAAACTTTGCCTGTGTCCTAATATATGGTTTATCTTTGAAAACAACCCATGTGAACTTGGGAAGAATGTATATTCTGTGGCTTTGTGGTGAAATGTTCTGAAGATGTCAATTATTTCCAGCTGATCTATGAGTTAATTAGGATTGATGATTTTTTGCTGATTTTATTGTTTAGAGAATTTGTTCAATGGTGTTAGTGGGATATTCGAGTACCCTATTATGACTGTATTGCTGTCAATCTCTCACTTGATATCCTCCAGAACTTTTTTAATGTGTTTGGGTGCTCCTGCATTGGGTGCATATATGTTTAATATATTTATATCTTTTTGTTGTATTGCTCCCCTTAGTATTATGAAGTGACTTTCTTGTTTCTTGTGATAGCCTTCACTTTGAGGTCTAATTTGTCAAATATAAGTATTGCTATCCCAGTTGTTTTTTCATTGTCATTTTCCTGAAAAACTCTTTTCCATCCCTTCACCATCAGTCTGTATGAGTCCTTTTTTCTGAAGCAGGTTTCCTGTAGACAGCAGATATATGGGTCATGTTTTCTCATCCAATCCATTACCCTAATTCTTTTTATTGGTGCATTTAATCAAACTTCATTGAAAGTTATTATTGATAGGTATTTATTTGTTGCCATTTTTATTCTTTATGCCTGTGTTCCTTCTTCCCTTCTTATTCTTTTCACAGCAGATCCTTTAGCATTTCTTGCATTGCTGGTTTAGTGATAATAAACTCCCTTAGTCCTTTTTAGTCTGTGAGGCTCCTGATTTCACCCTCAATTTTCATTGATAGCCTTGCTGGGTACAGTATTCTTGGATTCCGACCTTTCCTTTGCATGACTTTGTATATTTCATTCCATTCTCTTTTGGCCTGATGTGTTTCTGTTGAGAAATCAGTCACTAGTCTCAAGGGGGATCCTTTTTAGGTAACTTTCTGTCTCTCTTTGGCTACTTTTAAGATTTTTACTTTGTCATTGGTGTTTGCCAATTTAATTATAATGTGTCTTGGTATTGTTATTTTGGGGTTCATTTTATTTTGGGAGTCTATGAGATTTTTGGATTTGTGTGTTTTTTTTCTTCCCTTTATCATGAAAGTTTCCTGTCATTATTTCTTAAAACAGGTTTTTTATTCCTTGCTCAGTTTCCTCTCCTTCTGGCCAACATATTATTTGGATGTTGTTTTCTTTTGTGTTGTTCCAAAGTTCCTTTAGGCTCTCCTCCTGTTTTTAAAAAAATTTTTTCTAGATGCTGCTCTGCTTTAGTATTTTTTCCTACCTTGTCTTCTAGCTCACTGATGTGGTCCTCTGCTTCTTCAAGTCTACTGTTGATGCTTTCTATTGAGTTCTTTATTGCAATGATGTAATTTTTCTTGGTTCTTATTCATTTCCTGTTAGTTATTACACATATTTTTGAATTTGTCTTCTAACCCTCTCAGCATTCTTATGACCATTACTCTGAATTCTTTTTCTGACATATTGCTTGATTCCATTTTGTTTACTTCCTTTTCTGGTGCTTCCTTTTCTTTCATATATGGGCTATTTCTTTGTCTCCCCATGAACACGTTTTCAGTGTGTCTGTGAAGCTCTCTCTCCTGTATTGACCTAAAGGCACAAAATACAACACATCAAGGAACAATGAATAAGGTACTGAACACAGATGTACTAACAATACTAATAATCCCCAATAAAGGTGACTACCAAAGAGAATAAAGTTAGGGGAGAAAATTTTAAAAAAGGAGTGCAAAATGATATTGAGAGAAATAAAAACTGTAAAAGTGAAAAGAAAGAGAATAAAGGAGAAGAGTGTAAAATATGTGTATATGGGGAGAAGACTCCATTAAAATAACAATCAATCCAAAAAATGCAAACAATGAACACCCAAATAGCAAACACCCTGATAAATCTAAGGGGGCAGAGCTTATTTCCAGAAGGTAAGGACAAGAGATTTAATGAATGGAGAAATAGCCACATATCAGTATAGAGGAGGTAGAAAGATAATGTGTGCATAAGGTAAAACACACACACACACACACACACACACACACACACACACACCAAAAAACAAAAAGAAACTATTGGAACAGGAGAATAGAGGGTAGATAGGCCAGAGGTGATGACTGGAATCAGTTAAGCTATTAGTAGAAGAAGCTAACATGCGAGGAGAGGAAAAACAGAAGAAAAAAGAGAGACAGAAAAAGAGAGAGAAACAACAAAAAACCAAACTTATCAACACTCAAACAAACAACAACAATAAGACAGAGATAAAGAAAAGGGCAAAAACGGGCTCGATCCAAGATGGTGGCATAGGTAAACACCTACACTGCTGCCTCGCACAACAATTTCAAAACTACAACTAAAAGACAGAACGGACATCATCCAGAACCACAGGAAAGCTGGCTGAGTGGAATTTCTACAACTAGAGGGAAAGAGAGGGGCTCACGGAAACCCAGAGGAGCTGCAAAAACCTGAGGTACGGAGACGAGCATGCTGAGAGAGCAGGTGCCGGAGTACCTGGCTGGCTTTCTCTGGCAGGAGGGAAACGGAGACTCTCAAAGGCATTGAACCCCTTATCCTACAACACTAAACCCCAGACCCAGCCGAAACTCATACGGGGGGAGTTTGGACTGTGAAAAGGGAGAAGTACACGGAAATTTAGGGGAGTCGCAAAAGATCAAAGGCCTGGTGGCGCACACGGCACTGCGCACAGGACAGACTGCTGATTGTGCCGCTGGCTTTCGCGAGTGGGCGGGAGACAGACCCTCCCAACTGTGCAACTTCTAACTTCACTAAAGCCCTGTTTCGGACGAAACCCTGGAGACCTAGACTGGTGTGGTCCTGGTGTGCAGGGGAGCTGGAAAGGCAGCGGTTAGAGGCACTGCGGGCGCGCACAAGGACTGCTCCAGCCATTACCCAGTCAGGTGAGACTCAGGGGCTGTGGATGGTGGGGCCCACTGGAAGGCAAGGCAGTCCCTTAAGCCCTGAGACTCCACCCTTCCCAAGCTCAACAGAGGCTTCTGTGGCTTTGCAGGTCTGGTATCATAAAGCTGAATTCAACACAGAAGTTTCCCCGGCAGAGTGAAAATGCCAAGATAAGGGAAGGGATTACAAACAAAAGAAATGGAGGAAAAAAAAACGACTGGATATAGAGTTCAAAACCACGCTTATAAGGTTTTTCAAGAATATGCTAGAAAAGTTGGATAAATTTAGTGATACCCAAGAGGAGATGGAAAAGGACCAACTAAAGATAAAAAAAGACCAACTAGAAATTAAACATACACTGACTGAAATAAAAACTATTATACAGAGTCCTAACAGCAGACCAGAGAAAGGCAAGGATCAAGTCAAAAATTTGAAATATAAAGAAGCAGAAAACATTCAACTGTAAAAGCAAGAAGAGAAAAGAATCCAAAAATGTGAAGATAATGTAAGGAGCCTCTGGGACAGCTTCAAGCGTACCAACATCAGAATTGTGGGGTTGCCAGAAGAAGAGAGAGAGCAAGATACTGAAAACCTATTTAAAGAAATAATGACTGAAAACTTCCCGCATCTGGTAAAAGAAATAGACTTACAAGTCCAGGAAGCACACAGAACCCCATATAAAAGGAATCCAAAGAGGACCACACCAAGACACATCATCATTAAAATACCAAGAGCAAAAGACAAAGAGAGAATATTAAAAGCAGCAAGAGAAAAACAGTTTATTACCTACAAGGGAGCACCCATACGACTGTCAGCTGATTTCTCAACAGAAACGATGCAGGCCAGACGGGAGTGGCAAGAAATATTCAAAGTGATGAACAGCAAGAACCTACAACCAAGAATAATCTATCCAGCAAGCTATCATTCAGTATTGAAGGGCAGATAAAGAGCTTCACAGATAAGAAAAAGCTAAAGGAGTTCCTCAACTCCAAACCAGTATTATATGAAATGCTGAAAGGTACTCTTTTAGAAGAGGAAGAAGAAAAAGGTAAAAGCCAAAAAATTATGAACAAAAAATACATATCTATCAACAAGTGAATCTAAAAGTTAAGTGAATTAAAAATTTGATCAACAGAATAAACTGGTGAATATAATAGAATGAGGAGCACAGAAAGGGAGTAGACTGATAATTCTAAGGACAAAAATCATAAAGCATCAAACGGACTGTGAAATTACAGCAGAAAGATTAAAGTTAGGTGAGGTAGATAAGTGATCAATCAAAGGACTTGTATGCATGCATATAAGCATAACCAATGATCACTGACACTGGGGGGTCGGGGGACACCTGGGAGGGAGGGGGGCAATGGGGATATATGTATAAAAAATTAATAAAAATTAATAAAAAATTAAAAAAGGGCAAAACAAAACAAAAGACAACAAAAAACATAAAACAAAAAAAAGAATAAAAATGAAGAGAAAAAGAAAAAAATGAATATGAAGACAGAAAAGAGAGAAGTATGTATGGACTTGGAGCAGTGGAATGGAAATTAGATATATAAATAGGATCTATTTTTAACAGGCAGTAAACAGAAAGAATAGGGAAAAAGTTAAGCAGGAATAGGATAAGCGAAACAAGACAACAAAACAGGAAAAGTGAGGGAAAGGATGTTGGCATAAAGGTAAAATTGTGATAGAGTAAAATAATGCTAAAGGAAAAATCTAAATAGAATGTACAATACTAATCTCCAAATGAAATAAAATAAAGAAAAAATAAATGAGATCTTTAAAAGAAGGCAAAATAATAGCAATACTACTACTACTAATAGTAATAATATAATAAAAAGATAAAATTAAGTGAGAAAAAAAGGGAGAAAATTTTAATTTCTTTTTTTATTTCTTTATTGATTATGTGTCTTTATTCCTGCATTGCCCCTCTAATCCCTCCCTCATGCCCTCACCCCCTATTGTCTGTATCCATTGGTTAAGTTTATATGGATGCATACAAGTCCTTTGGTTGATTTCTTCCCCTTACCCCCACCATCCCCTACCTTCCCTCTGAGGTTTAATGGTCTGATGGATGATTCTCCGTCTCTGGATCTGTTTTTGTTCATCACTTTCATTTGTTCATTATATTCCATAAAGGAGTGAGATCATGTGATATTTATCTTTCTCTGCTTGGCTTATTTCACTGAGCATAATGCTCTCCAGTTCCATTCATGTTGTTGCAAATGGTAAGAACTCCTTCTTTTATACCACAGCATAGTATTCCATTGTGTAGATGGACCAAAGTTTTCTAATCCACTCATCTGCTGATGGGCACTTAGGCTGTTTCCAAATCTTAGCTATTGTAAATTGTGCTGCTATACACATAGGGGTGCATATGTCTTTTCTAATTGATGTTTCTAGTTTCTTGGGACATATTTCTAGAAGTGGGATCATTGGGTCAAATGGGAGTTCCATTTTTAGTTTTTTTTTGTTTTTGAGAAAACGCCATACTGTTCTCCACAGTGGCTGTACCAGTCTGCATTCCCATCAGTAGTGCACAAGGGTTCTTTTTTCTCCGCATCCTAGCCAGCACTTGTTTTGTTTATTTGTTGATGATAGCCATTCTGATAGGTGTGAGTACCTCATTGTTGTTTTGATTTGCATCTCTCAGATGATTAGTGACTTTGAGCATGTTTTAATATGCCTCTTGGCCTTACTTCTGTCTTCTTTAGAAAAGTATATATTTAGGGCCGTTGCCCATTTTTTGATTGGGTTGTTTATCTTCCTTTTGTTGAGTTGTATACGTTCCCTGTAGATGTTTGAGATGAAGCCCTTACTAGTGATACCACTGGAAAATATATTCTCCCATGCAGTAGGCTTTCTTGTTGTTTTGTTGATGGGATTTTTTTGTTTGTTTGTTTGTTTTATGCTGTGCAAAAGGTTTTTATTTTGATGTAGGCCCATTTATTTATTTTCTCTTTAGCTTCCATTGCCCTAGGAGTAGTATCAGTGAAGAAATTGCTTCGGTATATGTTGGAGATTTTGCTGCCTATGGACTCCTCTAGTATTTTTATGGTTTCCCATTTTATGTTTAAGTCCTATATACATTTTGAGTTTATGTTTCTGTACAGTGTAAGTTGGTGGTCTATTTTCATTTTTTTTTGCATGTATCTGTTCAATTTTCACAATGCCATTTATTAAAGAGACTGTCTTGATTCCATTGTATATCCATGCCTCCTTTGTCAAATTTTAATTGAGCCTAGTGGCTTGGGTCAATTTCCGGGTTCTCTATTCTATTCCATTGATCTATATGTCTGTTCTTGTGCCAGTTCTAAGCTGTTTTGAGAACAGTGGCTTTGTAATACAGCTTGAAATCTGGTATTGAGATCCCACCTACTTTGTTCTTCTTTTTGAGGATTGCTGCAGCTATTTGGGGTCATTTTTATTCCAGATGAATTTCTGGAAAGTTTGTTCTAAGTCTGCAAAATATGCTGTTGGTGTTTTAATGGGGGAGTGCATTGAATCTATAGATTGCTTTGGGTAGTATGAACATTTTAATGATGTTGATTGTACCAATCCATGAATACGGTATGTTCTTCCATTTGTTTATGTCTTCTTCTATCTCTTTTTTCAGTGTTCTGTAGTTTTCTGTGTATAGGTATTTTACCTCCTTAGTTAAGTTTATTTCTAGGTATATTAATTTTTTTGCGTGTGATGTGTTCATTATTGGTTATAGAGATGCCATAGATTTCTTGGTATTAATTTTGTATCCTGCTACATTGCCAATTTCATTTATTATGTGTAGTAATTTTTTGATGGAGTCTTTAGGGTTTTCTATATACAGTATCATGTCATCTGTGAATAAGGACAATTTTACTTCTTTTCCAATTTGGATGACTTTTATTTCTTCTTCTTATCTAATCACAATGGCTAATACTTCCAGTACTATGTCAAACAGGAATGGTGAGAGTGGGCATCTCTGTCTTGTTCCTGTTTTTAGGGAGAATGGTTTTAGTATTTACCCATTGAATATGATGTGGCTGTGGGTTTGTCACATATGGCTTTTATTATGTTGAGGTATGATCCTTCTACTCCCACCTTCATGAGAGTTCTAATCAAGAAAGGGTGTTGGATTTTGTCAAATGCTTTTTCTGCATCAATTGATATGACTATGGTTTTTATCTCTCAATTTGTTTATGTGATGTTTATTGATTTGCAAATATTGTACCATCCTGGCATCCCCAGGATAAATCCTACTTGGTCATGGTGTATGATCTTTCTGATGTACTGCTGGATTCGATTTGCTAGAATTTTGTTGAGGATTTTGGCATCTATGTTCATGAGGGTTATTGGCCTGTAATTGTCTTTCATTGTGTTGTCTTTATCTGGTTTTGGTATTATAGTGGTGCTAACTTCAAAGAATAAGCTTGGAAGTGTTCCTTCATTCTGAATTTTTTGAAATAGCTGAGGAGGTTTTAGTTCTTCCTTGAATGTTTTGTAAAACTCCCCTGTGAAGTCATCTGGCCTTGGGCTTTTGTTTGCTGGAAGCTTTTTGATGACTGCTTTAATTCCTTCCATAGTTATTGACCTATTGAGATGTTTAGATTCTTCCTGATTGGTTTTTGAAACATTGTATTTTTCTAAGAATATGTCCATTTCCTCCAGGTGTCTAGCCTGTTGGAATAGAGCTGTTCATAGTATTTTTTTTAACAATCTTTTGTATTTCTGTGGGGTCTGTTCTTACTTCACTTCTTTCAGTTCTGATTTTGTTTATTCAGGTCCTTTCGCTTTGCTTCTTGGTGAACCTGGCTAGAGGTTCATCAATCTTGTTTATCCTTTCAGATAACTAGCTCTTGGTTTCATTGATCTTTTGTCTTTTTGTTTGTTTGTTTGTTTGTTTCTATGTCACTTATTTCTGCTCTGATCTTTATTATCTCTTTCCTTCTGCTCACTCTGGGCTTTTCTTGTTGATCTCTTTCTTAATTCTTTGAGTTGTAGAGTTAGATGTTTTATTACCATTTTTTCTTGTTTTTTTTTAAGTAGACCTTTAGCGCTATATACTTCCCTCTCAGAACTGCTTTCACTGTGTCCCAGAGATTTTTAATTGTTGTGATTTTATTGTCATTAATTTCCAGACTGTTTTTAATTTCTTCTTTGGTTTCTTTGGTACCCAATCACTGTTTAATAGCAAACTATTCAGCTTCCAAGTGTCTGACTGTTTTGGGCTGTTTTTATTGTAATTTATTTCTGATATTATGCCATTGTGGTCTGAGAAAATGCTTGATCTAATTTCAGTCTTCTTGAATTTGGGGAGAATTTGCTTGTGATCTTTGTATGTACACTTTAGATGAATGTATATTCTGTGGCTTTGGGTTGAAATGTTCTGAAGATGTCAATTAAGTCCATTTGATCTAGTGAGCCATTAAGGGTTGCTGTTTCTTTGCAGATTTTTTTGTCTAGAGGATTTTTCCAGTGATGTCAGTGGTATCTTAAAGTCCACTACTATGATTGTATTGTTGTTGATCTCTTCCTTGATATCTTCCAGGAGTTGTTTTTTTTTATGTATTTTGATGCTCCTGCATTGGGTGCATATATGTTTATCAGGGTTATATCCTCTTGTTGTATCAATCCCTTTAGTATTATGAAATGGCCTTCCGTATTTCTTGATATGGCCTTCACTTTGATGTCTATTTCGTCAGATATATGTATTGCTACCCAAACATTTTTTCATTTCCATTAGCCTGAAATATATTTTTCCATCCCTTCACTTTCAGTCTGTGAGTCCCTTGTTCTAAGGTGGGTCTCTTGTAGACAGCATATGTATGTGTCATGTTTTTTATTCCATTTACTTACTCAACGTCTTTTGATTGGAGCATTAAAGTTATTATTGAATGGTAAAATTGTTTGTAGCCATTTTTACTTTTTGTGCCTGAGTTCTTTCTTACTTTTTATTTCTTCTTTTTTGCACCAGGCCCTTTAGCATTTCTTGCATTGCTGGCTTAGTAGTGATAAATTCCCTTAGCCTTTTTTGTCAATGAAGCTCCTAATTTCCCCTTCAATTTAGATAGATAGCCTTGCTGGATAGAATATTCTTGGATTCAGTCCCTTGCTTTGTACCACTTTGTAAATTTTCTTCTATTCTTTTCTGGCCTTATTTGTTTCTGTTGAGAAGTCATTTGATAATCTAATGGGAGCTCCCTTGTATGTAACTTTCTGTCTCTCTCTTGCAGCCCTTAGGATTCTCTCTTTGTCCTGAATATTTACGAATGTAATTATAATATGTGTTGGTGTGGGTCTTTTCTGGTTCATCTTGTTTGGGACTCCCTGAGATTGTGTTGCTTTTTTCTTCCCCACATCAGGAAAGTTTTCTGACATTATTTCTTCAAATAGGTTTTCTAACCCTTGTTCCCCTTCCTATTGTTCTGGCATTTCTTTTATTTGAATGTTGCTTTGTTTCATGTTGTCCCATTGCTCCCTTAGGCTCTCCTCCTGTCTTTTAACTTTTTTTCTCCAATTGCAGTTAAGTTTGGGTGTGTTTTGCTTCCCTATCTTCTAATTCACTAATTCTGTCCTCTGCTTCTCCTAGTCTACTGTTGAAACTTTCCATGATGTTTTTTATTGCAGCTATATCACTCTTCATTTCTTCTTGATTCTTACATAAATTATTGATTTTTTTCATCCACTTCTTGATCCTTACATAAGTTGTTGATTTTTTCCTCCATCCAATTTATGAACTGTATGACTCTTATTCTGAATTCTTTTTCTGACATATTGCTTGCCTCTGTTTCACTTAGCTGTTATTCTGGCTATTCCTCTTTTTCTTTCCTTTAGAGCAGTGGTTCTCAACCTGTGGGTCGCGAACAGCTAGCAGGGTCTCCTAAGACCATCAGAAAACACAGATATTTACATTAACATTCTTAACAGTAGCAAATTACAGTTATGAAGTAGTGACAAAAATAATTTTATGGTTGGGGATCACCACAACATAAAGAACTGTATTAAAGAGTTGTGGCATTAGGAAGGTTGAGAACCACTGCTTTAGGGGTTTCTTTGTCTACCCATTTTTGGTCTCATGATTAATCTTGATGTAGAGTTGTGAAGTGGCTGCTCCTCAGTTGACAGCTGCTCCTCCAATGAGTACTGTTCACAGCAGTAGTGCTCCTTTGGTTGGTGGGGAAGGCTGCTTGCACAGCTGCTATTCCTTGAATGGGGGAGTGGGCTGCTTAAGTGGCTGCTGCTCCTCAGACAGGTGTGGACTGCTCACATGACTGCTCCTCCATGGATCAGGGCTAGCTGCATGCTGATACTGTTTCTCAGAAGGGTGGGCTGCTTGTGAGGCTGCCGCTTCTTGGACAGGGGCAGGTTGCTTGCCGAGCTGGTGTTCCTTGTATGTGTGCAGACTCTTCTCACAGCTGCTGCTCCTCAGATGGGGAATGGACTGCTTGCTTGGCTATTGTTTCTCAGGTGGAAGTGACCTGCATGTGTAGTTGATGCTCCTCGGACAGAGGAGTCTGCTCATTCAGCTGCTGCTTGTCAGTTAGGTGCAGACTGCATGTGGCTACTGCTCTTCAGACCAGTGTGAGCTGCACAGAACTGCTGCTCCTTGGACGTGGGTGGTCTGCTGGTTTGGCTGCTGCTTCTTGGTCTGAGGTGGGCTGCTTGGTCAGCTTCTGTTACTTGAATGGGGATGGATTGCTCATGGAACTGCTGTTACTTGAACAGAGCTGGGCTGCTCACACAGCTGCTGCTCCTTGGGCAGGGGAAGTGCTGCTTGCATGGCTCCTGCTCCTCTGTCGGGAGTAAGCTGAATGTACAGCTGTTGCTTCTCTGCTGGGTATGGGCTGCTCAGCGAGCTGCTACTTGTCAGATTGGTGCAGGCTCTGTGTGGATGCTGCTTCTTGGACCAGTATGGGCTGCACAGGGCTGCTGCTCCTTGGATATGGACAGGATGCTCTAGCAGCTGCTGCTTCTTGAATGGGTGTGGGCTGCTCACACCGCTGCTGCTTCTTGGATGGGGGAAGGCTGCTTGTGTGGCTGCTGTTCCTTGGACAGGAGCAGGTTGCTCACACAGCTGCTGCTCCTCCGACAAGTGCAGGGTGTGGGCTGTGCACAGCTGCTGCTTCTCGGATGGGAATGGGCTGTGTGAGGCTTCCACTCCTCAAATGTGGGCAGGTTGCTCTTGGGGCTGCTGCTCCTCAGAAGGGGCAGGCTGCTTGTATCATTGCTGCTTCTTGGACAGGGGCAAGGCCATGTGAGGCTGCTGCTCTTAGGCCTAGGGCGAGCTGCTCATGAGGTTGCTATTCTTTGGACAGGAGTGGGCTGCTCACATGTCTGCTGCTCATGTGGTTGCAGTCCCTGGGCTAAAGCATTGGGCTGGTCAGAGGGGAGCTGCTTCAGAACTCACAGGATTCTGCACCCAGGGTAACTGGATACTAATGGACCGTGGGACCACAGTTGAGGTAGCAAGACCCTGGCAGGGATGTATGTAGAGTCCCAGATGTTCTCTGAGGGCACCCTGGGTGGAGGTGAGACTGGGCTTCCAGTTACAGCAGCTCTCACTTTCAAAAAGACTAGGCCTCTGAGGACAAGCCAGCCTCCTGGTACTGTTTGCAATGGTAGCAGATGCTGCCTAGATAGGTGAGCCCTGTTAGCCTGCCCTAGAGAGACCTGCATGTTCTAACTTTGCCTTATACACACACACACACACACACACACACACACACACACACACATACATCCCACATGACCACACACTCCTCTTTTGTTCCCTCCCTCACTCACGCTTTCTCCCTCACTGCCACCTTCTTCCTGCCTCTATAGATGTGCCACGGGTGTTATTGGATGGAGTTTCCTCTCCAAGTGTCTGGTTAATGTAGCTCACTCTCTAGCTTCTGGCCAGACACACAAAAAAATTACCATGACAAGACACAACACAAAGGGAACAAAGCACGAATATACTCACAACACCAATGACCCCACTATAAGAAACTACCTGAGAAGAGAATTCAGGAAGAGAAAAGAGAGCACAGATTATATCAAAGAAAGAGAAAAATATAAGAGAGAAAAGAAAAAGGTGAATATATATATATATATTCTCTAAACACCAGTCGAATCTGTAGAGGTTGAGCTTATATAAAGAAAATAAGGTTAAGAATTGGATGAATATGGGGATGTCCTCAGTTAAGTGTAGAGAAAGTAGAAAGGGGATGGGTGAATAAGGAGAAATAGAATGAGAAGGAAATAATAATGATAATGAATTTACAAAATATTGATTTCAAAATTGGTATAAAAATAAAATAGAGTTATGGAAAAATAATTCAAAGAGTAATAGAAAATAAAGCAAAATAAAGCAAAAAATTAGAAAACAAAAACAGGGATACTTAGAAAAAAGAAGAAGAAAAAGCGATAAAATAATAATAATAAAAAATAAAAATAAAAAAGTGGAGTGCCATTCCTTTGGCTGGTTTAATATCTCAGTCTTCTGTACTATCTTTAGGACAATCCCTTTGGAATCTCAGGGATTATTTGGATTTTTTTTTTTCTCAAATCCTTTTTGCTATTCAAGGTGGTATTTGGGTGTGGCTATATTGGTTACCTGGAAACTGGAGGGAAGGGCTATCTCTTCAGGACAAAAAGATTGCCCAGGTCCCAGGCTCAGGTATGACTCAGCACAAGACATGCTGCCACTTCTCCTGGACCTCCCACTCTCCCCAGACTCCAAGGACCCACATCTTCTCCCTCAACTTAGACATAGGTAAGTGTCTGTATCCAAAAGATCCTGTGAATTAGACTCAGAGAAGAAAGGCTCAGGCCACAGAGAGGGGAGAGACTGGGTCTCTGTGTGCTCCTCTCCTGCCAGTGCTGTGTGGTCTGGCCAATCCTTCAGGCTGAACCCTTTGGGTTCAGCCTTTTGTGACTGTGGATCCAGTTCTAGAATCCCTTGTGGTCCAGCAGTCCTGTGGCCCTTCTTTCCACAGTCAGATGCTTGCCTGTCCCCAGGGATACAATTTGGTGCTGTATGGGTTCCTTCAGAAGTCTGGCATACTTGCCTGCCCAGCTCCTTGATTTTACCCTTTTTCAGGAATCCTATGCCTTTCCTGACTGCAAACTGTCTCACCCACTAGAGTCCCTTTCACTAATTTGGGTTGGATGTTATTTGTTTCAGCTATTCTTTTTTCTGCTCTGGACAAGGCTTGGGACACGTCTGTCTGTTCCGCTGCCATTTTGTCTCCCCCAAAATTTAATTTCTTAAGTAAAAGATCAAAAATAAAAATGTGTAGTAGTGAAGATCATTCACATCCTTTCCTCTTCTGTTAGTCATGTCTGTTTTCTCTCAGGTAGTCAGGACAGTATTGAAGTTCCCTGAAATCTCTGCTCCTCTGTGTCATAGCCACCATCCTATATTCTGGCAGGAGGAATTTCTTTGTTTTTCAGACTGCCTTTAGTTGTGTTTATACAAGAGTCAATTTTTGATTCAACCCCTGGGTGGCAGTGTTTCTGTGTTGAAATCCGGGGCTAAAAGTCCTCTCTACCCAGTATTTAGATTTTGTTTTCCCCTCCACACTTAATACTGAGTTGGGGGAATGGACTGTCCCAGAGCTGGTTTTCTGTTTTTTTTCTTCCCACTCTGATCTCCAGGTTCCACAAAAACAACTTTTCCTTGAAGTCTCTGTAAGTATTTTTAATTGTAAGATCCTATGTTTTGGGCTTAGTATTCAAAAGCAAGGATTCAAAAAAGAAACAAACAAACAAACAAACAAACAAACAAAAAAACAGAGTAAGTGAGTAGACTCACTACTTTTCCCCTGGTACTGCCTGTGACACTGCACATGTTTTTTTCCCCCTGGTACTGCACAGCCAGTATACTGGTAGAACTTCTGGCTGCCTGTTTGTGCCCAGCCCAGCTGTGGGTTGATTTCTAGAGTTCCCTTCTGCCAGCACCTCTGTGGATCCCCTGACACATTCGTGGGCTACACTGACCCCAACTGCCACGGATTTTATGAAGCATAGTCTCCCTCTGAAACTCTAGATGCTACTCAATGTACTTCTCTCTCCAGCCTGGATCCCAAACTTCACCTTCCTCTAGGGCCTTTCTCTAGAGTCTAGGCGATATCTGACCTTTCTGTCTATGGACTATTTTAATTCACCAATTCCAGGTGAATGTTGCTCCTATTAGCTGTTCCTTTTATCTGCTCTGTGAGAAGGCACAGGGCTCATCTGCATCTGTGTATTCACACCACTTTGTCTCCATCTGGACAGACTATTTAAGTGCCCATGGTCGGGGAGGCTGGAGAACTGGTGTGTTTGTGGGTTTGCAGCAGAGGCAGCTGGTCCCTAGGTGTTGTGGTTGTAGGGTCCCTGAGGTATCTGAGGTCTTCCTGGTTGAAAGTAAAGCTGGAAAATCACAGCCACTCTCTCCTTCAGGATGGTGCAATCAAAATTAGATGAAGATGATACAAAACCAGAAAATTACAGTTCCTGATGAACGTAGATGCTAAAATTATCAACAAAATATTAGCAAACTAGATCCAGCAATACATTTAAAAGATCATACATCATGACCAAATTGGATTTATCCAAGATTGTAAGGTTGGTACAATATTTGCAAATCAGTAAATGTGATACATCTCAACAACATGATGGATAAGAATCACATGATCATATCAATAGACACAAAAAAATTATTTGACTAAACCCAGCACCCAATTTTGATAAAAACTCAGGAAAGTGGGAATAGAGGGATCATACCTCAACATAATAAAGGGTGTATATGACAGACCCACAGGCAAAATTATATTAAATGGCAAAAACTAGAAGCTTTTTCTTGAAGAATAGGAACAGGACAGGAATGTCCACTTTCTTTCTTTCTTTCTTTCTTTCTTTCTTTCTTTCTTTCTTTCTTTTTTTTTATGTCCTCCATCTGAAATGTTTTTTTTTTAATTTTAATTAAATCTTTATTATTCAGATTATTACATTTGTTTTTTTCCCCTCCATAGCACCCCTCCACCCAGCTCCCACTCTTCCCTCCCTCCCGTTGACCTCATCCATAGGTGTATGATTTTTGTCCAGTCTCTCCCTGTATACCCCTCACTCCTTTCCCCCTGAGAATTATCAGTCCACTCCCTTTCAATGCTCCTGATTCTAGTATATTCACCAGTTTATTCTGTTGATCAAATTTTTAATTCACTTAATTTTTAGATTCACTTGATAGATATGTATTTGTTGTTCATAATTTTTTGACTTTAATCTTTTTCTTCTTCCTCTTCTTAAAGAGTACCTTTCAGCATTTCATATAATACTGGTTTGGAGTTGATGAACTCCTTTAGCTTTTTCTTCTCTGTGAAGCTCTTTATCTGCCCTTCAATTCTGAATGATAGCTTTGCTGGATAGATTATTCTTGGTTGTAGGTTCTTGCTATTCATCAGGTTGAATATTTCTTGCCACTCCCACCTGGCCTGCATCGTTTCTGTTGAGAAATCAGCTGACAGTCGTATGGGTGCTCCCTTGTAGGTAATAAACTGTTTTTCTCTTGCTGCTTTTAATATTCTCTCTTTGACTTTTGCTCTTGGTATTTTAATGATGATGTGTCTTGGTGTGGTCCTCTTTGGATTCCTTTTATATGGGGTTCTGTGTGCTTCCTGGACGTGTAAGTCTATTTCTTTCACCAGATGTGGGAAGTTTTCAGTCATTATTTCTTTAAATAGGTTTTCATTATCTTGCTCTCTCTCTTCTGGCACTCCCACAATTCTGATGTTGTTACGTTTGAAGCTGTCCCAGAGGCTCCTTACATTATCTTCACATTTTTGGATTCTTTTCTCTTCTTGCTTTTCCAGTTGAGTGTTTTCTGCTTCTTTATATTTCAAATTTTTGACTTGATTCTTGCCTTTCTCTAGTCTGCTGTTAGGACTCTGTATAATATTTTTTATTTCAGTCAGTGAATGTTTCATTTCTAGTTGGTCCTTTTTCATCTCCTCTTGGGACTTGATAAATTTATCCATCTTTTCTAGCATATTCTTGAATAACCTTATAAGCGTGGTTTTGAACTCTATATCCAGTCTTTTTTTTTCCTCCATTTCTTTTGTTTGTGATCCCTTCCCTTGTCTCGGCATTTTCACTATGTTGGGGAAACTTCTGTGTTGGATTCAGCCTTATAATGCCAGACGTGCAAAGCCGCAGAAGCCTCTGTTGAGCTTGGGATGGGTGCAGCCTCAGGGCTTAAGGGACCTCCTTGCCTTCCAGTCGGCCCCGCCCTCCACAGCCCCTGAGTCTCACGTGACTGGGTAATCGCTGGAGCGGTCCTTGTGCGCGCCAGCCCGCAGTGTCTCTAACCGCTGACTTTCCAGCTCCCCTGCTCGCCAGGACCACAGGAGTCTAGGTCCACAGGGTTTCGCCCAAAACAGGGGCCCAGTGGACTCAGAAGTGGCACAGTTGGGAGGGTCTGTCTCCCGCCCACTCGCGAAAGTCAGTGGCACAATCAGCAGTCAGTCCTCCGCACAGCGCCTTGCGTGCCGCCACCAGGCCTTTGATCTTTTGCGGCTCCCCTAAATTTCCGTGCACTTCTCCCTTTTCACAGTCCAAACTCCCCCCGTATGAGTTTCGGCTGGATCTGGGGTTTAGTGTCGTAAGATAAGGGGTTCAATGCCGTTGGGAGTCTCCGTTTCCGGCACCCACTCTCTCAGCGTGCGCGTCTCCGTACCTCAGCATTTTGCAGCTCCTCTGGGTCTCTGTGAGCCCCTCTCTTTCCTTCTAGTTGTAGAACTTCCACTCAGCCAGCTTTCTTGTGGTTCTGGATGATGTCCGTTCTGTCTTTTAGTTGTAGTTTTGAAATTTTTGTGCGAGGCAGCAGTGTAGGTATTCACCTATGCCACCATATTGGATTCTCCTGGGATGTCCACTTTCACTACTCTTATTCAACATAGTACTCGAAGTCCTAACCACAGCAATCAGAGAAGAGAAAATCAAAGAACTTCAAATTGGAAAGGAGGAAGTACACTGTCATTATTCATAGATGACATCATATTGTACATAGAAAAGCCTACATATTCTAGCAAAAAACTACTAGACCTAATAAATGCATTGGGCAAAGTAGCAGTATACAAAATTAATACCCCCAAATCAATGGCATATTTATACACCAATAATGAACTTTCAGAGAAACTAAAAAAATAATCCCATTTACCACTGCAACAAAAAAATAAGATACCTAGTAAGAAACTTAACCAAGGAGGTAAAAGACCTGTACTCACAAAACCATAGGACATTGAAAAAGAAATAGATAATAATATAAACAAGTAAAAGCATATGTGTCCATGGATTTGGAGAATTAACATAATTAAAATGTCCATAATACCCAAAGCAATATATAGATTCAATGCAATCCCTATTAAAAGACCAATTGTATGTTTCACAGATCTTGAGCAAATACTCCAAAAATTCATATGGAACCAAAATGATCCCAAATAGCCACAGCAATCTTGAGAAGGAAGAACAAAGTTGGAAGGATCACAATAACAGATATCAAATTATCCTACAAAGCCATTGTAATGAAAAAATACACACCTGTTTCTGGCACAAGAAGAGGCAAATAGATCAATTGAACAGAACAAAGAACCCAGATATTGACCCAAGCCATTACACTCAACTAATATTTGACAAAGGAGTCTAGAGCATACAATGGAATAAGGATAATTTCTTCAATATGTTGTTTTGGAAAAACTGTTCAAGTACATTAAAAAAAATGAAACTAGATCACCAACTTATACCATACACAAAAGTAAACTCAAAATAAGTAAAGTACTTACACCTAAGTTATAAAACAATAACAATTCTAGAAGAAAACAGAAGCAGCAAAATCTCAGACATCTTACATAGTAGAACATTCATTAATACATTGCCTAGGGCAGTAATTGGCAAACTCATTAGTCCACAGAGCCAAATATCAACAGTACAATGATTGAAATTTCTTTTGAGAGCCAAATTTTTTAAACTTAAACTTCTTCTAATGCCACTTCTTCAAAATAAACTCGCTCAGGCCACACTTATATAGTCAAAGAGCTGCATGTGGCTCGCGATCTATAGTTTGCCAGCCATGGGCCTAGGGCACAAGAAACAAAGAAACAAAGAAAAAAATCAATGAATGGGACTACATCAAACTAGAAAACTTCTGCACAGCAAAAGAAACAATCATCAAAATGAAAAGGGATCCCACAGTATGGGAGAACATATTTGGCAATGATACATCTGACTAGGGGTTAATTTTTATATAAAAAAACTCATACAACTCAACAAAAGGAAGACAAACAACCCAATTAAAAATGGGTAAAGGATGTAAATAAATACTTCTCCAAAAAGGACATACAGATGGCCAATAGACATATGAAAAGATATTCAATGTCACCAATCATCTGAGAAATGCAAATTAAACCCACAACGAGGTGTCACTTCACAACTGCAGAATGGCACCCATCAATAAATTAAATAGCAATTGCTGGTTGTTATGTGGTTGGCATGCACATTGGTACAGCTACAATGGAAAAACAGTATGAAGTTTCCTCAAAAATTTTAAAATGTGACTGCCATTTGACCCAGTGATCCCACTTCTAGGAATATATCCTAAGTATCCAAAAACACCAATAAGAAAGAATATATGCACACTTATGTTCACAGTAGCTTTATTTACAATAGTTAAGATTTAAAAACAGTCCAAGTATCCATCAGCAAGATCAGTGGATAAAATAAAAAAGTGATATCCTATATAATAAAAGACTAACATGCAAATTGTCCCCTTGGTGGTCTGACCACCTGGGAGTTTGCTTGCTATGATGTGTGCTGACCCCCTTGGAGTGGTGCAGAACAAAGGAAGACCCAGGTTGGTAGCTGGCAGCCAAGGGAAGGAAGGCCTGGATTGGCCCTGATCTCTGGCCAGGCCTAGAGACCCAACCCATGAACTAATTTCATGCCTCATACTTCTGGTATTTACATAATAGAATACTATACAGCTGTAAAAAAGAAGGAACTGTTACCCTTTGAGGCAGTCTAGGATGACTTGTAGAATATTATGCTATGCAAAATAAGCCAGTCAGAGAAAGATAAATATCATACTACCTCAGTTATCTATAGAATCTAATGAACAAAATAAATTGATGAACAAAATAGGTCCAGAGATATGGAAGCATGTAACAGACTGGTAAATCTCAGAGGGAAGGGCAGGGATGGGGGCTGGTAAGACATTAACAAAATAACTTATATGCATGTGTGCATAACCCATTTTTCACAGATAATAGAGCAGTAATGACCTAGGGTGGGATGGTAGCTGGGTGGAGGGGTGTAATGGGGGAAAATTGGGGGAACATCTGTAATGCTCTCAACAAACAAATGAAAAAAAACTTAACAACAACAACAAAAAACTCAACACCCAGTGTATAAATGGGCAAAAGATTTCAATAGGCATTTCTTTAAAGAAGATATATAAATGACTAATGAGCACATGAAAAGTTACCTGACATCATTAAAGTAAGAATATGCAAATTTAAACACAAGAAGGTAACATTTTACACCTATTAAAATGATTATTCTTAGTTTTTAAAGTCAGGAAATCTTATGAATTTAGGAAGACAGAGTAGTGTAGCCTTATTTGGCAGTTTCTCTGCAAATTAAACAAAATTACCATATGCTACTGCAATTCTACTTTGGAGTGTATATCCCCCAAAATTAAAAGCAAGGACATGAACATGTTTGCACACCAATGTGTTCAAATATATTTGTACACCAATGTTCACAGTAGTATTATTCACAATAGCAGAAAGTTGAAAACAACCCAAATGTCCAGCAATAGATTAGTTGGCAAACAAAATGTGGTACATACATACAATGGAATATTATTCAGCCTTAGAAAGGCATGAAGTTCTGACACATGCTATAACATGGATCAACATTGAAAACAGTATGTTAAGTGATATAAGGCAGATACACAAAGGCATAACTATTGTCTGATTCCACTTGCATGAAGTACCTGATAGTCAAATGTATAGAGACAGAAAGTAGAATGGTGGTTTCCAGGGGCTATTGGGGTTGGAGTAGGGAATAAATGGAGAGTTGTTTAATGGCTACAAAGCTTCAAAATGGGATTAGAAAAAAGCTCTAAAAATAGTGATTGTTTATCATTGTAAATGTAGTTAATGCTATTGAAGTGCACATTGTGGTTAAAATGGTTAAAATGGAAAACATTTGTGTAATATGTATTTTACTGTAATTTTTTAAAAGAAAGAAAGGAATAAACAGAGTACAAGAAGTACAACATAACAATTAAAAAGAAAATACCCCGTTTTCAACATTTTATTGGAAAAATTTGAAGAAAATATCCACAAGAAAATAATTAAAGGACAAAAGAAGGAAAGGAAATGAAGAACTAGAAGAGTATAGACTGAATCAGGAAGTTGAATATCTGACTGACAGAATTTCCAGAAACAGTAAATAGAGCAAGTGGAATGAATATAAGAAAACTTTCCAGAACTAAAGAACATGAATGTCTATACTGAAAGGGCAATGGTGTGGTCAGAACAATAGACTGAGGACTACAGAAAAGCTCACACAGAGGATGGGATAATAAAATAACCCCCAAAGATTTCAGAAAATGGTTCACTTATAAACAATTGGAAATGCAAAGAATTGTACTTCTTGTTTTTTACTGGAAGACAATGGATTAAGGCCTTCAATATGCCCAGGGAAAATTATTTCCAATATCCAATAATATGCTCAGCCAAAAGATCAGTAAGAATATGCTGCTAATCTTGCTGTAGCCTGCACTGAATTCTTGTAAGATTATTTCCTGTGGAGCCATGCTCTGTATCCCAGTCAGACTAATAAATAATCTGCTATCAAATACTTTTTAAAAGTGTTTTCAGCTCATTTGTTTGTTTTTTCAATTTCACTTTTTTTCTGAGGTATAAGGAATGGGTGTATAAAATTATAAGATATTTAAAGTGAACATTGTGGTAATTTGATACATGTATATGTTGTGGCCATCTGCTCTTAAGGCAGCATTAGAGAGCTCTTGCTGTTTCAGAGAAGGAATTCAGTAAAGTGACACAGTACTTTTGCCACTCTCTTGTTTTTGAATCTGTGTCATTGGTCCTGCGCCATCCTGTCTCTTGTTTTACTCTCAGTTTGCAGGAGCCCGTTCTCCAATAGCTTCCTAAGGAAATAGAAAATTTGAGTCACTGTATATCAACAAATATCTTTATTCCACACTTAAATTTATGGGACAGTAAATAATTTAAGAAATAGAGGACCCTAATTATTCACAAGGATGACAGGTGCACAATGAGGCAAGGTCTGAGGGCCTTCAATTCCTGTTCAAATAGGATAGGGAACTGTGAATAGGAGGAGGTGAATAGGAGGAACTGTATGACAGAGAAAAATTCATAGACATATAACAGAATTATTGGAGTATCTAGAGACAAACTGGGAGACATACAAGAAAAATAGGCAAATGAATTGAGTGGAGTAATTATTAATCCCAGAGGGAAAATGTGTAGGAAAGGAGTATTAACCTGTGTGCTAATGGGCTCAGTAGTAAACAATAATTGTATAATAATATTCAATAGACTATTGATACAACTAAATCTGTGATAAACCTATGTTGGGATGGTGGTAGAAGGCAGCAGTGACATAGGGATTGTGAGAGATAAGTTTTATATAGCATGGCAGGGTCTTAATACTTAATGTCTAAAATTGACAAATTAAAAATTAGCAATATATTACTAAGAAATGTGGCTATATTCATGCCTCCTTTGTCAAATATTAATGAGTATAGTGGTTTGGATTCTCTACTCTATTCCATTGGTCTATATGTCAGTTCTTATCCCAGTACCAAGCTGTTTTGAGAACAGCAGCTTTGTAATACGTTTGATACCTGGTATTGAGATCCCACCTACTTTATTCTTTTTTTTCTCAGGATTGCTGTGGCTATTTGGGGTCTTTTTTTGTTCCAGATGAATCTTTGAAGAGTTCTTTCTAGGTCTGTGAAATACATCATTGGTATTTTAATGGGTAGTGCATTGATTCTATAGATTGCTTTGGGTAGTATAGACATTTTAATGATGTTGATTCTTTCAGTCCATGAACATGGTATGTTCTTCCATCTGTTTATGTCTTTTTCTATCTCTTTATTCAGTGTCCTGTAGTTTTCTGCATATAGGTCTTTTACCTCCTTAGCTAAGTTTATTCCTAAGTATCTTAATTTTTTGGTGCAATGGAAATGGGATTGCTTTTTTAGTCTCTCTTTCTGTAAGTTCACTATTAGTGTATAGAAACACCATAGATTTGTTGGCATTAATTTTGTATCCTGCTACATTGCCAAATGCATTTATTAAGTCTAATATTTTTTGATGGAGTCAAGGGTTTTTTTATGTACAGTATCATGTCATCTGCAAATAAGGACAGCTTTACTTCTTCTTTTCCAATTTGGATGCCTTTTATTTCTTTTTCTTGTCTAATTGCAATGGCTAATACTTCCAGTACTATGTTGAACAGGAGTGGTGAGAGTGGGAATCCCTGTCTTGCTCCTGTTCTTAGGGAAAATAATTTTAGTTTTTGCCCATTGAGTATGATGTTAGCTGTGGGTTTATCAGATATAGCTTTTATTATGTTGAGGTATGATCCTTCTATTCCCACCTAGTTGAGAGTTTTTATCAAGAAAGGATGTTGGCAATGGGAAGATATATATACATGTAACACGTTAATAAAAAGTTTAAAAAAAAAAGAAAGGATGTTGGATTTTGTCTAATGCTTTTTCTGTATCAATTAATATGACTATGTGATTTTTACCTCTCAATTTGTTTATGTGATGTTTGTTGATTTTCATGTATTGTACCATCCTTGCATTCCTGGGATAAATCCTACAATGGAACTCTGTATTCCCACCAGCAGGCATTCGAGTTCCTTTTTCTCCACATCCTCTCCAGCACTTGTCATTTGTTGATTTGTTGATGATAGCCATTCTGACATGTGTGAGATGGTACCTCATGGTTGTTTTGATTTGCATCTCTCAGATGATTATTGACTTTGAGCATGTTTTCATATGCTTCTTGGCCTTCCTTCTGTCTTCTTTCAAAAAGTATCTATTTATATTCATTGCTCATTTTTTAATTGGGTTGTTTATCTTCCTTTTGTTAAGTTGTATGAGTTCCCTGTAAATGTTGGAGATTAAAACCTTATGGGAGATAATATTGGCAAATATGTCCTACCATGCACCGGGCTTTCTAGTTGTTTTCTTGATGGTTTCTTTTGCTGTGCAAAACCTTTTTTATTTTGATGTAGTCTCATTTGTTTATTTTCTCTTTAGTTTCTATTGCTCTAGGAACAGTATCAGTGAAGAAATTGCTTTGACATATATCTGAGATTTTGCTGCCTGTGGATTCCTCTAGTATTTTTATGGTTTCCTGTCTTATTTTTAAGTCATTTATCCATTTTGAGTTTTTTTTGTGTGTGTATGGTGTAAGTTGGTGATCTAGTTTCTTTCTTTTTCTTCTTCTTTTTTTTTTTTGCATGTGTCCATTTTTCCCAACACCATTTATTGAAGGGACTGTCTTGACTTCATTGTATGTTCTTGCCTCCTTTGTTAAATATTAATTAATAATGGCTTGTGTCTATTTCTGGGTTCCCTGTTCTGTCCCACTGGTCTATATGTCTGTTCTTGTGCCAGTACCAGGCAGCTTTGAAAACAATGGCTTTATAGTATAGCTTGATATCTGGTATTGAGATCCCTTCCACAATGTTCTTCTTTTTCATGATTACTGCAGCTATTTGGGTTCTTATTTTATTCCAGAGGAATTTTTGGAGAATTTTTCTAAGTCTTTGAAGTATGCCATTGATATTTTAATGGAGATTGCATTGAATTTATAGATTGCTTTGGGTAGTATGGGCATTTTAATTATGTTTATTCTACCAATTCATGGTCATGGTATATTCTTTCATTTGTTCATGTATTTCTCTATTCTCTTTTTAAAGTGTCCTGAAATTTTCTGAGTACAAGTCCTTTAACTCCTTGGTTAAGTTTATTCCTAGGTATCTTAATTTTTTGTGTGTGCAATGGTAAATGGAATTGCATTTTAAATTTCTCTCTCTATGAGTTCATTATTTGTGTATGGAAAATACATAGACTTCTGGGTGTTAATTTTGTGTCCTGCTAAATTGCTGACTTTATTTATTAAGCCTAGTAGTTTTTGGATGGAGTTTTGGGGTTTTCTATGTACAATATCATTCTATCTGTGAATTAGGACAGTTTTACTTCCTATCTTCCATTTTGGATACCTTTATTTCTTCTTCTTCTTGATCACTAAGGCTAGTACTACCAGTACTATTTCAAGTGGTGAAAGTGGGCATCCCTGTCTTGTTCCTGTTCTTAGGTGAAATGGTTTTAGTATTTGCCCATTGAGTATGATGTTAGCTGTGAGTTTGTCATATATGACTTTTATTATATTGAAGTATGATGCTTCTATTCCCACCTTTCTGAGAGTTTTTATCAAGATAGGGTGTTGGATGCTTTTTCTGAATCGATGGATATGATTATATGGTTTTTATGTCTCAGTTTTTTTATGTGGTATATCACATTTATTGATTTGTGGATATTGTACCATCCTAGCATCCATGGAATAAATCTCACTTGGTCTAGGTGTATTATCTTTCTAATGTACTACTGCATTTGATTTGCAAGAATTTTGTTGAGAATTTTGGCATCTATGTTCATGAGTGATATTGACCTGTAATTCTATTTCTTTGAATTGTCTTTATTTGGTTTTGGGATTAGGGTAATGCTGGCTTCATTGAAAGAGCTTGAATTTTTTGGAAGATAGTTTTTATTTATTTTTTGAATGTTTGATAAAACTCCCTTTTGAAATCGTCTATTCCTGGGCTTTTGTTTTTTGGAAGTTTTTTTATTACTTGCTTCAACTTTCTCCATAGTTATCAACCTATTCATATTTTTTTTATTCCTCCTGGTTGAGTTTTGGAAGGTCATATTTTTTTCTAGGACTATGTCCATTTCGTGTAGGTGGAGCAGTTTGTTGGAGTAGAGTTGCTCATAGTATTTTTTATGACTCTTCGTATTTCTGTGGGTCTGTTATTATTTCACCTCTTTCATTTCTGATTTTGTTTATTTGGATCTTTTCTCTTTGCTTCTTGGTGAGCCCTGGCTAGAGGTTCATTAATCTTATTTATCCTTTCAAAAAACCAGCTCTTGGTTTCATGGACCTTTTGTATATATATTTTTGGTCTTTATGTCATTTATTTCCATTATGATCTTTATTATTTTTTTTCCTTCTGCTCTTACTGGGCTTTTCTTGTTGCTCTCTTTCTATTTCTTCAAGTTGCAGAGTTGGATGAATTATTACCATTTTTTTTTTGAGGTAGGTCTGTAATGCTATGAACTTCCCTCTCAGGATTGCTTTCACTGCATCCCAAATATTTAGGATTATTGTGTTTTCATTGTCATTTGTTTCCAGGATGTTTTATATTTATTCTTTGATCTCTTTGGTAAACCACTCATTGTTTAATAGTGTTTGAATTTTTGTGATTGTTTTTACTGTAGTTTATTTTCATTTTTATGCCATTTTGATATGAGAAGATACTTGATATGATTTCAATGCTCTTGAGTTTGGAGAGGCTTTGTGTGTGTCCCAATATGTGGTCTATCTTTGAAAATGTCCCTGTGTACTTGAGAAGAATTTATATTCTGTAGTTTTAGGGTGTAATGTCCTGAAGATGTTGATTAAGTCCATCTGATTTAGTGAGTTGTTTATGATTAAAGTTTCTTTGCTAGCCGAAACCGGTTTGGCTCAGTGGATAGAGCGTCGGCCTGCGGACTGAAAGGTCCCAGGTTCGATTCCGGTCAAGGGCATGTGCCTTGGTTGTGGGCACATCCCCAGTAGGGGGTGTGCAGGAGGCAGCTGATCAATGTCTCTCTCTCATCGATGTTTCTCACTCTTTATCCCTCTCCTTTCCTCTCTGTAAAAAATCAATAAAATATATTTAAAAAAATTTTTAAATAAAAAATAGTTTCTTTGCTAATTTTTTATCTAGAGGATTTATTCAGTGATGTTAATGAAATATTAAAATCTCCTACTGTGATTGTGTTGCTGTCAATTTCTTCCCTAATATCTTGTAGAAGATTTTTTATGTATTTGGGTACTCCTACATTGGGCACATAAATGTTTACCAAAGTTATATCCTCTTGTTGTATTGATCCCTTAAGAATTATGAAGTGGCCTTCCCTGTCTCTTGTTATGGTCTTCACTTTGAGGTCTATTTTGTCAGATATAAATATTGCTACCCCCCCATTTTTTTTTCATTTCCATTTGCCTCATAGATATTTTTATATCCTTTTTAGTCTGTGTGAGTTTTTTTTTTCTGAGGTGGGTCTCCTATAGATAGCATATTTTTGGTTCATGTTTTCTTATCCATTCAGTCACTCAATGTCTTTTGATTGGAGCATTTAATCCATTTATGTTTAATGTTATTATTGATAGGTATTTGTTTGTAGACATATTTATTCTTTATTCCTGTGTCCTTTCCTCCCTTTCTATGTCTTATTTTTACAGCATTCTTTTTAGCATTTCTTGCATTGCTGGCTTGGTAGTGATA
>JAAGEH010000032.1:14976410-15039171 GCA_011751065.1 Lasiurus cinereus
TATCCCTCTCCTTTCCTCTCTGTAAAAAAATCAATAAAATATATTTAAAAAAATTTTAAATAAAAAAAAAGTTTCTTTGCTAATTTTTTATCTAGAGGATTTATTCAGTGATGTTAATGAAATATTAAAATCTCCTACTGTGATTGTGTTGCTGTCAATTTCTTCCCTAATATCTTGTAGAAGATTTTTTATGTATTTGGGTACTCCTACATAGGGCACATAAATGTTTACCAAAGTTATATCCTCTTGTTGTATTGATCCCTTAAGAATTATGAAGTGGCCTTCCCTGTCTCTTGTTATGGTCTTCACTTTGAGGTCTATTTTGTCAGATATAAATATTGCTACCCCCCCATTTTTTTTTCATTTCCATTTGCCTCATAGATATTTTTATATCCTTTTTAGTCTGTGTGAGTTTTTTTTTCTGAGGTGGGTCTCCTATAGATAGCATATTTTTGGTTCATGTTTTCTTATCCATTCAGTCACTCAATGTCTTTTGATTGGAGCATTTAATCCATTTATGTTTAATGTTATTATTGATAGGTATTTGTTTGTAGACATATTTATTCTTTATTCCTGTGTCCTTTCCTCCCTTTCTATGTCTTATTTTTACAGCATTCTTTTTAGCATTTCTTGCATTGCTGGCTTGGTAGTGATATATTCCCTTAGCCTACTTTTTGTCTGCAAAGCTCCTTATTTCCCCTTCAATTTTGATTGATAGTTTTGCTGGGTGGAGTATTTGTAGACTCTCTCCTTTGCTTTGCATCATTTTGTATGCCTCCTTCATTTCCCTTCTAGCTTGATGTGTTTCTGTTGAGAAATCATTTGATAATCTGATGGGGGGATCCTTTGTAGATAACTATCTCTCTCTTCCAGCCTAAGATTCTCTCTTTGTTGTTAACATTTGCCATTGTAATTATGATGTGTCTTTGTGTGGATCTTTAGGGGTTCTTCTTGCTTGGGGCTCTCTGTACTTGTGTAACTTTTTTCTTCCCCATATCAGGGAAATTTTTTATCATTATTTCTTCAAATAGATTCTCTAATCCTTGCTGCTCTTCTTATCTTTCTGGTAGCCCTATTATACACATGTTACTTTGTTTCAAGTTGTCCAAAAGCTCCCTTAGGCTCTCCTCCTGCTTTTTAATGTTTTTTTTTTCTCCAGTTTCTGTTCAGATTGGGCTTGTTTCTCTACCTTATCTTCCAACTCACTAATTCATTCCTCCACTTCTTCTACTCTACTATTGAAACCTTCCATGGCATTTTTTATTGTAGCTATATCACTTTTGATTTCTTCCTTGTTTTTGCATAGGTTGTTAATTTTCTCATCTATCTAGTTTATGAACTGTATAACCATTACTCTGAATTTTTTCTGTCATGTTGAATGCCTCAGTTTCACTTATTTCCTTTCTTGGCGATTCCTCTTTTTCTTTCCTCTGGGGATTGTTTCATTGTCTCCCAATTCCAACTATCAACAGAGGGTATTATCACTGAGATGTGGTGGCCTGGCCCATGTGCTGTGGGAGCTTTGCAGCACTTAAGTGTCACTAAAGAACTCTGACATCCAGACGTGTGGCTGCTGTGGGTCTGTGGGAGTCCTGCTCACCCAGGATCAGAGTCATTGGCACTCAATGTGGCCTTGTGTGTGCATCTAGAATCAGGGACCTCACCTGCTGAAAAAGAAATGCTCCTGTTGTGTGCCAAAAATCAGAGTCCCCTAGCGCATGCCAGGAGTCAGTGTCCCCCTGTGCCTGTGCCAAGAATCATGTATTTGAGTCTCTGTTGCTTGGTGCAGTCCCATGTTGAAAAGCAGGTCCCTGTGTGTGTATGTGCCAAGTATTGGAGTCACTAGGTTTTAGTGTGCACATGTGCAGATGATGAGAAACTGTCAAGTCTCTGGTGCTCAGTGCTGCCTCATGTGTGGAGAATGAGGGTCCCCACTCTGCTTGTGGGACTGGTTGCACAGCCACACTACACTGCAGGAGACAGACTTCCATGTGCTCTCACCCAGAATCAAAGTCAGGTGGCATGGCTGCACTGAGTGGGTCTGGAGTCTGGTCGCAGGAGTGTGCATTGTGGAAAACAAACTCCCTGTGTCTGTGTGCCCAGGCTCAAATCCAGCACAGCTCTCTGAGTGGGCCTGGGGATTGTTTATGGGAGTGCAAGCTATAGGAAACAAATTCCCCATGTCTGAGTGCCCAGGCTCAAACTCAGCACAGCTTTCCTGTGTGGGTGTGGGGTCTGTTCTTGGTAATGCAAGCTGAGGAAACAAACTCCCGTGTCTATCTGTCCAGGCTCTAATTCAGCCTCCTTGTGTGGGCAGGAGTCCTGTCTACTCAGAGAGGGTCTAGCAATTCCTATGCTCCATAGCATGCTGGCAAGGCAGAGGGTGGGTTCTGTGACTCACAGAAATTGTGCCCAAGTAACTGGAGTCTTGATGTCCCTAGGTCTACAGCTGTGGTCACAGGTCTTTTATTTGAGTGCCTGTAGGGTCCCAGTTTGCCTATGAGATCAGATTGCATGGTGGCAAGTCTAGGTTCTTAGTTTCAAGCAGCTCTGTTCTTCAAGATGGTGTGGTTTCTGTGTCAGTGGTGTCTTCCCTGGATTGTCTGCAGCGGCAGAGGGATTTTGCTGTCCAAGACTGCCCAGTTTAGCAGACTTCTGGAAGACCCACAGCATCTGACTGTACCTACCTCTCACACCCACACATCACACACATCCCCACACTCCTCTATCACTCCCTTGCTCTCTCATAAACTCGTCCTCCTTACCTTCTTGCTGGTCTCTATCTTTTTCTATATCACATTGGAGACAATTTTAGCCATTATTTCTATAAGCAGATTCTCTATTCTTTGCTCACTCTCTTTTCTTTCTGGTCCCTCTATGATGTGGATATTGTTATGGCTGATGTTGTCCCAAAGGTACCTTACCCTTTCCCCTTTCCTCATTTTAAAAAGTTTCTCCTCTCTCTCTCTCTCTCTCTCTCTCTCTCTCTCTCTCTCTCTCTCTCCTGGGGTATTTACTGTTATCATCTAAATTGCTGATTTAATTTTCCACTTCATCTAACCTTTTGTTGATTTCTTCTAGTATATTCTTCATTTCAGATCTATTCTTTATTTCTTTATTTCTGGCTATTTCATTCTTATGGCTTCTGTGTCCTTTTTATTGCTTACTATTTCTTTGAAGTAATACATTATTTCTCTAGGGTCCTTGAGCATCCTTATAACCATTGTTTTAAACTTTGCATCTCATATTTTGTTTGCTTCCATTTTATTTCATTTCTTTTCTGGGAATATCCTTTGTATTTTCATCTGAGGCAGCAATCATAAGGGAGAGGGAGATAGAGATAGAAACATGAATGATGAGAGAGAATTATTGATTGGCTGCCTCCTGCATATCCTCACTGGGGACTGAGCTCGAAATCTGGACATGTGCCCTGACTCAGAATTGAACTGTGACCTTATGGTTCAGAGGTTGATGTTCAACCACTGGATCACACCTCCGGACCATTTGAGGCATATTCCCTTTACTTCCTATTTTGTCTCTGTGTATTATGTAGATCTGCTATGATTCCAAACCTTTTTATGATGGCTTTATGGTATAGGTGTGTTGTTAGGCTCCATAGCACAGTCTTCCAGATTACCTGATCTCGTGCTCCAAGAATTTTTTTTTTTGGTGGGTTATATTACCCTCCTATTGTGGTTGAATCTTGAATGCTGTTGGCATTTTTGTGTGTGGAGTTAACTCTTCAGTAAGAATAAATCTTGATTCACTGTGCAGCGGCTTCCTACAGAGACAGAGTTGTTCCCAGCAGTGCCTAGTGCTAGCCAGAATCCTCCTTTGGGGTGATACTTGTATGGCCAGTTAAGTCAAGCTCTGATATAGTATGATGCTACTACTGGTTCTGTTTGTCTGGATCCACTTGGACAGGGTTAAGGTATAGGTTGATATCAGATATTGTGTGTATCCTTGGGTTACCTTTCTGAAGCTACCATGTTATTCACTGTTTATGGCTGCATCTACAAGACCTAGATATCTGTGTGTGAGGGTCCAATCTATGTACAAAAGTTGGCTTCTTCCAGCTTAAAGCTGAGGGCAGACCTATAAAAGCTCTGAGGCTCCCTGAGGTTTGCCTCCACCTATCAGCTACTCTACCTCCCCTGATGTTGCCTAGTCTTCCTCTAGAGTCGTTTGCAGAAATACTATAGAATTGGCCCAAGCTGGCCATGACTCACAGACCTTTCCACAGGTCTGGAGCTCCTTAGTGTAGGGTAAACTGGGTTGGAATGATAGGGATATTGGTTCCTCTACTTGGGGGCTGTGTTGTTAAGCACTCAATGAGGGGAAGGTGGCCCTTCCTCCACAGCAAATTCACACTATCTTTGCTAGAGATTCTAATTCTAGCTCCTCCAGGAGGAGTACATCACAGATTCATGTTGGTGCAGCCAGTCATCTTTATACAGGAGCAAGCTCAATAGGGCAGAACCATTGGGACTTGCAGATGACAGATCAAAAGAGTCTTTCATTGATGAGGTTGTAAGCTGAACCCACAAGAGGGGTCCAAGCATTTTATCCCAGTGTTAGACAATTGCCTTCTAGGGAGACATACTCTGAATGTCCCAGCTCTGAAGAGTACATCCTTTTCCCTTTGGAACTGAACTCAACAGGGCAGGGCCACTGGGACTTGAATGGGCCAATATAACAGTCTCTGTGTTGACATAAAAGCCTGTTGGCGGGGTATTCTTCCCCTCCCCAGGTTAGCAAAAGCTGAATTCTCAGAGGAGATAGTAGTGGCCCCCCAGCCATGTACCCATCCAATGAAACACCTGTCTGATTCCTGGTCCAGACCTCCTAGGAGACCTTCCAAAATACTCCAATAACCCTGGGTGACTGAACTCAGCAGGGCAGGGCACGGAGTAGCAGGGCAGTCCAAATGATTCAACAGGTAGAAGATGCACTGGCTGTACTCTCAAAGTGGGGAAGAGTGGTCCCATTCCAAAGTTACACAGTTGAATCACTTTTCAGGTCTCTGCCAAGAGCTTCTTCAGAAAATGAGCACCTCGAAGATCCCTCTGCCAGAGGGATGTTGCCTAACACTGTCACAAGATGGCTGTATCCACAGTGGAGTCGGGATTCCTGTAACAAGTCATCAGCAGGGACCTGAGGCTGCACCCCCCAGCGCTGGGTCAGGGGACCTCAGGCCATACCCTCTGCCCGGCAGAGCTTGACAGGGTACCTCAGGCTGTACCTCTCCCCATGCCCCCCCCTCCCCACACGCCTGGTGGAGTTTGACTTGGGACCTCAGGCTGTACCCCTCCCCACTCCCTCGCCCCACACTCACCCGGGGCCAGAGGACCTCAGGCCATGTCCCCCACATGGTGGGACTTGATGGGGGACTTCAAGGTGCACCCCGCCCCGCACCCAGGCACTGGGATGGGGGACCTGAGGGTGCATCACAGAACCTGGGGCTAGGCCCTCAACCTGATGTACACCGGGGGGCCTGAGGCTGCACCCCCTGCCTAGCAGGGCTTGACAGGGGACCTGAGGCTGCATCCCCAACCTGAGGGAAAGAAGTATTTGAGCTAATCACTTGCTTCTTTACTCTCTAATCCAATCTTAGTTCTTGGCAAGGCTTGATGGAGATAGGGCTGACTAGGTCTGTATCTTGCCCAATGGGGGTGGGGCCAGCTGGGTCTGGGTCTTGCGTGATTTCAAGGTGCACATGGGTGGACAGGGACTTGACTCTGGGTCCTGCAGCATGCCCCATACTCTGACAGGAGGAAGATTTTCATATACATTTTATTAATTTCCTTTCATTTCTGACACTTCTATTGTTAGTATACAGGTGTGTTCCTAGTTTATTTGATGGGCTTTATCACATGTTAGGGGTTGGAAAAAATGGGATTACTCTTCTCCAGTGGTGCACTGGGAAATGTTTTACAAATATCTAAGAAAGGAAAAAGAAAAAAGGCTCTGATTTGTAGTGTTTGTCGATGAGTACGGTGTAAATAGTCCCACCATGGTCAATTTCAAGCTACCCATGTGACTTCACTGAACACAGAGTAGGGAAAAATGGGCACATCAGGTCTTGGGAGTCTATATAAGTGAGCTCCATTAAACCATCCCCCTTATCCACCTTCCCTAATATGCAAATAGACCAAACAGCAGAACAACCGAACAACCGGTCACTATGAGGTGAGTTGACCACCAGGGTCACTTGCAGAAGATGGTGGGTGTCAGCTGTGGTGGGATGGTGAAGCAGATGAGTGGGGACACCAGACCAAGGTAAGGCACCAGTCACTGTCATCCCGCGAGGCGCTCTCATCAGCTGCCAGCGCCAGCCCTGCTCACACCTGCTGGCCCTCAGAGCTAGCCCTGATCTCTCTGCACTGTCAGCAGGTACAAGCTGTGGCTGCTGGCCCCAATTGCCCCTCAGGGCAGATGGAGTGACAGAGAGAGACTTCGCAAGTCACTGATAAATGAACAGGAATGCAGGGCTTGGACTAAGCAAGAGCTCATCTGTTTAATCTTCTTTGTCAGTAACACAAATGTATATAAGATTTAATTACCACCTCCTCCCCTAAAACAGGCACATAAGACAACAGTGGCCTTTCTGTTAGGGGGCATAGCTTCAAGTTTAGGAAACAGGATTTGAAGACTGCCACTGACAGCATTCTGATTAAAGCAGAAGAAGGATTTGCTTATCTTCAAGGATTGTACAGTGTTTACATTTCTTTTGCAGCACAGTATTGCATATTTTCCAAGATGCTTTCTACTCACTTATCACTTAGTGCTCCCACATGAGCCTGTAGGGCATTTGGGATAAATGGACAGAGTTCAGTTACTTGCCTAAGAGCCTCCAATAGACTTTTATCAAGACCAGAGATTGTATCCAGGTTTTTATTTTTGAAGGAACACTCCACTATTCCATAGTCTACCACTCTTGTTACAAGTTACTAACCATAAAAGCTCCAGGGCCAACATTCCATGAAAGGCATAAAAGTTGCCCAACTGGCCCCATTTTTCTTAGGCTACCTTTGGACTATAACATGCAAAGAGAGATGATCAATGGAAGAATTGCCTCTAGTCTTTCCTTTCTTATAACTAGCCACTCCACCTCAGAGAGAAATGCCCTTCTGACCCCTACTGGCTATGGCAGCACATATACTGAGTTTAAAGAATTATTTCAAAGCTGATACCAATTTACTCTCCAAAACACCCTGTTGGACAAGAAGATTCAACACAGGAAAGATTGACTCAATCCTGATTAAACAGGTCAGAAAGACAGATTGTCCTCGTCTGCAACAAAAATGGAGCAACAAAATAAATATTAAGGCAGAGGCTTGATATCAATATTTAACCAGCTGATTAATATATAGGAAAGTACTTTGGAAAATAGGAGGTGGCCAGAGAGGCAGGAATGGCTCAATTATGATACACGGTCACAGTGAGAGAAGAGGAAAAGGTTGTCTCATTGTTTAACCTGAAGTTATGCATGCACAACAGAAGCAGTCAAAGATAATTAAGCAGGTAGAGGATGATGAGACATAATGCCAGGCTCATTAGCATAAAGAATTATTGGAAGACAGAAGTAGAAAATAAGTTGTAAATTCTGGTCAAGAGTTTATGCCTAGGATTCCTGTAACATCTCTGTCCCCTTTATTAATAAATTCCTTAGTTGTGTTTTTTGTTTTTTTGTTTTTGTTTTTGTTTGGTTTGCTATTTTTTGGTCGGTTATTAGCTCAACTAGGACAAAGGATATTAAGGGTCACTTCGCATCTCAGGACAACATTTTCAACCATATATGTTTGATGTCCCTGATTTTCATTCATATAAACAAATATATTTCTTACTCTATTGCTACCTAGCTATTTCTCAGAATGGACATTTTTATCAAAGTATTGCAAATAAAATGTTTTTCTATGGGTCAATAAGTGTGGGAAATTATGAATCAAAGATTATAGTGTACATTAGCGTACCAAAGCAGTTGTGATTCTTCAAGAGAAAGTAGCATTTCCCAAAATCATTAGACCACAGAACCCTTTTTATGGAAGTATGTTAAAATACCAAGATTCCTTAGGACACTCTTGAAAGAAGCGTTCCTCTCCTATTTATCTTCTTCCATCAATCCACTAATTTTAGTTACTATATTCCCTCTGCAACATTTTGCTTCTCCTTCCTTCATGTTTGGAGTGAAACAGCAGCCACCTGCTGTTTTTCTGGAACTTTTTGTACCAGGGCAGTAAAAATGTCCTGAGACATTACCTAGAGACCCCACCCTCTGTGTACAAGGCATCTACTCTGGAGCTTTCCAGGAAACAATAATCCCAGGAATATACTTAATCTTTACATGTTAGAACAGTATGTAGATAATTTTGCACCTGATAAATAAAGATTACTGTTTCTCAACCAGAAATGACAAATTTCAACCCTACTGGGATTTTGTCATATTCAGATACTATTTCCTCTGAGTTAATGAAATATGAACTGCTCAGATTTTAACAATGAGAGGACCCCCACTCCACGATTTAACATTAAAAAAATTCCAGAATTTTCCTCCTGATCCCTCTGAAATTGAGTTCTAAATTCCATTCTGTGTCAATGACAGCTACTCCAGGAGCTGTATAGAAACAGGGATGATTACATCTTGAGATCGAGTTTAATGCAAATGAAGGTTAAAATGACAGTGAGTTTCAAGGGTCAGCTTTCTCTAGAAGGAACTGTGTTTCATTCCTACATTGGCCATTGTGAATCTGAATGAATTTGGATAGATGGTAACTACCTTTGTGTTTTTTCTGTTGTGGACAAAAGGGGCCACATGCTAACCTGACAGGCTCAGGGAAGGCCTGCATGGCTGCCTGATAAACTCAGAGAACTAAAGTAACCACAAAAGATGGTCTGACATTAAACTAACTAAAAACACTTATGGTGGGTAGTTACAACCTAGGCCAATATCTTCACTGACAAGATCAACCTTTACCTTAACTGAGCCTATCTGTCTTTTTGCATCTATAATTTACCCTTGAAATGTCTGGGTAACTTATAACTTCCCTTTTTCTGGACCCCTTGGGGCACAACCTAATGTGTCAGGGAAACAGGACAAATAACACAAATTCTTAAATTGTTATCATGCTAATTGTTCCTGCACCCACCTAAGTATGTCTATCATTTTACTTTTTATCCAGTGCTAGGGTTTTCCCTGCTTTGCTTCCTTCCACCTCTCTAGTCTATCACTAATGGATTTCATGTAATCCACCTATGTCCTTTCCTTTGATTACAATGTATAAATATAAATGTAACCCACCATTCTCTGGAGCATTGTCTCAATCCTTTAAAGTTCTGCTTCCGGCAATTGTGAACAATTTGGCTTAAATAATCTCACAAAAATTCTTTTTATAGGTTTGAATATTTTTATGTTAACACTGTCAAAAGGAAATGAGTTTGAAAAGTAAATAAAGCCACAAAAATATAAGCCTAAGGTATGCTTAATTTTTCATTGGTCCTTTTTCATGTCTTTGAAATTCTCACTAAGATTTTTATAAGTCTCACTAAGTCCCTTAAAGCTCTCATTAAATCCCTTGAAGCCCTCATTAAGATTCTTGAGCCCTTATAATTACTGTTTTGAATTTTGTATCCAGTAGTTTTCTTGCTTCCATTTCTTTTCATTTGTGTCATGTTTCTTTGCCTTTGTCTCTGCTTCCCTGTGTTTATTTATACATATTAGGTAGATCTCCTGGACTTGGTATAGTGGCTGTGTGTAGTAGGTGTCCTGTAGGGCCCAATGGCTCAGCCTCCAAAGTATCCTGAGCTGGGCTCTCTAGGTGCAACTCTGTGTGTGCTGTGTGCACAATATTGTGGTAGTTGAGCTTTGATTGTTGTTGGTATCACTGGGAAGACTTGATCTCCAGACCAATTGCCTGTGAGGACCAGATTAGAAGTCCCAGGTGAGGCCTAGCTGTGAAGCAAGATAGGCTGGTGCTAGTGCCAGATCTTGGGACTCTTATTGACAGTTTTGGGGCATGCTGACACCAGCTGCTGCTTGTTTGAGAGATTTTAGCAAAGTCTGAAGCCTCAGCTGGAACAGGCTATTCATATTGAAAAGCTGCTGCAAACACATTGATTGGGGCTATAAATTGAGTGTAACAGGGTCTCAGGGAATCACCAGAATGGAGCAAAAAGTCTGGCCATGCTGATGGAAACTCAGATATGGGTGCAAGTCAGTTCTGCATCAGGGGAGGTTCCAGCACAGAAGTAATGGCCCCTGTGAGCACCCCAGTCTGGAAGAAAACTGCCCCATGTTCCTGCTCCAATGCCAGACAATCCAGTTCCTCCCTGTATATCCGTGCATCCACCAAAGCCACTGCCAGCACTAGAGCTCAGAGGAAGTGGGACCATGTAAGTTTGTGTTCAGGCCCCTTAAAAGAAACTTCTGGGTCCAGCTGGAGTGGCTCAGTGGTTGAGCATTGACCTGTGAACCTCAAGATTACCATTCAATTCCTGGTCAGGGTACATGCCTGGGTTGTGGGCTCAGTCCCCAGTGGGGAACATACAGTGGGCAGCCAATGGATGATTCTCACTCATTATTGATGTTTTTATCACTCTTTCCCTCTTCCTTCCTCTCTGAAATCAGAGGTTACAGGGACTTCTCTTCCCAGCCAGGACCCCTTTCTTCTCATGGTATAAATATCTCTTCTGATTAAAAACACATTAGACATGGGTTCTCACCTCTACCCCTCCTATTGGTCTCAATGTGCTTTTTTCTTTAATTCTCTAGTTGTAGGACTTCCATTTAGATATATGTCAGGTGCCTCTGAATGATGGTTGTTCTGTATTTTAGTTGTAATTTTGATATGGTTGTGGGAGTATTGGTGCCAATAGAAATAACTTCTTAAGGACTTTAAAAGATGCACCATAGCCGAGACTGGTTTGGCTCAGTGGATAGAGCGTCGGCCTGCAGACTGAAAGGTCCCAGGTTCGATTCTGTTGCCTGCGGGCACATCTCCAGTGGGGGGCATGCAGGAGGCGGCTGATCGATGTCTCTCTCTCATTGATGTTTCTGACTTTCTATCACTCTCCCTTCCTCTCTGTAAAAAAATCAATTAAATATATTTTAAAAAAAAAGATGCATCATATACAATTCTGTTTTAAATAATTTGATATGATGTGGTACTTCTGCCAGCTCTATAACACCATCCTTAACACATACACACTTTATAATTTAAAAAAAAACTCTGTATAAATAATAGCTTGTGTACATAGTTACTTGAAGTAATCAAGAAACAATGAGGGCACAGAGATGGCACCATCTTGAAGGGGAGACCTCCACCTGGAGAGACTTCAGATACTACCTGGGACCCTACAGTCACATCAGCCAGGGACCAGCTGGCATGGCTGCAAACCCATGAACACTAAGATTTCAATCTCCTCAGCCATGGGCTCCTAGAAAGTTTGCACAGGGGGAGACAAAATGGCAACTGAATAGGCAGATAATTCCAGCACCTTCTCATGGAGCAGGTAGAAGAAATAGCTGAATTGAATAACATCCACCTGGAATTGGAAAATTAAACACATACACATGAGATAATCCATGGATGGAAAGGTCAGAAGTTGCCTGGAGAGTGGTGGAATTGGAGCTCTGGGATGAAGGGAGAAATGAGTGCAGGCAGGAATAGTGTCAGAGGGAGACTGCACTGCACCAACTCCATGTCCCTGAGGACACGTGTAGCGCTTGACTGTGGAAGGGAGTCCACAGAGCTTCTGGCAGTGGGGGATTCTAGATCTAAGCCCACAGCCATGGGAAGCTGTGCCCAGAAAAGCAGCCTGATGTTCTCCACTGGCTGTGTAGTGTAGGGGAGAAAGAGATGCACAGCAGTGCGGTTGCTCTGTCTTTATAATTTTCTTGCTTTTACTCGCTAAACCCAGGGCATAGGGTCTTTCAATTACAAACACTCACTCAGGCTGTGGTGCAGAGGAAGATGGTTTTGTGAAAACTGGGGAGCAAAATATGGAAAGGCGATCAGGAAGCCAATTCTGGGACAGTTCATTCCCTCCAACCCTGAACAGCCATTTTTTTCCTGAAGACCAGGCCCCTCTTACTAGCACACCTGAACCCAGCCTTGAGCTAAGCAGAAAAACAAAGATTTGAAATACTCCATGGAGTCCTCAAGGACTGGGTTGAGGGGATTTGGTCCCAAAACTAATATAGAAACACCACCCCCTAGAGGCCATGTCAGAAATTGATACTTATAAAAATATGCCTAAAAGCAGGCAGACAAAGTAGGCAGATTGATCCCATCTGGCTGAAATCAAGGCTGTGGTATCTGACGTAGAGGAGTGGTGGGTCACTGGGAACTTCAACATGGTGCTGACTACCTAAGAGGAAACTGAGATATGGAAGATAAAACAGTGGAGAGGGGTCTTAAACCAGCCCCCACTGGACATTAAAACTCAGATGAAGCAAATGAACTTCAATACCTCACTTCCTTATTTTTTATCTTTTTTAAGAAACTATTTTTTTCTCTTTTCTTTCTTTTACTTTTTCATTATTTTATTTATTTATTATTATTTTAATATTTCCTTTTTATTTATTTTTATCTTTTTTTGGATTAATGTTCTACATTCTATTTTTACTTGTATTTTTATCATTATTTTACTCTATCTCATTTTTTCCTTTATGCCAACCCTTTCTTCCTTACTTCCTCCTTTTAATCTCATTTATCTTCTTTAATTCCTGCTTCAGTTTTTCTCTCCTTTCTTTTTACTCTTTGTTAAAAGTTGATCTTCTTTATTTGCTTTATTGATGCATTACTATTATAGTAATATTTGTTGAGTTACTCATATATCCAATTTCCTCTCCACTGCTCCAAGTCCAAGCACTATTCTCTTTTCTCTTTCTTTGATGGCTGATTTTTTTTTCTTGTCTTTTGTTATTTGTTTGTTAGTTTGTCTTTTTTGTTTTTTGTTTTTATTTTATGCTTTTGTTTTTCCTCTCTCATTTGTTATCTTCTTATATTAATAGCTTAATTAGTTTCACTCACCAAGCTCAGGCCTATCTGATCTCTACTCTATTCTTCTTTTCCAAAAATAGATAAATATACTGTATAGATAGATTGGTAAACAACGACAACAAAGTAAGAATCTTAAAGGCTGACAGCAGAGAGAGATAGAAAGTTACATATAAGAGATCTCCCATTAGACTAGTGGTTCTCAACCTTCCTAATGCTACTAAGCAACGAAAATAATTTTATGGTTGGGGGTCACCACAACATGAGGAACTGCATTAAAGGGACGTGGCATTAGGAATGTTGAGAACCCCTGCATTAGACTATCAACTGATTTTTCAGCAGAAACACATCAAACCATAAGGGAATAGAATGAAATATACAAAGTGATGCAAAGCAAGGGACTGAATCCAAGAATACTATACTCAGCAAATCTATCATTGGAAACTGAAAGTGAAATCAGGAGCTTCACAGACAAAAAAAAAAAGGGCTAAGGGAGTTTATTACCATCAAACTAGCAATGAAAGAATGCTAAAGTGACTGCTGTAAAAAGAAGAAATAAGAAGGATATAAGGAACACAGGCACAAAGAATAAAAATAGTGACAAACAAGTACCTATGGATAATAACCTTAAATGTAAACAGATTAAGTGTTCCAATCAAAAGACATAGGGTAGCTGAATGGATAAGAAAACATGTATATCATCTGTCTAGAAGAGACCCATCTCAGAACAAAGGATTAACACAGACTAATAATAAAGTGATGGCAAAATAATTTCAGGTGGATGAAAATGAAAAAGGTAACAATACTTATATCTGACAAATTACTGGTAGACTTCAAAGTGAAGGCCACAAGAAGAGATAAGGAAGGCCACTTCATAATACTAAAGCGAGCAAGAGGATATAACTCTGGTAAACATGTATGTTCCTAATAGGAGCATCCAAATACAGTGGTACCTTGAGATACGAGTGCCCTAACATACGAGATTTTTGAGATACAAGCCATTGAGTGAGAGATTTTTGCTTTGAAATACGAGCAACATTTGAGATAGGAGTAATCGTGTGGATAGGCCAGCTGCACATGACCCACCAGTTTACCACGACTCAAGCATCTCATAGTTGCCCATGCCTCAAGGTTACAGAACTAATTAAACTTGTATCTTGAGGTACCACTGTACATAAAACAACTTCTGGAACATATCAAGGGAGAGATCAACAGCAATACAATCATAGTAGGGGACTTTAATACTCCATTGACACCACTGGATAAATCCTCTAAACAAACAATCAAGAAAGAAAAGTCAATCCTAAATGACTCACTAGATTAGATGGAATTAGTTGACATCTTCAGGACATTCCAGCCCAAAGTTACAGAATATACATTCTTCACAAGTAAACACAGGACATTTTAAAAGATAAACCACATATTGGTCACAGGCAAAGTATCATCAAATTCAAGAAGTTAGAAATAATATCAAGCATCTTCTCAGACTACAATGGCATAAAATTAGAAATCTACTATAAAAACATTGAAAAAATCAAACACTTGAAGGCTAAATAGCATGCTATTAAACAATAACTGGGTTGTCAAAGAGATCAAAGAAGAAATGAAAAGTATCCTGGTAACAAACAGCAATGAAAACAAAACAATCCAAAATCTATGGGACACAGTGAAAGTGAAAGCAGTCTTGAAAGGGAAGTTTAGAGTTCCACAGGCCTATCTCAAAAACCAAGAAAAAATAGTAATAAATTTTCTAACCCTACAACTCAAAGAGTTAGAAAGAGAGCAATAAGAAAAGCCCATAGTACGGAGAAGGAAGAAAATAATAAATATCAGAGTGAAAATAAACGACATAGAGACACACAAAAAAATTTACAAAAGATCATTAAAACCAAGAGGTGGTTCAATAAAAAGATAAACAAGGGAAGATGGTGGCTGGCAGGACAGAAGTGAGGGAGAGGAAGTGAGTGAGGGGATGAAAGGAGAGTGTGTGGATGTGTGTGGTGTGTGTGTGAGTGAGAAAGGGACAGTTAAATCTCACAGGAGCAGCAGGGGCTAGCAGTCCAAGCTCTCTTGGACAAGGAAAGACTGCCACCATGGCCAGCACTCCCCAGAATGCAGGACTTGGGTGCAGAGCCCATGCCATCTTGAAGGGGAAAACGGCCTTTTTTTGGAAACTCATCAACATCACCAACCATACAGGCACTGGAGCTGCCTTGAGACTCAAATAGCCGCTCCAGCCACAGTCCTGCTGCCACAGCTGCAGACCCACATAACCTGGGACCTCCACCTCCAAAGCCGTGAGTGCAAGCTCCCCCTCCTCAGGGACATTGGTGCGGTTGCAGTGCACCCTCGTCACTGCATTTATGGAGGGCCCTCATCAGCACATCAACAGCCTGCCCACATCAGTGCGTTTACAGCCCGTCCTCAGCAGTGTGTTTCTGGTGGTCCACTCCCTAGGCAATGCTTAGGAGCCACTGAGAGCCCCCGGGGGTGTGATTTTGTAACCCTAGGCATCTCATTCATGCTTCTCCAGAGAGCAGGCCCGCTGAACCACAACACCCCAACAGATGGGTCCTTGGTGCCACTGTGAGTCCCACACATGATCTCAATTAAGGGTCCAAAACAGCAAAAATAGGGATACTCCACTCCACAGCTGCTGACTTCTAGAAAACACAGTTGTGGTGCTAAAGCTCGCAGATCTACATCAAGAGAACCCAAATAGCTCAAAAAGGGAACTACAATAGATTAACAAGCACAGGAGAACTGAGAGAATACACCAGTAGCACCATCCCCAAAAAAACGTGGGTAGAAAAGCAATTGGATCTATAATTAAAACATTATAGGAAAACATGGGAAGATAAAAAAAAAAATCCCCAAAGGAAAGAAAAAGAGGAATCACCAGAAAGGGAGGTAAATGAAATTGAAGCCAGCAGCTTATCAGAGAAAGAATTCAGAGTAATGGTTTTAAGAATATTTAAACAGATGAATAACAAATATAAACAACTCAACAAGAACTATAAAGAGCTGAATGAGAATGTCACCAACATGAAAAGAAATGAAGAGGAGATGAAGAATGACATAGCTGCAATAACACAATGGAAGGCCTAAACAGTATACTAGAAGAGGCAGAGGACTGCATCAGTGAATTAGAAGACAAGGTAAGAAAAAACACACAAACACAGCAGCAACTGGAAAAAAAAGACTTAAAAACAAGAAGAGATCCTAAGAGAGCTTTGGGACAACACAAAACAAAACAACATTCGCTTAATAGGGATACCAGGAGAGGAAAAGAAGCAAGGAATAGAAAATCTATTTGAAGAAATAATGACAGGAAACTTCCCTTATATTGGCAAGAAAGAACTATGCAAGACCAAGAAATACAGAGTCCCAAACAATTTGAACCCCAAAAGACCGACACCAAGACACATTATAATTAAATTGGCGAACACTAACAACAAAGTAAGAACCTTAAAGGCTGCCAATGAGAGATAGAAAGTTACCTGCAAGGGATCTCCTATTAGAATATCAACTGATTTCTCAACAGAAACACACCAGGCCAGAAGGGAATGGAATGAAATATATAAAGTGATGCAAAGCAAGGGTCTGAACCCAAGAATACTATACCCAGCAAAGCTATCATTCAAAATTAAAGGTGGAATTAGGAGCTTCACAGACAAAAAAGGGCTAAGAGAGTATATCACTACCAAGCCAACAATGCAAGAAATGCTAAAGGGACTGCTGTAAAAAGAAGAAAGAGAAAGGCAAGAAAAAAAACAAACACTAAGTAAAAGTATGACAACACACATGAACTTGTTAATAATAAGATTAAATGTAAATGGGTTAAATGCACCCATCAAAAGACAGAGGGTAGCTGAATGGTTAAGAAAACGACCCATATATTTGCTGTCTACAAGAGACCCACCACAGAACAAAAGACTCACACAGACTGAGAATGAAGAAATGGAAAAACATTTTTCAGGCAAATAGAAATGAGAAAAAAGCTGTGGTGGTGATACTTATATCTGATAAAATAGACCTCAAAGTAAAGGTGTTAAAAAGAGATAAGAAAGACCACTACATAATACTAAAAAGAGCAATTTATCAAGAAGATATAACTCTGATAAACATATATGCACCCAATACAGGAGTGCCTAAATACATTAAAAAAAAAACACCCAAAAAACTGGAAGATATCAAGGGAGAAATTGACAATAATACAATCATAGTAGGGGACTTTAATACACCACTGACATCACTGGATAAATTCTCTAGAAAAAAATCAGCAAAGAAACAGCAATTTAAATGACTCACTAGATCAGTGGTTCTCAACCTTCCTAAGGCTGTGACACTTGCATACAGTTCCTCATGTGGTGGTAACCCCCAACCATGAAATTTTGCTACTGTTATGCATTGTGATGTAAATATCTGTATTTTCCGATGGTCTTAGGTGACCCCTGTGAAAGGGTCGTTTGACCCCCAAAGGGATCGCGGCCCACAGGTTGAGAACCGCTGCACTAGATCATGTACCTAATTGACATCTGCAGAGCATATCACCCCAAAGCCTTGAAATATACCTTCTTCTCAAGTGCACATGAGACACTTTTAAAAATAGACCACATATTGGGTCACAAGCAAAGTCTCCCCAAATTAAAAAAGATTGATATCATATCAAGCATTTTCTCAGACCACAATGGCATAAGATTAGAAATAAACTACAATAAAAACATTCCAAAAAATTCAAACACTTGTAAGTTGAATAGCATGTTGCTAAACAATGATTGGGTTATAAATCAGATAAAAGAAGAAATTAAAAATATCCTGGATCCTAATGACAATAAAAGCACAACAATGCAAATGCTATGGGACACAATGAAAGCAGTGCTGAGAGGGAATTTTATAGCTCTACAGGCCTACCTCACAAAACAGGAAAAAAATGGTAATGAATCACCTAACTCAGAGCTCAAAGAATTAGAAAGAGATCAACAAGGAAAGCCCATTGTGAGCAGAAGGAAGGAAATAATAAAGATCAGAGCAGAAATGAATGACATAGAGACAAAAACAAAACAAAACAAAACAAAAACAATAAAAATATTAAGAAGACCAAGAACTGGTTCTTCGAAAGAATAAACAAGATTGATGAACCTCTGGCCAGGCTCACCAAGAAGCAGAGAGGACCCAAATAAACAAAATCAGAAATGAGAGAGGTGAAATAACTTCAGTCCCCACAGAAATACAAAGGATTGTTAAAAAATATTATGAACAACTCTATTTTAACAAATTACACAACCTAGAATAAATGGACACATTCCAAGGAAAACATAACCTTCCAAAACTCACACAGGAAGATTCTAAAAATCTCAATATGCTGATAACTATGGAAGAAATTAAAGCAGTCATCAAAAAGCTTCCAGCAAACAAAAGCCCAGGGCCAGATGGCTTAACAGGGGAATTTTACCAAACATTCATGGAAGAACTAAAACTCATCCTCCTCAGACTATTCCAGAGAAGTCAAGAGGAAGGAACACTTCTAAACTTCACTTATGAAGCCAGCATCACACTAATATCAAAATCAGATAAGGATTACACAATGAAAGAGAATTACAATCCAATATCTCTGATGAACATAGATGCCAAAATCCTCAACAAAATTCTAGCAAATCAAATCTGGCAGTACATCAGAAGGATCAAACACCATGACCAAGTAGGATTTATCCCAGGGATGCAAAGATGGTACAATATCCTCAAATCAATAAAGGTGATACATCACATAAACAAATTGAGAGATAAAAATCACATAGTCATATCAATTGATATAGAAAAAGCATTTGACAAAATCCAACATCATTTCTTGATAAAAACTCTCACGAAGGTGGGAATAGAAGAGTCATACCTCAACATAAAACCATATATGACAAACCCACAGCCAACATCATACTCAATGCACAAAAACTAAAACTGTTTCCCCTAAAAACAGGAACAAGACAGGGATGCCCACTCTCCCCACTCCTATTCAACATAGTGCTGGAAGTACTAGGCATTGCCATCAGACAAGAAAAAGAAATAAAAGGCATCCAAATTGGAAAAGAATAAGTAAAACTGTCCTTATTTGCAGATGATATGATACTGTACTTGGAAAACTCTAAAGAGTCCATCAAGAAATTATTAGACTTGATAAATGAATTCAGCAATGTAGCAGGATAAAAAATTAACACCAAGAAATCTATGGCATTTCTATATACCAATAATGAACCTATGGAGAAAGAGATGAAAAAAACAATCCCATTTACCCATGCACCAAAAAAATTAAGATACCTAGGAATAAATTTAACTAATGATGTAAAAGACCTATACACAGAAAACTACATGACACTGAAAAAAGAGATAGAGGAAGACATAAACAGATGGAAGAACATACCATGTTCATGGATTGGTAGAATCAACATCATCAAAATATTCATTCTACCCAAAGAAATTTTAAATTCAATGCAATCCTCATTAAAATACCAAAGGCATACTTCACAGACCTAGAACAAACTTTCTAAAAATTCATCTGGAATAAAAATGTCCCTGAATAGCTGCAGCAATCCTGAGAAAGAAGAACAAAATAGGTTGGATCCCAATACCAGATTTCAAGCCGTATTACAAAGCCACTGTTCTCAAAACTGCCTGGTACTGGCACAAGAACAGATACATAGATCAATGGAATAGAATAGAGAATCGACCCAAACCACTATGCCCAATTAATATTTGACAAATGAGGCATTAACATACAATGGAGTCAACACAGTCTCTTTAACAAATAGTGTTGGGAAAATTGAACAAGTACATGCAAAAAAAATGAAACTAGACCACCTACTTACACCATACACAAAAACAAACCAAAAATGGATAAAGGACTTAAACATAAGTTGGGAAACATGAAAATACTAGAGGAATCTGCAGTCAGCAAAATCTCTGACATATGCCAAAGGAACTTCTTCATCAATACAGCGCTTAGGGCAATGAAATCTTAAAAAATATATAAATAAATGGAACTACTTCAAAATAAAAAGCTTTTTCACAGCAGAGGAAACCATCAAAAAACAACAAGAAAGCCCACTGCATGGGAGAACATATTTGCCATTGATATAAACCATAGGGTTTAATCTCCAACATTTACAGAGAAATCATACAACTTCACAAAAAGAAGATAAACAACCTAATCAAAAAAATGGGCAACTGATCTAAATAGAAACTTATTGAAAGAAGGCAGAAGAAGGCCAAGAGACATATGAAAACATGCTCAAAGTCACTAATCATTAGAGAGATGCAAATCAAAACAACAATGCGGTACCATGCACACCTGTCATAATGATTATTATCAACAAATCAACAAAGGACAAGTGCTGGTGAGGATGTGGAGAAAAAAGATATCTTTTGTACTGCTGGTGGGAATGCAGACTGGTGCAGCCACTGTGGAGAACAGTATGGAGTTTCCTCAAAAAGCTAAAAATGGAACTCCCATTTGACCCAGTGATCCTACATCTAGGAATATATCCCAAGAAACTAGAAACTCCAATCATAAAGGATATATGCACCCCTATGTTCATATCTGCACAATTCACCATAGATAGTATTTGGAAACAGTCTAAGTACACATCAGCAAATGAATGGATTAAAAAACTGTGGTACATCTACACAATAGAATATTATGCTGTGGTAAAAAAGGAGTACCTATCATTTGCATCAACATGATTAGAGATGGAAAGCATTATGCTTAGTGAATAAGCCAGGCAGGGATAGATAAATATCACATAATCTCACTCATCTGTGGAATATAATGAATGACAGACTGATGAACATGATCAGATCCAGAGACTGACCCATGATTGATCAAAAAATCAAACCTCGGGGAAAGTGGAGGTGAGTGGGAGTAAGGGGGAAAGATCAACAGAAGGACTTTCGTACATGCATATGAGCATAATCATTGGACACAGACAACGGGGGCGTGGGGCATGAAAGGGAACAGGGTGGTAATGGGAAAATAAGGACACATTTAAAAAATAAAATTTAAAAAAATTATTATAATAAAATATTAAATCTAATCCATACTTTGGTCACCATAACCTTTAGAGTAATTGTTTCATGTGACAAAGAGTTTTAAATGAAATTCTGTAGAATGAAAATTGTTTTGAAAGGAAATAAAGAGAAGTTTCTTTCAAATATAGTAAGGATTGTAATTGAAACTCAATATATTTGGTCTCTTAAGCTAAAGTAAGTAATCTTTATTTTTGCCTCCCTGAAAAAGTTTATATAAAGTTACAAAAAGAAATTGACAGCCAGTTTGAAATTGAATTGCCATGATCTAGAGCAAACAATATCCTTACATGATATTATTCTACAATGTCATTTAATTTTTGATATTTCACAGCAAGCAGCATATTGTACAATTATCCCAAACAAAAATTCAAAACTAATTCTTTCAATGTTTGGCAGCAATTTTAAAAAAGACATGAAAGGATTTAATCTCTTTCAGATGGAATTAAGGTACTGGGAAGGCACTTGAGCATTCCATACTGGCCCCTCTCACCTTCTTTGCCAAGAGGGACCCTCTTCTCACAATCCAATTGCCCTCAGCTGTTGCCTGAGTTTTCTATTCACTCTGAGGTTGAAGCCTTGATGTGGTTGGTGTAATGGATCTGTCTCTCACCAAATGGTGTGAGCTGGGACCTCCCTGGAGAAGGAACCTGAATTCCCTGAGATATGTGATCAGTGCTGGAGCCTGCCAGCAAGCAAGGGGATCCCAAGGCAGGTGCTGGGTGTGAAGACCATGGGGGCTTAGGCTACCAAGGAGACAGAACTGAACTTCACAACACCATCCTTGGGCCCCAGAGGATGATTGGTAAGCCAGAGATGGGTAAGATTCTTCAGGGAAAGAGCAACCTAATACAAGCACCTTTGCAGAGGGGCCATGAGGAGAGAACTTGGGGGTCAACAGAGGTGGGGCACCAACCCTCCCCCCCCTCAACCTTTCAGGGGCCTGAACCCTCACTTGTTCTGAGTGTGGTTTCCTGACCCCATGACTATTTTTCTTCCCACACTCAGCACAGATTGGGACCCATGTAACAGACAGAGACTTGGCCCAGCTGAGATCTGGACCCAGGTAATAGAAACTTGCCGACAGCAGCTCCTGTATATCTAAATTCCACCCAGCACCAGGAATGCTCAGGGCCTACTCAAGAATGCAAATAAACCTTTCCTCTAATATTTACAGCGTAATCTAAGATTGTTGGCAGAGTATTAAATTTAACATTAAAAGAGTAATCAAGCTTTCAGATTAATTTAAATTGGCTAATTGAAATAAGTGAATACCTAAGAAAATTTAATTGTACTAGACAAGAAGTTGTTTATAAAGTATTAACTAAAATTTCTATTGGTAGTTCATCACATGGTAAAATTGCTTAACATGCAATGAACATAAAGCAGGCATATTTATGAGCAAAAAATTAAAATTTAAAGTTATCAAGATTGCATTAAAAAATTTTACAAAAGTCTCCTTTAATAAAAAAAAAAGGGAATAGTAGGATAATATCATGTAAGGATAAATATCCAGTAAGCAAATTACATCTTGAAAATTTTTACATTAGAAAATTAATTTTCATTTGTAATACTAACAGCAAGACACACATGTAAATCACATATGGTGTCAAAATAAGCCAAAGGAAAATCGGGTGGGCAAAAAGAAAAAGGGCCCCATGTCAATTTTATAGAAAATATTTCTTTATTAACTTTTGGTTGAACGTATGTTTATATACTTTCAGAAAACAACTCCAAGACCAAGTGGACTCCTGCAGCAGAGAGGAATTGACAGGTCTGTCCGACCATGAAGATAAGAGGAGAAACAATCCGGAAATGGAAGACATTGGTGACGCCTTGCCATGCTAGCAGTCAGCAGCTGTGCATTGCTACAGGATATCTAGAACCAAACCAGAGAGGGTTGAACCTGGATTGCCACTATTTGTCCACTATGCAGATACCATTGCTGACATGTACACATAGGAACTGTTTGACATTGAAACTGGGACTCTTAACTATTAGACATTGAAATTTAGACTCAAATATTTTTTGTTCTTATAGGTTTATTTCTAGCCTGCAGAGGCAAGATGTTTTCAAAGAAAAGAATCAGGGGGGGGGAAATACAGAAGCAAAGAAGCAATGAACAGACTATCATACTATAGCAGGAAGGCAGGGGAGGTTGCAAGGAGGTGGGGAGCTGTAAGAGATCAACCAAAGGACTTTTATGCATGTATATAAGCATAACTAATGGAACAAGACACTGGGTGTGGGGGAGACAGGTGAGGACATGTTTTGGGGATAGGGAAGGCCGGGGGGAGGTCAATAGGGGGGAAAAAAGGATTCATATGTACTACTATTTGTAATACTTTAAACAATAAAATAAATAAATAAATAAATAAATTTAAAAAGATAAACAAGATTGATGAACCTCTACTCAGGCTCACCAAGAAGCAAAGAGAGAGGATCCAAATAAACAAAATCAGAATGAAAGAAGTGAAGTACCAACTGATTCCACAGAAATACAAAAGATTATGAGAAAATACTATAAATAAATCTATTCCAACAAACTGGGCAATCTAGACAAAATGGACATATTCTTAGGAAAATAAAAGTTTCCAAAACTCCATCAGGAATAATAATAATAATAAAACCCCTGAATACTCTGATAACTACTGAAGAAAGTAAAGCAGTAATCAAAAATCATTCAGCAAAGAAAAGCCCGGAGCCAGTTGACTTTACAGGAGAATTCTATCAAACATTCAAAGAAGAATTAAAACCTAACCTTCTGAGGCTATTCCAAAAAATTCAAGATGAAGGCACACTTCCAAGCTCTTTCCATGAAGCCAGCATTACCTTAATTTTAAAACCAGAATGAGAACTATAGGCCAATATCTTTGATGACCATAGATGCTAAAATCGTCAATAAAATTCTAGTAAATAGGATCCAGATTACATTAGAAAGATCATACACCATGACCAAGTGGGATTTATCCCAGGAATGCAAGGATGGTACAATACCCACAAATCAATAAATGTGACACATCACATAAAAAACCTAAGAAACAAAAAATCACATAATCATATCAATTGATGCAGAAAAAGCATTTGACAAAATCCAACACCCTTTCCTGATAAAAATTCTTAGCAAAGTGGGAATAGAGGGATCATGCCTCAACATAATAAAAGCTTTACATGATAAACCCACAGCCAACATCATACTCAACAGTCAGAACTAACACCATTTCCCCTAAGAAGAGGAACAATACAGGGATGCCCTCTTTCACCACTTATGTTCATAAAAGGCATCCAAATAGGAAAAGAAGAAGTAAAATTGTCATTATTTGCAGATGATTTGATACTGTACATGGAAAACCCCAAAGACTTCCTGCAAAAACTACTAGACTTAATAAATGAATTTGGCAATATAGCAGGTTACAATATTAACACCTAGAAATCTATGGCCTTTTTATACATTAATAATGAATTCACAGAAAGAGAAACAACAAAATCAATTCCATTTACCATTGCACCAGAAAAAATTAAGATACCTAAAAACAAACAAACAAACAAAAAACAACAACAAAAAAACCTTAACTAAGGAGGTAAAAGACTTTTACTTGAAAAACTACAGGACATTGATAAAAGCAATAGAGGAAGACATAAATAAGTGGAAGAACATACTGTGTTCATGGATTGCTGGAATCAATATCATTAAAATGTCCATACTGCCCAAAGCAATTTAAATTCAATTCAATCCCCATTAAAAACCAATAGCATATTTCACAAACCTAGAATAAACTCTCCAAGAATTCATATGAAATAACAAAAGACCTTGAATAGCCACAGCAATTGTAAGAAAGAAGAACAAAGTTGGAGGAATCATAATACCAGATATTAAGCTATATTACCAAGTCATGGTTCTCAAAACTGCCTGGTACTGGCATAAGAACAGACATATAGATCAATGGAATAGAACAGAGATGCCAGAAATAGACCCAAACCATTATGCTCAATTAATATTTGACAAAGGAGGCAAGAACATACAGTGGAGTCAAGACAGTTTCTTCAATAAATGGTGCTGGGAAATTTGTTCAGATACAGGAAAAAAAAATGAAACTACATCACCAACTTGCACCATACACAAAAACAAACTCTATGTGGTTAAAGGACTTACGTGTAAAATGGAAACCATAAATATCTTAGAAGACTTCATAGGCAGCAAAAGATCAGAAATACACTGAGTGGCCAGATTATTATGATCTCTGAACACATAATAACCTGGCCACTCAGTGTATATCCTGTATAATAAAAGGCTAATATTCAAATTGTCCCCTCGAGCAGGAGTTTGACCAGCAGGCCAGCCGGCCAACTGCCCATGTCTCCTCGCCCTGGCCAGGCTGGCTGGACCCCATCCAGTATAACACTGAGTTCATAATAATCTGGCCACTCAGTGTATGTTGTGGCAATATCTTTACCAATATAGCTCCTAGGGCAATGGAAACTAAGAAGAAAATAAACAAATGGGACTACATCAAAATAAAAACCTTCCACACAGCAAAAGAAACCATTAACAAAACAAGAAAGCCCACTGCTTGAGAGAATACCTTTGCCAATGCTATTTGAGATAAGTGTTTAATCTCCAAATTTATAGGGAACTCATACAAATTAACAAATGCAAGATAAACAATTGAATAAAAAAAATGGGCAACGAACCTAAATAGATACTGTTTGAAAGAGGACATCAGAAGGCTGAGAGACATATGAAAACATGCCCAAGTCACTAGTCATCTGAGAGATGCAAATCAAAATAACCTCACACCTGTCAGAATGGCTATCATCAACAAAACAAACGACAAGTGCTGGCAAGGATGTATATAAAAAGGAACCCTCTTGCACTGCTAGTGGGAATGCAGACTGGTGCAGCCACTGTGGAGAACAGTATGGAATTTCCTCAAAATGTTAAAAATGGAACATCCATTTGACCCAGTAATCTCACTTCTAGGAATATATCCTAAGAAATTAGAAACACCAATCGGAAAGGATATATGCACCTCTATGTTCAAAGCAGCACAATTTAGCTAAGATTTGGAAATAGCCTAAATGCTCATCAGTAGATGAGTGGATTAGAAAACTATGGTACATCTACACAATAGAATACTATGCTATTGTAAAAATGAAGTTCTTACCATTTGCAACAGCATGGATGGAATTGGAGAGCATTATACTAAGTGAAATAAGCCAGTTGGAGAAAGATAAATATTACATGATCTTATTCATATGTGGGATATAATGATCAACATAAACTGATGAGCAAAAATAGATCCAGAGACAAGGTAGCACAGAACAAATCATCCAACCTCAGAAAAGAAAGAGGAAGAGAGGTTAGAGATCAACCAAAGGACTTGTATGCATGTATATTAGCTTAACCAATGGACACAGATCCTGGGGTGGTAGGGATTTGCCCAGGGGGGTAGGAGTGGCTAGGGGGGAGGTCAATCATGGAAAAAGGAGACATATGTAATACTTTAAACAATAAAAAAAGAAAAAATTGATGAGTGGATTAAAAGAAAAAGCTGTGATACATTTATATAATCGAATACTATTCACTGGAAAAAAGAAGAAAATCTTACCTTTCGCAACAGCATGGATGAGCCTAGAGATCACTATGCTAAGTGAAAAAAGCCAGTACCATATGATTTCACTTATATGTGGAATCCAATGAACAATAACACGTAACTAACAAAGTGGCAACTGTCTCATGGATTTAGAGAATAAACTGACATCTGGCAGAGGGGAGGTTTAGGGGTTGGTGAGAAAGGTAAGTTATTAAGCAAAGAAACAAAAGAGAAAGACTAAGGGACACAGATTGATGATTTCCAGAGGGAAGAAGTTGGGGGAAGGTAGAAGAAGGTAAAGGGAGGGTATATAGTGATGTAAGGAGACTGAACTTGGGGTGGTGAATACACAATACAGTGTTCAGATGATGTGTTGTAGAATTGTATACCTGAAAACTTATATAATTGTATTAACCAATGTCACACCAATAAATTCAATAAAAAATAACAATTAAAAATAAAGACAGCTTTAATCATGAAAAAATAAGAGAAATAATGAAAGGTTCTGTGTTCACTATATAGGTAGGTATTGCTAATTTAGGTGGGTCCTGCTTGTATAGGTGGATTCTGCCTCTTTGGTGGGTGTTGTGTGATATTGAGAGAAGAGAGATTTTCTAACATATTCTTGTCTTTTTCTCTTAACTTTACACACATCCTGATGAACCTATTGCCATCAAGTTAATCTTTCTAATCTATGTAAATAGTTCTTCTGCCATAAATGTCAAGTTTCTCTCCACTGGAATAGATAAAAGTAAATTTTAGAAGTGGAAGAGGTGCTCAAGATCAGATTATTCAATCCTGTTCTTACATTGAGGGGGAGGTTTTGGGATCTGGGGAGTTGCACCTATGACAGAGGCAGAATTTGTATCACCCTCTCTGACTTTAAGTCTACAGTGTGTGTTTTTTTTGTTGTTGTTGTTTTTTGTGTGTGTGGGTGTGTGTGTGTGTTTAGAAAAGAAATTATTGTATAGTTTTCTAGGAGTTTTAAAAATGTTGCAATTTTAGTTTTTACAACTATTTTTTTTCAGGCAGATAGTATTATATTCATTTTTATAAAGTAAAATGTTTATGAATTAACTTCATTTTGATGATTAAAGTGAGGTGTAGCAAAGTTTAGTAAGTTGAACAAGCTTACATTATGAGCAAACAATTAAAATTTTATTTTTATATAGGGCTCTTAAATTTCAAAGCCAGGGTTATTTCTTCATCAACCTTTCACTATTATTTCTCTACAAATCCAAATATCATTTGAGTATATAAAATGGATTTTATGTACCTTTTTATGTCACATAATACCTTGTGTAGATGGGTAATTAATGAATATTTACAGAGAAAGGAAGGAAGAGAGAGAGAGAGGAAAAAAGGGAGGGAAGAAGAGGGGGAAGGGAGAGGGAAATGGGGAATGGAAGAATGGAGTGAAGAAGAGAAGAAGGGAAGGATGGGGAAAGAAGAGAGGGATGGAGAGGAGGAATTAGATAAATGCTCAGGTCTCCTGACGTCAAAGCCATTATCCTCTCCACTATACAAAATGCTATCTTAAATATTATTGATCTGAATTAATGAAAGTATAAGATTACATTGAATTATCTTGATGTATTTCTGGTTTCCATCCTTCTTTTGTGTGAGGAAATATAAATATGTTGATTTAAAATAGTCTGTGTTTGTCAGTTAGTATGAGTTATGAGAGTTAATGCAAAATTTAACAAAGAAATTTATCTCACTGATTATATAGAAGTATATGAACTTAGAAATAATATTTATACAATGCAGATTATTTAAAATACCTACTGTCAATTTGGTCTGAGAATTGCCTGCCTTAACTAGTAGTGAAGTGTGTCACTACTAGTATATAAATATGAACTTTTTGCATGTTTTACCTTCAACAATCATTTATTTATTTCAGAAGTGAAACAATCATTTAAATTTATTTTAGATCTATAGAATTTTATGTTATTTAAATAATAGATCATTGGATTTGTATCTTTCTGCATTTATGGTTTTTGTTTACCTTACTGCAAAGAAGTTAGAGGAGGCTAATGAACATACTCAGAAAAATGGGCAAATGAATTGACTGTTCTGCATGAGGAGGTTCCCTTATCTAGTGATTTTTTAAAAATGTATTTTTTTTTTAATTTTAGAGAGGAAAGATGGGTAGAGAGAGAGAGATCAATGATGAGAGACAATCAACAATTGGCTGCATGTGCCCTGACTGGGAATTGAACCCTGACCTCCTAGTTCATAAGTTGATGCTCAACCACTGAGCAATGCTAGCTGGACTTTACCTAGTGATTTTCTAACAAGTACTAGAGACCTGGTGCACAAATTCATGCATGGGTGGGGTCCCTCCACCTGGCCAGCATTTTGGGCTGATTAGGGCCATCTTACCCAGTCCCGATTGAGGCCATTTGGGGCTGGTGGCCAGGGAGGGACTACAGGAGGGCCTGTGGGAGGGCTCCAGGGTAAGTCTGGTCTTGTCTTGTTCAATCCTAATCAGTCAGATCCCAGCAGCAAGTTAACCTGCTGGTTGGAACATCTGCCCTCTGATGGTCAGTACACATCATAGTGATCAGTCAGTCAACTGCTTGGTCAGATACTTAGCATATTAAGCTTTTATATACATAGATTGTAAATCATGGTGTGGAATTCTCTGCATGCACTTTCCCTCCAACTCCTGGTCTTGGAGACCTCATGTCCTTCCAAGGCCCTGCTCACCTTCTTCAGTTGCAACACAAAGTTAATTTTATCGTATGTGTGTGGAAACCATTTGCAGGCTCCATGGGTGTCTTTGCTTCACTGCAGTTCTTATTATCCAACATAAGGAGAGACACCCTCATTATCAGGTAACACCATTGTGGTAAGACACCTGCTCAGCCTAACACAGTGGTTTTAAATAGGCCATGGGTCACCCTAGAATCTAGGGCCCAGATGGTTTTACTCATTGGATAGAGACACAGCCTATGGACTGAAGGGTCCTAGGTTCAATTCCAGTCAAGGGCACATTCCTGGGTTGTGGGAGGCAGCAGATTGATTCTCTCTCATCATTGATATTTCTATCTCTCTCCTCCTCTGCTTTCCTCTCTGAAATCAATAAAATATATTAACAAAAATAAAAATAAATAGGCCACGAATCTAACATTGCTGCTCTCCATCCATCCAGTCCCCTCAAACCCTCTTTTGCCTTTTCCCTGCTACACACATACACTCTGTTGGAGTCTATAAAATAGGGTCAGAATTTCTACTTCAACCAAGGGCAATGCTTCCACACAGCCCTTCTTCCCCACTCCTCTCTGCCCAAGTCCTTGGGGTCTCTCCATCCCTCCTCTCCATCTAACTTAGTGGTCCCTGCTCTGCCCCCTCCTCCAGAGACTTCCTATTTGCAGCCTTCCTCTTTCTCCTCTGGAGGCAGAACTTCACAAAGGCTGTATGGGGGGATAGTGTGATGTTATGCAGGGCAGGGTGGGGTTGTGTGGGGTAGGGTGAGCCTCTGCTAGCAAGCCCAGGTGGGGCCTAAAAGGAGAGCTGGGGTGACGGGTCATGAGGAGAGAGGGAGGGATGTGAAGCCTTTCCTATTAGAGAGGCACCAGGCTCCTTAGCTGCCCCTACAGAGCAGCTTTTCCAGGCCCCTGCGCAGCTGTCACCTTCTTTCCCTCGCTGACTCTTGCTTCCTTTCAAGTTTTGGAGTCGGTTTCTCTGACTCAGCCCTAACCTTCTCTCTGCTGTGTCCCCAGGAGCCTGAGGCTGCCCCCTGGCTTTGGGCAGGTGCACCTGGCCTGCTCCCCTCCCCCCCACCCATAATGGTGCTACCCACTTTACTGGAGTAGTTAGTGAAACTTAACAAATAAAAAGAAACAGCTCTGAAGATTATAAATTGCACACTTTGAGTACCACAGGCTGCAGTGAGTTGTGTAGTCTTGGCTCTCAGATCACGTGTAGCAGCCTCCCATGCCACCCAGTCCCTCCTGGCTCTCCCAGCCTCTCCTGCCCCCTCACCCCTCGCCCTCCACACCTGTCTCTGCCAGGGGCTTGGGCCAAACCCTGGGAGTTTCCTGACTGCTCTCACCTCACACATCACTTTCCAGTCCAGTCCACCTGTGCCGACAGCAAGCTAACCTACCGGTGGGAGCATCTGCCCCTGGTGGTGAGTTCATATAGTGATTGGTTGAGTGGTCGAACTCCCAGCAGAACTTCTGGTAGAGGGGACAATTTGCATATTAAGCTTTTATTTTTTAGGATACCTTGCACTTGCAGGTGACCATTGGGGAGTCTGTGTTTAATAAACATTCACTCCATTTCCCTGCACTATTGGGACTGAGGAATGGCTCCCGAGGTAAGCAGGGCACATTATGTGTTGGCATGGCTACACAGAGAGAGTTTGCTGAATTAAAAAGGAATTATGAACATGATGAGAAAATTGGACCCCAGAATAATATTTTCTTTTTAAAAAGTTTTTTTATCCAGGTGCTGAACTGCAAAGTGCTTTGTCTTTTGTATATTTTCATAAGTTAAAAAGTATATAAATGTAGAAACTTTTGACCAGGAATTATAAATGAGAAGGACTTTGTGGGATAACATTGTCAGTGGAAAAAACTAATGATGCCATTTTAAAAATGACATTGAAAGCCCAAAATGTTGCCAGGAATTTGACAATGGAGACTGATGTGGTACCCTCTTTTGACTTGTATGAAAGCCTAGAGCATCCGTCAGCCACAGGATCTCCATTGTACACTGGTGGAGATTGGTTTCAATGTTTCTGAACCCTCTAGTAGAGAAAGAGAGGTTTGAGCCAATGCACTTAATTCTGATCTACTGATGAGATAAGACTTACTTGAATGAGTGACTTATACGGTGGTTTTAAAAACAGAGGTGCATCTCTTGGCATTTGAATGTTTTTATAAGCAATTGTTGCTTTCTGTGATTGAAATAAGTTAAATTGTCCAGGCACATAAAACCATCTAGACCACACTCCATGGTACTTATGCTCTTATGGATTACTAGAGTCCCAGTGCATGAATTCGTGCACAGATGGGGTCTTGCCGACCGCCCTGATGGGGGTCTATTAGGGCCAGGCCTGCAGGGGGGAGGGGATGCAGGAGGTTGGCTGGCCATCCCTGCCCCTGATTTAGGGCAGGGCCAGCTGGGGGAGGGGCTTTGGGTTCTTGTCCAGCTGGCCCTGCTTGCAATTGGGGGGTGGGGGCTGGTCACGGTTCAGGTCAGCCAGGAGGAGGTGCCGTGGAAGATTTGTGGGGGCAATTGGAGCTTCAATCGGGCCAGTTGGCTGCCACAATGCACGTCATAGCAACATCGTTCTGGTCGTTCCGTGATTACAGTCACTTGGCATATATATATATATATATATATATATATATATATATATCAGAGGTCCAGCATGCAAAATTGCATAAGACCCAGATAGGCTGTGCTGCTACAGTACCCCAGACCTGCCACTCTACTGCAGGATTCCAGAGCTACCACTCCTCCTCAGGACCGCAGACCCATTGCACTGCAAGACCCATCAATGCACCTCCTGGTGACCAGTCATTTGATTGTTGCGGCATTATGGCGTTACAGTCACTGGTTTTTTATAATATAGATGCATTTCTAATCATTCACTTGTTCCTGCTTTGTGCCAGGCTGTTGCAATACTTTGATTGTTTCAATACTAAGATCCCAGTATGGACAATCTCCTGGTCTGAAAATACTCATCTTCCTACTGAGACCTGTTTCATAAATGAGTATATGGGCAATTTGGTTTTGGTGTTTCTGCCTCCTTCCCTTTTGTGAAATCTTCCTTTCCTTTTTTTAAATCAGTTTTTTATTTTTTTTAATATTATTTTTAATTAAAGTTAATATTTAATATTATTTTGTATTAATTTCAGGTGTACAGCAAAATTGATAGACAATCATGTAATTTAAAAAATGTTTTCCCTAATATTTTCAGTACCTACTGAAAATACATAGTTATTACAATATCATTGACTATATTCCCTATGTTGTACTTTTCATCCCTGTGACTATTTTGTAACTACCGTTTTGTACTTCTTAATCCCTTCATCTTTTCCACCCAAACCCTCAACCCTCCTCTTTGGCAATCCTCAGTATCTATGAGTCTGTTTCAATTTCATTAGTTCATTTATTTTTTCTCTAGATTCCATATATAAGTAAAATCATATGGTATTTATCTTTCTCTGTCTAGCATTTCACTTAGTGTAATACCCTCTAGGTTATCCATGCTGCTGTAATTGGTAAGATTTCGTTTTTTATTGCTGATTGATATTCCATTATATATATACATACATACATACATACCATCACCACCACATTTTATCCACTCATCTATTGATGGGCACTTGGGTTGCTTCCATATCTTGGCTATTTTATATAATAAAAAGCTAATATGCAAATCGACAGAACAGTAGAACGACTGGTTGCTATAATGCACACTGACCACCAGGGGGCAGATGCTTAACAGAGGCTCTGCCCTCTAGTGGTCATTACCCTCCCACAGGCTCATGGCTAGTAAGCGCAGTGGCAGGAGCCTCTCCTGCTTCCGTGGCAGCACTAGGGATGTCTGACTAAAGACAGACTGAGAGAGGGTGCAGGCCAGGCTGAGGGACCCCCCTACCCTGAGTGCACAAATTTTATGCACCAGGCCTCTAGTTATAAATAACATTGCAATGAACACAGGAGTGCATGTATTCTTTAGAATTAGTGTTTTGTGTTTCCTAGAATAAATACCCAGAAATGGAATTGCTGGGTCATAAGGAAGTTCCATTTTTTATTTTTTGAAGATTCTCACATTTTCCATAGTGACTGCACCAATCTATATTTCTACCAACAGTGCATGAAGGTTCGCTTTTCTCTACAATCTTGTCAGCACTTGTTGTTTGTTGATTTAATGTGATAGCTACTCTGACAGGTGTAATGTGATATCTCATAGTGATTTTAATTTGCATCTCTCTGACAATTTGTGACATTGAGCATTTTTCATTGGCCGGCCATCTGTAGCTGAGTCTTGACTGCTGTTGGTCCACCCATAGGTGAGGTTGGCTTTCAGGGTGGGTGATTGTGAGGGTTTACCTTGACCATATTGTACAAGCTACTGCATGGGGCCAACCCCATGAAGTGGAATTTGCCCCAGTAGAGTCTGATACCTGTGGAAATATTCCTTTGTGTGTGTTGTTTGTGAAGCTAATTGCATCATGCTCTGATGTGATCTGAATCCTGCCACCAACTATATTGGTTCTGGGGCTTTTTGGGAGGGACTCCAGTTCAGGTCAATGTCAGGTGCTACCTGTGACCCACTCTGGGATAACTGTTTGGAAGTACAAAGTGATTTGTAGTTTGTGACTGTTTTTGCTGGGTCTGGGGTATGCATATGAGGGGCAGAGCTGCCCACCACTTTCTTTTTTCTCTTTCTTAAATATTTTTATTGATTTCAGAAAGGAAGGGAGAGGGAAAAGATGGAAACATCAATGATGAAAGAGAATCATTGATCGGTTGCTTCCTGCAGGCCCCCCTAATAGAGATAGAGCCTGTACCCTGGGCATGTTCCCTTGACTGGAATCGAACCTGAGACCCTTCAGTCCATAGGCTCATGCTCTATCCACTGGAGCCAAACCAGCTATGACCAAGGCCTTTTATCACCAGCACTGAGTTCAGGTGTAAATTAGCAAAAGGCTCACATATCCAAGATCTGCCTCCACCTGCTAGTTGCCTGTTAGGTGCTGTCACTGATAAAGCCTCTGATGGTACATGAGTTGCATGGTGTGTTTTCTCAGTGAATCACCAGGTAGGAGTGAATGGTATTCATCAGATTGGTATAGATTAAACTTGGCACTAGTGTTGAGTCTGAGGCCACTCAGCAAAAGTCCCAAGGTACACCGCGGTCAGCACCACTATCTGGTGCTTGCAGAACTTTGTGGTAGAGAAGGGTTTGGGGGAGTCATCAAGGAGAGGTCAACAGAATTCACCGGGCCCAAATACACCAAGATTTGGAGGTGTGAAGGGAAGACTCTGCAGAAGAACAAAGGCACTGGTCAGGTATGCAAGGGGAAATAGCCCCTATCCTAGAACCACACAACTCAGTCTCTCCTTGAGTCTGCCATGACCTCCTCAAGAACCAACCAAGAAAGTATACAATTCAGGTGAAAGCTGGCCCCAATCAGGTGACTCCTGTGCAGGAAGCGAACTTTGAAGGACCAGATCACCATGAGTTGGGAGAGGCTAGTAGATCTCCTCAGGTGAGAAAGCACCAGTCAGGCATGTCAGGAGCAAGTTTTTGAAATGGTCCACACCCCAGAATCACACAACTCAATCTCTGACATCCCCCAAATCAACTTGGTCTTCCTCAAGAGCTTTCCACAGAATCTATTCCATGGACGCAGGCAGCTGACTTCTTTATAGGGCATGAGGTGGCAGGATAAGGGTACAGGGAGTCAGAAGGGGGGGCTGTGCTATCTTCACAGGCTCATGCCATAAGGAGGGGAGTGCTAGACCCTGAAAATGTGTCATCTGTGTAATGTGGCAGAGATTTAGCTCAGGAACTCTGGTGGCTGTCCCTTCCCTAGAGCTACACAACTCAGTCTTTCCTTACAGGACTTTCAGCTGCTCTGTCTTCCTTCTGCTGGAAACCAGAGTGAGTGGCTGTGGATAAGAGGGCTTTTAAGAGCACTTCTGGGTTTCTAGCTAATTTCTGTCTCTCCCTGGAGGACAAAGTCCCACAGATTTTCATAGCCAGATGTTATATAGGCTCCTCTTACTAGCTCTCCTTTTCTGGGTGGGGAATCTCAGTGCTGGGCTGAGATCCCTTGCTTCTTAGTGGTGGGGGAGGGAAGATGGGGGAGGCTTTGCAGCTGAGAAAAGCCTCTGGATTTTTTTTTCTTTATTTGTTGATTAAGGTATTACATATGTGTGATTATCTCCCCATTGTCCCCCTCACTCACTCATGACCTCACCCCTTTGGTGTCTGTGCTCATTGGTTATGCTTTTTTTTTAAATTTTTTTTCTTGTTATTAATTTTTATTATTTTTTTATACATATCTCTCCATGTCCCCCCTCCCTCCCAGGCATACCCCAACCCCCCAGTGTCTGTGATCATTATATGCATGCATACAAGTCCTTTGATTGATCACTTATTTACCTCACCTAACTTTAATCTTTCTGCTGTAATTTCACAGTCTGTTTGATGCTTTATGATTTTTGTCCCCCTGAGAATTATCAGTCTACTCCCTTTCTGTGCTCCTGATTCTATTATATTCACCAGTTTATTCTGTTGATCAAATTTTTAATTCACTTAATTTTTAGATTCACTTGTTGATAGATATGTATTTGTTGTTCATAATTTTTTGGCTTTTACCTTTTTCTTCTTCCTCTTCTAAAAGAGTACCTTTCAGCATTTCATATAATACTGGTTTGGAGTTGATGAACTCCTTTAGCTTTTTCTTCTCTGTGAAGCTCTTTATCTGCCCTTCAATTCTGAATGATAGCTTTGCTGGATAGATTATTCTTGGTTGTAGGTTCTTGCTATTCATCACATTGAATATTTCTTGCCACTCCCGTCTGGCCTGCATCGTTTCTGTTGAGAAATCAGCTGACAGTCGTATGGGTGCTCCCTTGTAGGTAATGAACTGTTTTTCTCTTGCTGCTTTTAATATTCTCTCTTTGACTTTTGCTTTTGGTATTTTAATTATGATGTGTCTTGGTGTAGTCCTCTTTGGATTCCTTTTATTTGGGGTCCTGTGTGCTTCCTGGACTTGTAAGTCTATTTCTTTTACCAGATGTGGGAAGTTTTCAGTATCTTGCTCTCTCTTCTTCTGGCACCCCCACAATTCTGATGTTGGTACGCTTGAAGCTGTCCCAGAGGCTCCTTACATTATCTTCACATTTTTGGATTCTTTTCTCTTCTTGCTTTTCCAGTTGAATGTTTTCTGCTTCTTTATATTTCAAATTTTTGACTTGATTCTTGCCATCCTCTAGTCTGCTGTTAGGACTCTGTATAATATTTTTTATTTCAGTCAGTGTCTCTAGTATATCCTTTTTCATCTCCTCTTGGGTCTCACTAAATTTATCCAACTTTTCTAGCATATTCTTGAAAAACCTTATAAGCGTGGTTTTGAACTCTATATCCAGTCATTTTTTTCCCCTCCATTTCTTTTGTTTGTGATCCCTTCCTTTGTCTCAGCATTTTAACTATGTCAGGGAAACTTCTGTGTTGAATTCAGCTTTATGATACCAGACTTGCAAAACCGAAGAAGCCTCTGTTGAGTTTGGGATGGGTGGAGTCTCAGGGCTTAAGGGACCGCCTTGCCTTCCAGCGGCCCCGCCCTCCAAAGCCCCTGAGTCTCACATGACTGGGTAATCTCTGGAGCAGTCCTTGTGCCCGAGTGCCTGCAGTGCCTCTAGACCGCTGCCCCTCCAGCTCCCCTGTGCACCAGGACCACACGACACTAGGTCGCCAGGTTTTCGCCCAAAACAGGGGCTTAGTGGAGTCAGAAGTGGCACAGTTGGGAGGGTCTGTCTCCTGCCCAGTCGCGAAAACCAGCGGCACAATCAGCAATCTGTCCTGTGCACAGTGCTGTGCATACCACCAGGCCTTTGATCTTTTGGGACTCCCCTAAATTTCCGTGCACTTCTCCCTTTTCACAATCCAAACTCCCCCCTTATGAGTTTCAGCTGGATCTGGGGTTTAGTGTCGTAAGATAAGGGGCTCAATGCCTTTGAGAGTCTCTGTTTCCCTCCCGCCAGAGAAAGCCAGCCAGGCACTCGGGCACCCGCTCTCTCCATGCGCGCATCTCCGTACCTCAGCTTTTTACAGCTCCTCTGGGTTTCTGTGAGCCCCTCTCTTTCCCTCTAGTTGTAGAACTTCCACTCAGCCAGCTTTCCTGTGGTTCTGGATGATGTCCGTTCTGTCTTTTAGTTGTAGTTTTGAAATTGTTGTGCGAGGCAGCAGTGTAGGTGTTTACCTATGCCGCCATCTTGGATTCCTCTCTGGTTATGCTTATATGCATGCATACAAGTCCTTTGGTTGATCTCTCCCTCTTACCCCCACCCTTCTCTACCTTCCCTCTGAGGTTTGAGCATCTGATCAATGCTTCTCTGTCTCTAGATCTGTTTTTGTTAATCAATTTATGTTGTTCATTATATTCCAAAAATAAATGAGATCATGTGATATTTATCTTTCTCTGACTGACTTATTTCACTTAGCATAATGCTTTCCAGATCCATCCATGCTGTTGCAAATGGTAGGAGTTCCTTCCTTTTTACAGCAGCGCAGTATTCCTATGTGTAGATGTACCAGTTTTTTTAATCCACTCGTTTGCTGATGGGCACTTAATCCTTCTGGATTTTCAAACACCACGTGTGGGTATGGGACCAGCCCTTTTCATGTCTATGCCCTTTTTATCAGTCTTAATGTGACTTCTTCTATAAATCCTTGTTTTTAAGACATCTGTCAGGTTGATTGTTCTATATTTTAGTTGTAATTTCAGTTTGGTCCTAGAAGGAAGTGAGTGTAACTTCCACCTACTTCAGTGCTGCCATTTTGGATCTTCTCTTCCCTCTCTTTTTGATACTTTCTTTAGTTATCCAGGTTGCCATATTCCAGAGCTGTTTCCTTCTCCTGGCTTGGTAAATGATTCATGCTCCTGGTCCCCATTTCTTCCAGAATGTAATCTTATCCTGATATTCCACTTTCTAAGAGTCACACTTTCTTCCAGTGGTGGTAGGTTAGAGTAGGGTCATAAGATAAACCAATTCCTACCAATGTTTTCACTAGCTAATACATTACTTTTTTACTAATACTAAGGACTTTGGAGAACTGACATGTGGAATTTAAACTTACAATGTTTTCAGTTATTTTTTAAATATAATTTATTTTTTATTTAGAAAGTAATAAACTTTCATTTTAATTTTGTTTTAAAATTCTCATGTTCCCAGCCTCAGGGTATGAGAAATTTTAAGTAGTTTGTATGACCTATGCCACTAGGATCTTACTTTCTTTCTTAGGTACTGCATGGGAAGTATAGAACCCAGGCACTTTCCTTCTGTTCCCAATCTGAACAAATTTCAATTCCTTTGTTCCTTATCTCTAAAATCATTTACTTCTCTTCATTCACATAAAATACTTAATGCTAATATGTCAGGGGATTAATATTTTTACAAAGTTGGCTTTAAAAAAATGATGGAGGCAAGAAATGATAAAGTTGATTGCCTGCTTGAAATAAGAGATAAAGGAGAAATAGTAAAACAATCACATGTTACTATTCAATAAATTGCCTGGGTGCATCAGTTTTTTTCATCCATCAGATACCATTTTTTTTTCTTTCATTATTGTACATTTTTAAAAGCACAGAAAGACAGGTTACAAAAATAACACAATATTTATAATATTATAGCAGTAAAAGTATAATATAGATTAATAAATGAATGTATAAGTACACACATTTTTAAGTAAATAGAATTATATTACAGATGCAATGGTACAATGGTAAAATCATTGAATTTATTTTTAATTAAAGATAAAAGGAAATAATTAAATAAAATGTTGAACTTCAAAAAACAATTTTTTACTTTGGCAATATTAGTTACTAAAAGATCACTTTATATTCAATGAAGGAATTTTAGAAAAAAATTTAAAGAGTTAGAGCTGTTAAAAACAAACAAACATGTGTTTTAATTTAAAATAAAACAAATAGCAGTCCAGCTCTAAAAGAAGAGGGCATCAGCAATCTCTTACCCCCCTACCCCTACATCCTGATATGTATTATTACTTTTATATGTATTAATATAATACTTTTATATTACTCAAATATATAACATTCACATTCTTTAATTCTCACTGAGCGTTTACCTTTTTATTGAACTCTTTCTTCTTGGCTTTCTTATTTTCAATTCATCTTTGAATTGTCTGAATTTGAATGTTTGACAGTTCTTTCAACAACAGCTCATGGGTAATGTAGTCCTTCAATTTTCTTGTTTTTAAGAATGCCTGCCTTTACAAATGGCCAACAGATATATGAAAATACTCAACTTTATAGCTATTAGGCAAATGCAAATCAAAATCACAATGAGATACCACCTCACATCTATTAGGATATCTATTATCAACAATAGAAGTAACAGCAAGTGTGGGAAAGGTTGTGGAAAAAAAGAAACCCTAATTCACTGTTTGTGGAAATATAAACTGGCTTAGCACTATGGAAAACAGTATGATAATTCCTCCAAAAATTAAGAACAGAGTTACCATATGACTCAGAAATTTCTCTTCTGAGTATCTATTTGAAAATTTTGAAAACATTTAATCATATAGATATATGTACTCCTACATTCATTGCAGCATTATTCATGGTATGCAAGACCTGGAGACAACCTAAGGGTCCTTCAGTAGTTGATTGTATAAATAAGATGTGGTACATATATACAATGGAATACTACTCAGCTAGAAGAAAAGATAAAATACTGCAATTTATGGCAACATGGATGGATCTTGAGAATATCATGCTAACTAAAACAAGTTATGTGAAAAAAGTTAAGAACCATTTGATTTCACTAATATCCTATCCAATAAAGTGGGAATATGCTAATGAACCCTCATGCCATCACAAAGATGGCAACGCCCACAGACAAATAAGGAGGGGATATGTTAATTGACTGTCCCATCCTCAAATATGGCAGTGCCTATAGCCACAAGATGGTGGTGTCCAGTCCCCTCAGCCCTGCTGGGGTGGGAAGGCACATGGCAAGGGGTGGGCCCAGCCACTCCATGCCTGCATCTGGAGTCCACAAGTCCCCTCATCCCTGCCCCCCTGACCAGGGCTGGCCTGAGGCTCAGACAAGTTTCAGATGGTGGCTTCCCAGCCACCCAGGGCCATGTGAGGTGCAGGTAACCAGCGCCAGCTAAGGCTTGTGTTGCAGCAGTGCAGCAGCAGAGGTGTGATGAGGGCATCAACTTCCCCTGATCACTGATCACCTCCTGCTCCTGAGGAGTTCCAGACTGTGAGAGGGGGAAGGTAGGGCTGAGAGACCCCCGTCCAGTGCATGTATTTTCATGTACTGGGCCTCTAGCATGGGATATAAAACTGAAAGCAATGAGTAAACAAACAAGACAGACAAACTTGGAGAAAGTGGTGGGGCGTAGAAGAGGAAAAACAGGTTAAATACATGCTGAATGAATGACACTTTGGTTGTTGCATGCAATGAAATATATAGATGATATATCATAGAAATTATATACTTGAAACCTATATAATATTATTAACCAATGTCACCCCAATAAATTTAATAAAATAAAGAAAAATAATGTTTACTTTTCCCCCTTATTTTTGAATAACATCCTGAATTGGCAGAGTTTTCTTTTTTATTTGTTTGTTTACTTATTTATTTTTATTTTTTTAAATTTATTTATTGATTATGTGTTATATATGTGTCCTTATTTCCCCATTATCTCTCTCTACACCCTCATACACTCACCCTCCTGTTGTCTGCGTCCATTGGTTAGGCTTATATGCATGCATACAAGTCCTTTGGTTGATCTGTTCTCCTTACCCCAACCCTTCCCTACCTTCCCTCTGACTTTTAACAGTCTGATTAATGTTTCTCTATCTCTGGATCTATTTTTGTTCATCAGTTTATGTTTTTAATTATATTGCATAAATGAATGATATCATGTAATATTTATCTTTCTCTGCTTGGCTTATTTCATGTAGCATAATGCTTTCCAGTTCCATTCATGCTATTGCAAATGGTAAGAACTTCTTTTTTACTGCAGCTTAGTATTCCATTGTGTAGATGTATGACAGTTTTTTAATCCACTCATCTGCTGATGGGCACTTAAGCTATTTCCAAATCTTAGATATTGTAAATTGTGCTGCTATGAACATAGCGGTGCATATATCCTTTTTTTAAAATATATTTTATTTATTTTTTACAGAGAGGAAGGGAGAGAGATAGAAAGTCAGAAACATCAATGAGAGAGAGACATTGATCAGTTGCCTCCTGCACGCCCCACAGTGGAGATGTGCCCACAAGCAAGGTACATGCCCCCAAATGGAATCGAACCTGGGACCTTTCAGTCCACAGGCCGAAGCTCTATCCACTGAGCCAAACCGGTCTCGGCCATATATCCTTTCTGATTGGTGTTTCTAGTTTCTGGGGATATATTCCTAGAAGTGGGATCACTGGGTCAAATGGGAATTCCATTTTTAGTTTTTTGAGGAAACTCCATACTGTTCTTTACACCAGTCTGAATTCCCACTAGCAGTGCAAAGTGTTTCTTTTTTTCTTCATCCTCTCCAGCACTTGTCCTTTGTTGATTTGTTGATGATAGCCATTCTCACAGATGTGAGATGGTACTTCATTGTCGTTTTGATTTGCATCTCTCAGATGATTAGTGACTTTGAGCATGTTTTAATATGCCTCTTGGCCTTCCTTCTCTCTTCTTTTGAAAAGTATCTATTTAGGTCCATTGCCCATTTTCTGATTGGGTTGTTTATCTTCCTTTTGTTAAGTTGTATGAGTTTCCTGTAAATGTTGGAGATTAAACACTTATTGGTGATGACATTGGCAAATATGTTCTCCCATGCAGTGGGCTTTCTTGTTGTTTTGTTGATGGTTTCTTTTGCTGTGCAAAAGCTTTTTGCTTATTTTCTCTTTAGTTTCCATTGCCCTAGGAACAGAATCAGTGAAGAAATTGCTTTGGCAAATGCCTGAGATTTTCCTGCCTATGGATTCCTCTAGTATTTTTATGGTTTCCAATCTTAAGTCCTTTATCCATTTTGAGTTTATGTTTGTGTATGGTGTAAGCTGGTGGTGTTTCATTTTTTTTTGCATGTATCTGACCAATTTTCTCAACACCATTTATTGAAGAGACTATCTTGAGTCATATGTATGTTCATGCCTCATTTGTTAAATATTAATTGGGCATAGTGGCTTGGGTCGATTTCTGGGTTCTCCATTCTATTCCATTTATCTATATGTCTGTTCTTGTGCCAGTATCAGGCTGTTTTGAGAATAGTGGCTTGGTAATACAGCTTAAAATCTGGTATTGAGATCCCACCTACTTTGTTTTTTTTTCTCAGAATTTTTGCAGCTATTCGGGGTCTTTTTTAGTTTCAGATCAATTTTTGGAAAGTTTGTTCTAGGTCTGCAAATATGCCATTGGTATTTTAACGGGGAGTGCATTAAATCTATAGATTGCTTTGGGTAGTATGGAAATTTTAATGAGGTTGATTCTACCAATCCATGAACATGGTATGTTCTTCCATTTGTTTATGTCTTTTTCTATCTCTTTTTTCAGTGTCCTGTAGTTTTCTGCATATAGGTCTTTTATGTTCTTAGTTAAGTTTATTCCTAGGTATCATTATTTTTTTGTATGTTCATAAATGGGATTGCTTTTTTAGACTCCCTTTTTGTAAGTTCATTATTAGTGTATAGAAATGCCACAGATTTTTTTTTGGCATTAATTTTGTATGCTGCTATATGTCAATTTCATTTATTAAGTCTAATAATTTTCTGATGGAGTCTTTAGGGGTTTCTATGTACAATATCATGTCATCTGCGAATAAGGACAGGTTTACTTCTTCTTTTCCAATTTAGATGCCTTTTATTTCTTTTTGTATGATAGCAATGGCTAGTACTTCCAGTACTATGTTGAACAGGAGTGGTGAGAGTAGGCATCCCTATCTTGGTCCTGTTCTTATAGGAAATGGTTTTAGTTTTTGTGCATTTTGTATGATGATGGCTGTAGGTTTGTTATATAGATATGGCTTTTATTATGTTGAGGTATGATCCTTCTATTCGTATCTTGCTGAGAGATTTTATCAAGAAGGAGTGTTGGGGGGAGAAACCATGAATGTGACATAAGTAAACACCTAAACTGCTGCCTCATACAACAATTTCAAAACTACAACTAAAAGACAGAAGAAACATCATCTAAAATAACAGGAAAGTTGGCTGAGTGAAAATTCTAGAACTAGAAGGAAAGAGAGGGGTTCCCAGAGACTCAGAGAAGCTGCAAAAAGCTGAGGTACGGAGATGCGCAAGTGGAGAGAGCAGGCGATGGTGTGCCTGGCTGGCTTCATCTGGCGGGAGGGAGACGGAGAGTCACAACATCACCAAACCCCTTATCTTACTGCATTGAACCTCAGCTTCGAGCGAGACTCATACAGGGTGAGTCTGGATGGTGAAAAGGGAAGAACGTATGGAAATTTAGGGGAGCCGATGTCGGAAACCAAACATTGTTCTTACTAAATGGATGTAAATGGGAGGCCAGAAGGCTGGTCAACCTTAACTGCTCTGAAAGGTCAGAGCTAATCACTCACTGTTTAGTTGAAACATTGTTGGCTGAAGCAACCTCTACCTGTTTGTTTCATGTTAATTTCTGCTTTGTTATTTCCTGCCTAATGGCTAGGGGTGTTTCCCAAAGCCTTAATAAAAGGGAGAAAAAGGCCAGAGCAAGTGGCAGTCCTTTCCACTAGAGGAAGGCTCCCGCCTGGCCCCCCAATATCACCAAATTAATGTTTTCTAGTCTCTCATTTCATTTGCATGTGGCCTCCTTCAGAACCCAAACCCTGAACTGGGAACCCTGAACCATGCGGGAGGTGGAAAGAGGTTCCCACAAGTTGTGAAAAGGGAGAAGTCTGGGGTGTGCAAGCCAATGTGCACAGAGAGGACTGACTGATGATTGTGCCACTGGCTCTCTCTGGTGGGCAGGAGACAGAGCCTCCCAACTGTGCCACTTCTAATTGCATTGAACCCCAGTTTCAGGAGAGACTCTGGGGACCCAGAATCATACGGGTCCCAGAGCACAAGGGAACCGGAAAGGCAGAGGTCTAGAGGCACCCGCACATGCACACAGAAAGTGCCACAGCGATTACTGAGAGACACTTGAGACCCAGCGGCAGTGTAGAGTGGGACTGACTGGAAGCCAAGGCTGTCTCTGCTCAGCCCTGATACTCTACCCCATCCAAGCTGAACAGAGAGGCTTTTGCAATTTTGAAAGTCTTGCATCATAAGGCTGATTCCAGCGAAGAAGTTCTCCCGGCATGGTGAAAATGTCAAGACAAAGGAACAGACCACAAACAAAATAAATGGGGGAAAACAAATGACTGGATATAGAATTCAAAACCACGCTTATAAGGTTTTTCAAGAATTTCTTAGTAAAGATGAATAAATTTAGCAAGACCCAAGAGGAGATGAAAAAGGACCAACTAGAAATTAAATATACACTGACTGAAATAAAAAATATTATACACAAATCTAACAGCAGACTAGAGGAAGGCAAGAATAAAGTCAAAAACTTGAAATACAAAGAAGCATAAAACACTCAACTAGAAAAGCAAAAAGAAAGAAGAATTAAAAAATGTAAAGATAGTGTAAGGCACCTCTGGGACAACTTCAAGCATACGAACGTCAGAATTGTGGGGGTGCCAGAAGAAGAAAGATATAATGGAAACCTATTTGAAGAAATAATGACTGAAAACTTCCCACATCTGGTGAAAGAAATCAACTTACAAGTCCAGGAAACACACAGAACCCCAAATAAAAGGAATCCAAAGAGGACCACACCAAGGCACATCATAATTAAAATACCAAGAGCAAAAGACAAAGAAAATATTAAAAGCAGCAAGAGAAAAACATTACCTATAAGGGAGCACCCATTCGATTGTCAGCTGATTTCTCAACAGAAATTATGCAGGCCAGACGGGAGTGGCAAGAAATATTCAAAGTGATGAATAGCAAGAACCTACAACTCTACCCAGCAAAGCTATCATTCAGAATTGGACAAAGAGCTTTACAGATAAGAACAAGCTAAAGGAGTTCATCAACACCAAACCAGTATTATATGAAATGCTGAAAGGTACTCTTTAGGAAGAGGAAGAAGAAAAAAGTAAAGATAAAAATCATGAAAAACAAATACATATCTACCTGCCCCCACATTGTCCTCATCCATAGGTGTATGATTATTGTCCAGTCTCTCCCTGCAATTATGATAATTATTCAAACATTTCTTTTATGCCACTATTTCTATTTTCAAAACTATTTTGCTTTTTCTTAAGTTATTTATAAACCTGTACTATACTATTTTGTTTTTCAATTTGTCTTCAGTGTCAAAGTATTATTTCTTTCATAGTCTATTATTTAGTTTCTAATTATAAGCTTTGTTTATTATAATCATGTTCTATATATAACATCAAGTATTTGTGAGCAAATATATTTTGTTTCTTAAATTATTATTTCTTCCAGATTGTGTTACTTGTTTTTTTTCCCTGGTGTTTTTGTATATTTGTTGTTGTTGTTGTTTGCCTGGTGCTTCTTTTTATCTGGCTTATACTTGAAACACTCAGCCTGGATCTTCTCTTTGCTTTGATACAAAGCGAATAATGTTTTATTCTCTTCTCACTATATCTGATTTATTCTGAGAAAAAGAGAAAGGAGACAAAATCATCTTGTTTGGTGTACAGTCTTTGTTAGAACATCTGGTCTTGGTTCTCTTAGGATTTTGTTAAAATTCTATATCAGAAAGCTAATCTGGTATTAGATGTGATAGTGGCTTAGATATTAAGACCAAAGTCGTAGTGATATAAATAACATAGACATTTATATTCTCTTATGTAAATATTTGAATGTACGCACTTAGAGTTGGTGCCACAAGGCATCAGCTCCGTAATGTCAGGGATTCTGAATCTTTCTGTCTGGTTGTCAAGCCTTCTCTATATATCACAGTGACATTCAGCTCTTATCAGCATATCTATATCCAGTCAGTGTAGAGAAAAAAGAGGAAGAAAAGGACATCATTTCTTGAAAAAAAAAAAAAGAACTTGAGGGTACAAGCATCACTTCTTCCATATGATTGGCTAGAACATAGTCATATCCACAGTCATATCCCTTAGCAGCAACAAGGCCTGGGAAATGTAATTTTATTCTGGGAAGTCATGTGTGCACATGAAATTTGGGAATTCTATTCCTGAGAGAAGAAATTGAAACTTGGTTGACTTGGCTGCATTGGATTTCCTCTTTTTTCAGTACACAGTTTTTGGTGGGATATGGTCCTCTCCCAGGGTACCAGTACCCTTGAGTTTCAGATGGCTTTCCCAAATCAGAGTTTCATGGTGCTTTTCTCTCCTCTTCCCACCAATTTTCCCTTTATTTGGGGAAATAAAAATAGTTCCCAAAATAGCTTCTAGTAGTTCCTACTTCTCACTGAAAAAAGAAAAAATGAAGAGAACATCTTTTCAGTTTGAATAATACAATATTTGGTTAGTGAAATCCCTGAGATTCCTTTCATCTGCTTGTGATTGCTACTCTGGGAGTCAAATCAGGTGAGAAGCTAGGCTGTGTTGCACCTCTTTGCTGCCCCTGACTGCTCTAAAGTTTTCTCTTTATTATAATCGTGGATTTTCAGTTTTAAAGTTGTAGAGAGCACCTGGGAAGGCACATGGACATTTCTTTAATTATTGTCAGCTGAATCTAGTGGCAATGGGAAAGCCATGTCCTGGAAACACTTTTTGCCGGAGGCAGGAGTGTTGTTTGTTTGTTTGTTTGACCTTCAGCCCAGGTGCCAGGGGGTGGGTTTTGCTATTTAAATCCAGCCAAGCACCAGGAATGAATACAACTTGAGCCTATCCAAAAATGCACATAATCTCCTTTGTTTTGTTAGTAAAAGTTCCTGTTTTTTTGCTGTATAAAATAAACAAGCTGTATTGGCTCTGTGCCCCTGTCCCTGTTCTGCACCAATTATTTTGGGGATAGTTTTGCTATTTTGAATCTCATATTCATAATTATCAGGATAGGGAAAGTTATTTTATTATTGTTTTTCTTTATTTTAAAAATTATTTATAGTCCTCCTCCCAGCATTTTCTATTTTCCTCTTTGTTTAATTTTCTACATTGCATTGAAAACTATTCACTATTTTAATTCAAAACCCCATAGGATATCTTACTCATTTTTTATCTTCTTATATTTCCTCAGCTTTTCCATTCTGTCATATTTGTGTTTCTAGCTATACAAAATAATTTAAAAGTATCATTTTTATATGTAAAATAAAATATTCGCAGACGGAAAAATACTGGTTTATGACTAACATTTGGTTTTTGTTTTTTAAATAAAAGGCAGGGTCAATGATAGGTTTTGGGAGAAATTTGAATAATTCCCAAGCCATGACATTCTGCTTTTCTAGCTAATTCTGTGGGTGGTCCAGTTATGTTCCCCAAATTTATATCTAAGGTTGGCATCCCACAGAACTAACTTCATATGCCATTTTCAACTAGGTATCTACAAAATTCATTTTCTCACAATTGCTGTGAGATGGGCTGCTGTGAGATGGTCAGGAATTCTCACTTAATCCTATATGGCAAGGATGTTGCTATTGAGTAAAGGTAAGAAAAAGAGAAATTACATAACAAGCAGAATGTGAAAGAAATTTCTTTTCAGAAAAAATTCTGACATGCTAACTCTCTAAATTCTTGCTCCAGAAGAAGAATCTCCTGAGGTTAAACCCCTCTATCTCCTCATTTCCCACTTCCACTAAGGTTCCCCTAATCTGGGTGCTCACTATGGCTTCTTTAACCTACACATTTTTACTTAGTACCTACCATGTGCCAGGAACTACCTAAACAGACAAAAAATCACTGTCCTCATAAAATTTGTTTTCTATTAGAGTAGATGGATAACAAAATCAATAAGTGAAATATATGTTATACTAAAAGATGATAAAATCTTTGAAAAATATAAGGAGTGGAGATGGGAACTGTGGATATGAATAAGACTCTGGATAATGTTTGCCTTCTTTTCTTTTCTCTTAGCCACATATGAACACAAACCCTTCTGCTGTCTCTCATTTGGATAGCTGAGATGCTTGAGGAATTTAAAAATTACTAAACAGTTCTAAAATGACTGCATCCTAAATGACTAAATATTAAGGGAAATTCAAATGGAAATATGCAGAACATATGAAAAATATAAAGGTTTGTTCCCAGGATTCACTGAGTCTGCCTCCTTTCATATACTGCCTATTAAAATCTTCATTCTCTGGATGCAAAGGGCTGATATAATTCCATAGCCTCTTAGCTCAGGTTCTTTACTTCTCTTCTGACTTGTCTCTACATGGGGGATGCCTCCTAGCAATCCAACATGCAAGAATCTCATTTTTTTTTTTTTTGGAAGAAGCCATATCATCTCATTTATCTCATTCAACTGACTGCTCCCCCTAAGTTATTTCTCTCCAGTCTAAGACATCCCTATGTGTCAGACACAATAAATAATCTCATCTATCTTCAGCAGCAAGAGTGTGTCTTTGCTCTTGCATGTTGTGGCAGAGATACCCACTGCTTATTGAATATGCATGTGCTCTCCCACTTTTCTCAGAGCCCTTACAATTTAAGTAGGGCCATGTGTTAATACGAGGCTGCAGCATCAAGAGACTAGTATTTTGCTCAGAGACTAGAAGCCAAACATTCTGGTGATATTGCAGCAAGAAGCAAACAGCCTGACCCTTCACTCATTGCTTGAAATAGAGCTGTCCTGTGGAACCACTGAATGCACAGTCAAGCTTGGGTAAATTGAACTTATGTGTTAAGCCACTAATAATTGAAAGTTTGTTTCTTACCACAGCATGGACTAGTCTATATTGACTAATATGTGGCCTACGTGTAAAGAGAGATCATAGTACCACACATTTCAAAGCATTCTTATAACAGTAGACATTTGGTAACAAGAAAACTTTCCTTCACACTGAAGAGGCAGTGCAGAGTGGCATTTAGGATATGTTAGACAAAGATGGGTTTGAATATTGGCAATGCCACTTAGTACCTTGTTTGTGTGATATTAGTTTCATTTCTCAGGCTCTCTGAACTTCAGTTATTTTTAACCTCAAGTCATATGGTGTTTTAAGAGTTCATTAAAGCATCTAATAAAGTATAGTACACAGTAAACATTCAGAAAATTCATTAAGGAGTTAAGAAGTTTATGTAGAGGATCCAAGCTGGCTGCCGATGGGACAGCAAGCTGCAAGATAGTCTGTGAGTGAAAGAACAAAAGGAGAGTGCATGGATGTGTGGGTAGTGTCTGTATTTGTGAGTGAGGGACAGCTATATTCCAAAGGACTGTTGGGGACTGCTGGACCAGGCTTCCCTGGCTGTGCAGCCTTTCCTGCTGCTGAAATCTCTCCTGGCTCTGCCATAAACCACATCATCTTGAAGGGGTGAAAGGCAGTGATCTGAAGCCCAGCCTTACCTTCAATCGGGAAGACTTGGATACCTCCTGGACTCTACAACCACAAAGCCCAGGGACAAGCTGCCTCAGCTGTGAACCCTGGAACACCAAGACTCCAGCCTCTTTTAGAAATTCTGTCCAGAAGGAGACAAAGTGGCTCAACTACATGGACGAGTCCTGTGCCTTCTCACAGAACAGAGAGGAAGAATAACTGAGTTGATTAATATCCACCTGGAATTGGCAGATTAAACACAGATCAGATATCACCTAGGAAAAGGTGAGATCTAGGATCCAGGCTGGAGGGAGAAACTCGTGCAAAATGTGTGGAAAACACAGCAAAACGTGCGGAAAACTCATGCAACAGGAACTAAAGTATCAGAGGAAGACTTTGCCCCACAAAATCTGCAGCTGCTGGAGTCAGTGTAGCTCTAGAATCTGAAAGGGGGTCCACAGGAATGCTGGCAGAAAGGAACTCTAGAAAGTAACACACAGCAGGGTAGGGTTTAAAAAGGCAGCCTGAAGTTCTACCAGTATACCAATTGCAGAGTGCCAGGGGAAAAAGATGCAAGTCTGCATCCTGTGGCTTTTTCCTCTTTCTTTTCTTTTTAAATCCTTGATTTTTATTGCTAAGTCCAGTACCTAGGATCTTCCAATTAAAAACACTAACTGAGACTGCAGGGTAAATCTATTTCAGTTCAGAGTGGGAGAGACAAGCAGAAAACCAGCTCTAGGTCAGTCTATCATCCCCAACCCAGTATTGAGTGCTGCAGGGAAAGCAATCTAAACACTGGGTAGGGGAGGGGCCTTTTAGAACCAGATATCAATACAGAAACACTGCCACCCAGGGGTTATATCAGAAATTGACTCTTGTGTAAATACAATTAAAGGCAGGCTGAGAAACAAAGAGCTCCCCACTGCTTGAAAACAGGATTGTGGCTTATTACACAGAGAAATGATAGAGCATAGAGAACTTCGATACTGTGTTGTATACCTAACAGGAAACAGAACTGCCAAGCCAAACAGTAGAGGAAGTGAATGACCTTCACTGCTTCATATTTTTATTTTTTATCTTTTATTTGAGAAACTAAATATTTTTTCTCACTTGATTTTCTTTTTATTATTATATTTTTATTTTTAATTATTATTATTACTACTATTATTTTACCTTTTAAGTTTTCTTATTTTATTTTATTTTGGGATTAGTGTTCTACCTTCTATTTTAACTTTTCTTTAGCATTATTTTACTCTATCCCAACTTTTCCTTTATGCAAATGCTCTCTTCACCACTTTTCCCTTTTGTCCTGTTTTTCTTACCCTGTTCTTGCTTTAGTTTTTCTCTGTTCGTTCTCTTTACATCCTGTTAAAAAGTGATCTTACTCATATATCTAATTTCTGCTCCCCTGCTCTAAATCCATACACACTTCTCTCTTCTTTTTTTTCACTGTTCAAATTTTCTTTTTCTTTCTTTTTTGCCTTTTTCTTTCTCTCTGTCTTCTTGATGTTTGATTGTTGATTAGTTTGTTTTTTATTGCTCGTTTGTTTTTGTTCTTTTTATTTTGTTTTGTTTTTTACTTGTTTTTCCTCTCCTCACTTATTGTCTTCTCCTACTGATAGCTTAACTAATTCCAGTCACAAACTCAGGCCTATCTACTCTCTATTCTTCTTTTTCAATAGTAAACAAATACATAGGTAGATTAAAGAAGGGGAAAAGTTACATATATGTATTTTTTATATATATACTTCAATAAATATATATATTTTCTTTTTTTGTATTTAGTTTTTTACTTTGCTTCTTATAGACTCATTGTATATCCACCTCCTCTATACTAAATTGTGGCTATTTCCCCATTCATTCAATTTCTTGACCTTACCTTCTGGAAATAAGCTCTGCTTCCTCAAATTCATCTGGGTGCTTGTTGTTTGTAGTTTTACTGGAGTTTTCTATCATATACATATATTCCCCCCTTTTTTCTCCTCTTTCCTTTCTTACACATTTTTCTTTCTCAATATCATTTTTGCACTCTTTTCTATCAGCTAACTTTCTTTTCTCTAGTGAGCACTTTTATTTAGGATTATTAGTATTGTGAATACATTTGTGTTTGGTGCCCTGTGTGTTGTATCTTGTTGTGTTGTATTTTGTGCCTTTCAGTCAATGCAGGAGAGAGAGAGAGCTACATAACCAGACATCCATGATTATGGGAAGACAAAGAAACAGCCCACATGCAAAATAAAGAGGACTCACTAGTAAAGGAAGTAAATGAAATAGAGGCAAGCAATATATCAGAGAAAGAATTCAGAGCAATGGTCATAAGGTTGCTGAAAAGGATGAAAGACAAATTCAACAATATGTTTAAGAACCAAGAGGAAATTAAGAACTACAAAGAAGAAATGATAAATGACATCACTGCAATAAAGAACTCAATGGAAAGCATCAACAGTAGACTAGAAGAAGCGGAGGACTGAATCAGTGAGCTAGAAGAGAAGGTAGGAAAAAATATCTAAGCTGAGAAGCATCTAGAAAACAAAACTTAAAAAACAAGAGGAGAGCCTAAGGGAACTTTGGGACAACACAAAATGAAACAACAACCACATATAAGTGTTCCAGAAGGAGAGGAAACTGAGAAAGGAATAAAAATCTGTTTGAAGAAATAATGACAGAAAACTTCCCTGATATAGGAAAGAAAAAAATCACACAAATATAAGAAGCTCACATTGTCCCAAACAAGATGAACCCCCAAAAAAACACATCTAAACATATTGTAATTAAATTGGCAAACACCAATGACAAAGTAAGAATATTAAAGGCTGCTAGAAAGAAAGAGAAAGCCACCTAAAAAGAACACCCATCAGACTAACAACTGATTTCTTAATAGAAACACACCAGACTAAAAGAGAATGGAATGAAATATACAAAGTCAGGCAAAGGAATGGGTCTGAATCCAAGAATACTGTACACAGCAAAGCTATCAATCAAAATTGAGAGTGAAGTCAGGAGCCTCACAGACTAAAAAGGACTAAGGGAGTTTATTACCACTAAACCAGCAATGCAAGAAATGTTAAAGGGTCTGCTATAAAAAGAAGAAATAGGAAGTGAAGAAGAAACACAGGCATAAAGAATAAAAATGGCAACAAACAAGTACCTATCAATAATAACTTTGAATTTAAATGCATTAAATGGCCCAATCAAAAGACATAGGATAGCTGAATGAATAAGAAAACATGACACACATATCTGCTCTTACAGGAAACCCACCTCAGAACAAAAGACTCACACAGACTGATGGTGAAGAGATGGAAAAAGGTTTTTCAGGTGAATGAAAATAGGAAAAAAAATTGTGGTAGCAATACAAATAAGACCTCAAAGTGAGAGCCATAACAAGGGATAAGGAAGGCCACTTCATAATGCTAAAGGAAGCAATTCAACAAAAAGATATAACTGGTAAATATATATGCACCCAATACAGGAGCATTCAAATAAATTAAAACAAACAAACAGAAAACCTTCTGGAGAATATCAAAGAAGAGATCAGCAGCAATACAATCATAGTAGGGAACTTTATTACCCCACTAATACCACTGGACAAATCTTCTAAACAAAAAATCAGCAAAGAAACATAAATCCTAAATGACTCACTAGTTCAGATGGAATTAATTACCATCTATAGAACAATTCACCCCAAAGCCACAAAATATATATTCTTCTCAAATACACACGGGTCATTTTCAAAGACAGACCACATATTGGGACTCAGGCAAAGTCTCTTCAAATTTAAGAAGATAGAAATCATATCAAGCATCTTTTCAGATGACAATGGCATAAAACTAGAAATCAACTACAATAAAAACAATTTAAAAATCAAAAACCTGGAGGCTAAATAGCATGCTATTAAACAATGATTGGACTTCCAAAGAGATCAAAGAAATAAAAAGCATCTTAGTAACAAAGAACAAATGAAATATACAAAGTCAGGCAAAGGAATGGGTCTGAATCCAAAATCTATATGATACAGTGAAAGTAGTCTTGAGAGGGAAGTTTATAGCTCTACAGGCCTACCTCAAAACCAAGGGTTGAATTATCTAACCTGACAACTCCGAGTGTTAGAAAGAGAGCAACAAGAAAAACCCAGTATAAGCAGAAGGAAGGAGATAATAAAGATCAGAGAAAAGATAAATGAAATAGAAACCAAAAAAACAATACATAAGATCAACACAACCAAGAGCTGGTTCTTTGAAAGAATAAAAATATTGATTAATCTTTAGCCAGGCTCACCAAGAAGCAAAGAGAGAGGACCTAAATAAAATCAGAAATGAAAGAGGTGAAGTAACAACTGATCCCACAGAAATGCAAATGATTATGAAAAATTATTATGAAAAATTATTATGTTGGAAAATTACTATTCCTACAAAACAAAAAACCTAGACAAAATGGACATATTATTAGGAAAATACAAGCTCCCAAAACTCAATCAAGAAGAATAAAAGAACCTGAATAGAATGATAACTACCAAAGCAATTGCATGTATATAAGCAACTGAAGCAGCAATTGAAGTAGCAATGCACAGGGCACCAAACACAAATGTATTCACAATACTAAAAATCTTCCAGCCAATAAAAGCCTGGGTTCACATGGCTTTACAGGGAAGTTCTACCAAGCATTCAAAGAAAAACTAAAAGCTATCCATCTCAGACTATTCCAAAAAATTAAGAGGAAGCCACACTTCCAAGCTTTTTCTATGAAGATAGCATTATCCTAATCCCAAAACGAGATAGACACCACCAAAAAAAAAAAAAAAAAAAAAAAGAACTACAGGCCAATATCCTTGATAAACATAGATGCTAAAATCTTCAACAAAATTCTAGCAAATCTAATTTAGCAATACATTAAAAATATCATACCCCATGACCAAGTGGGATTTATTCTGGGGGTGCAAGGATGTTATAATATCCACAAATCAATAAATGTGATACATCACATAAACAAACTGAGAGACAAAAATCACATAATCATATCAATTGATGCAGAAAAATCATTTGACAAAATTCAACAACCTTTCTTGATAAAAACTCAGCAAAGTGGAAATAGAGGGATCACATCTCAACATAATAAAAGTCTTATAAGACAAACATACAGCCAACATTATATTCAATGGGCAAGAACTAAACTCATTTCTCTTAATTACAGAAACAAGATAGGGATGCCTACTATCATCCCTCTTGCTCCATATAGTACTGGAAGTGATAGCCATATCGATCAGACATGAAGAAGAAATAAAAAGCATCAAATTGGAAAAGAAGAAGTAAAACTCTCCTTGTTTGTAGATGACATGATACTATACATAGAAAACCCCAAAGACTCCATTAAAAACAAACAAACAAACAAAAAACTACTAAACTTAATAAATGAATTTGGCAATGTTGTAGGATACAAAATCAACACCCAGATATCTATGGCCTTTTTATACATCAATAATGAACTCCCTGAAAAAAGCAAAAAAAAAATTCATTTACTATTGCCCCCCCAAATTAAGATACCTAAGAATAAACTTAACTGAGGACATAAAAAATCTGTACTTGGAAAAGTTCAGAACATTGAAAAAAGAGGTAGAGGAAGACATAAACAATTAGAATAACATACCATGTTTGTGGATTGGTAGAATCAACATCATTAAAATGTCCATGCTACCCAAAGCAATCTACAGATTGAATGCAATCCCAATTAAAATACCAATGGCATATTTCAAAGATCTAGACAAATGCTCCAAAAATTCATCTTGAATAAAAAAAAGACCCCAAATAGCCACAGAAATCCTAAGAAAAAAGAACAAAGTTAGAGGGATCACAATACCAGATATCAAGCTATATTACCAAGCCCTGGTTCTCAAAATTACCTGGTACTGGCACAAGTACAGACATATAGACCAATGGAATAGAACAGAGAACCCAGAAATAGACCCAAGTCATTATGCTCAATTAATATTTGACAAAGGAGGCAAGAGCATACTTTGGAGTTAAAACAGTCTCTTTAATAAATAGTGCTGGGAAATTTGGACAGATACATGCCAAAAAATGAAACTAGATCACCAACTTACACCATACACAAAAACAAACTCAAAATGGCTATTGACTTGAATGTTACATGGGATACCATAAAAATCCTACAAGACTCCTCAGACAGCAAAATAGCAGACATGTCACAGCAATATCTTTATAGGGCAATGGAGATTAAGGAGAAAATAAATAAATGGGGCTACATCAAAATAAAAAGCTTCTGCACAGTAAAAGAAACCAACAACAAAACAACAAGAAAGCCCACTGCATTGGAGAACATATTTGCCAATGATATTTCCGATAAGTGTTTAATCTCCAAAATTTACAGGGAACTCATAAAACGTAACAAAAGGAAGATTAATGATCCAATAAAAAATGGTCAAAGGATGTAAATAGATACTTCTTAAAAGAGGACATATAGAAGGCCAAGAGATGTATGAAAACATGCTCAAAGTCACTAATCATCGGAGAGATGTAAATCAAAACAACCATAAGATATCATCTCACACCTGTCAGAATGGCTATTATAAACAAATCAACAAGGGCAAGTGCTGGCAAGGATGTAAAAGGAATCTTCGTGTTCTGCTGGTGGGAATGCAGACTGGTGCAGCCACTGTGGAGAATAGTATGGAGTTTCCTCAAAAAGTTAAAAATTGAACTCCATTTGACCTAGTAATCCCACTATTAGGACTATATCCCAAGAAAGATAAATATCACATGATCTCACTCATATGTGGGATATAATAATCAACATAATTTGATGAAAAAGAATAGGTTGATCTAGAGACAAATGGTAGGGGAGAGGGATTAGACAGCAACCAAAGGACTTGTATGCATTCATATTAGTATAACCAATGGACACAGACACTGGGGCTGTGGGGGCTTGCCCAGGGTGGGAATGGCTGTGGGGAGGGCGTCAATTGGGGAAAAGGGAGACATATGTAAAACTTTAGACAATAAAAAAATAAAAATAAATAATTTTATGTAGACTAGGTTCAATAAAGTGCTGTCTAACTGGTTGAAACACATATCTGATGTCATAACTGTTTGCTTAGGGAATAGGGAAAAGACCTAACTGGAGCCACTCCCAGGATCTCTGCAACCAACCACACTTAATAATAAACCGGTGAAACTAAATTGAAGGGATGACAGAAAGAGTATTACTCTTATAACTAATAGGAATTTAGGTGACTTACACACATATAAAATTAAGCAGTGACCCAAGAAAATATTTTAGACTCCAAAATATAATATCATTTTAGACAGAATCAGAGCAAAAGACTTGCAAGAGATCTTACTAAAATTATTGAGTCTGTTTTAGATCATATATTCAAAGTTAAGACGCAATTTCAACATTACTGAAAACTTTCAGAAGTTGGACAAACTTAAGAGAAATGATAGCTTCAATAAACAAGAAATGGCTTTCCAACATGGTTGCATCAACAAGGTCAGCACCACATCTCTGCAAGATAATGAGATTCTAAGTCGGCCATTTGCAGAAGAGTGTAGAATTAGCTTCTGTCAAAACTGATAGTACATCTTCACTGTGGTAAAAAATAAGGAATTCTTACCATTTGCAACAGCATGGATGGAACTGGAGAACATTATGCTAAGTGAAATAAGCCAGTCAGAGAAAGATAAATATCACATGATCTCACTCATTTATGGCATATAATGAACAACATAAGCTGATGAACAAAAGCAATCCAGAAACAGAGAAGCATTGATCAGCTGTTCAAACTGCAGAGGGAAGTTAGGGGAGGTTGGGGGTAAGGGGTAGAGATTAACCAAAGGACATGTATGCATGCATATAAACCTAACCAATGGACATAGACATCAGGGGATGAGGGCATGAGTGAGGCGGCTTGGGGAGGATGGGGGGATAAGGTCACATATGTAATACCTTAATCAATAAAGAAATTTAAAAAAATGATGGAGTGAGGGAGATGTCCAAGTCATTGAAAAGAGCATCCATCACAAGGTACCATGACCTGACAAGTCATCCCATTCAAGCTTTGCATGGGTGAGACTCAGCAAACCCATTAATGCAGCCAGAGCAAGTGACTTTCTAACTCCATTAACAGGTCAGTGATAAAATTAGGTATTGGTTATGAATGTTAGACATTTATTAAACTCCTGTATCATAATAGGTACCATGCCATTCAGATGTGGAGACAATCTTTCTGTACAGTACAACTCCATCAGGAGTCCTCTTGGAAAATAAAGCTCCATAATCTGACAGTTACTCAATTGTAAAAAGGACCCTCAGGAACAAGATTAGAGGTCATCCAAGGAAGATTAAATAGGATTTGTGTAGTCTTACCATCAGGATTTTAACCTTTTCACAAACTGGTCCTCCCCTTCTTTCCTTGAGTGCTCTATGAAGTGTAACAGACTATTTACTGTGCTTCTGTAGCCTTTCAAAATATTTATCCAGAGAAAATATTTCTTCAGCTCTATCTCTTCTCAGAAAAGCCCACATTTAGGCCCCTCCCAAGTGATCTGGCAGAATGGCACAAAATGCTTCTGAGTGGGATTTCCAATTTACTACTTTTATTCTGTTTTCCAAACTGCAGTGTGCTCAGACACATCTGAAAATTACTTTGTGAAACCTGCAGGGATGTTTTCTGGTTTTTGAGTGTCCCATAACCACCATTGGAAGCAAGGCAAACTCTAGCACAACTGGTTCAGTGTAATTGCAGACTATGTAGGTGTTTCTCAAATCTAAATGGATGGGAATACAGGCCATCTGGGGATATTGCTTGGAGAAGCTGCAGTTTAGCTCAAGACTCTACAGTTCTAACAGGCATCCAGGTGCTGCTGCTGCTGATTTTTAATTAGCAAGGCCCTATATAAGCATCTCACAAGATAATACAATGCTGTGGAATGATAGGAGGGTTGGAGGGGGCATGAGACGAGATACATCCTGAACTCTTCACTCAACTTCTCTAAATTTTGGACTGCTCATTGATAAAGTAGGATAATTATCAGTTACCTCACAGAGATATTATCAAATTAAAAAGAAGTTTACTACCATTACCACAGGAAAGTCCCATGAATTAGGTTTTTCTCAGAAATGATAGGATCAGTTCATATGATCTTCGTTGCTGACAAATAATTGACATGTGTGGGATAATATGGAATTCTCATTTGTATCACTTTGCAATGTTTCTTTGTAATATTAAAAATAAAAGTCAGGAAACCTAGCTGCAGCACCCACCGAACAGCTGGGGGACCCAGAACAACCCTCTCCAATCAGCGCAAACACTCGGATTCAGAGGAGCTCCACACACCACACAGATAGGTCAGATTTTGCCTGGGAGAAGGAGAGAGAACTACATAACCAGACACCTGGAGAAGAAAGACCATGGGCAGATGAAGAAACAGCCCACAAATGAAAGAAAAGCAGGTATCACCAGAAAAGGAAGTAAACGAAATAGAAGCAAAAATAAACCTGCCAGAGAAAGAATTCAGAGAAATGGTCATAAGGTGGCTGAAAAGAATGGAAGACAAAATTGACAATATGAATAAGAGCCAAGAGGAAATGAAGGACAACCAAGAGGAAATGAAGAATAATTAAAAAAAAATGAAAAATGACATCGCTGCTATAAAGAACTCTATAGACAGCATCAAAAGTAGACTAGAAGAAGCAGAGGACCACATCAGTGAGCTAGAAGACAAGATAGAAAAAAATACCAAGTACAGAAGCTTCTAGAAAAAAAATTAAAAAGCAACAGGAGAGCCTAAGGGAACTTTGAGATAATACAAAACAAAAACATCCATATAAATGGGGTTCCAGAAAGTGTGGAAACTGAGCAAGGAATAGAAAACCTGCTTGAAGAAATAATGACAGAAAACTTTCCTGATATAGGAAAGAAAAAACCCACACAAATCCAAGAAGCTCTCAGAGTCCCAAGCAAAATGAACGCCCAAAAAACCAACACCAAGACACATTATAATTAAATTGGCAAACACCAACAACAAAGAATCTTAAAAGTGGCAGGGAGAAACAGAAAGTTACCTACAAAAGAACATCCATAGACTAGCAACTGATTTATCACCAGAAACTCATCAGGCCAGAAGGGAATGGAATGAAATATAGAAAGTCATGCAAAGGAAGGGTCTGAATCCAAGAATACTGTACCCTGCAAGGCTTTCAATCAAAGTTGAAGGTGAAATCAGGAGCTTCACAGACAAAAAAAGGACTAAGAGAATTTATTACCACCAAACCAGCATTGTAAGAAATGTTAAAGGGTCTGCTGTAAAAAAAGAAATAGGAAGAGAAGAGGGAACACAGGGGTAAAGAATAAAAATGGCGATAGACAAGTACCTATCAATAATAATAACTTTAAATGTAAATGGATTAAATGGTCCAATCAAAAGACATAGGGTAACAGATTTGATAAGAAAACATGACCCATATATCTGCTCTCTACAAGAAACCCACTTCACAAAAAAAGATGCACACAGACTGAGGGTGAAGAGATGAAAGATGGTGTTTCAGGCAAATGGAAATGAAAAAAAAGCTGGGGTTACAATACTTATATCTGACAAATTAGATCTCAAAGTGAAGGACATAACAAAAGATAAAGAAGGCTACTTCATAATACTAAAGGGAACAATCCAACAAGAAGAAATAACTCTGGTAAACATATATGCACCCAATATAGGAGCACGTAAATACATAAAAAACTTCTGGAGGATATCAAGGGAGAGATTGACAGCAATGCAATCATAGTAGGAGACTTTAATACCCCACTGTCACCAATAAACAAATCCTCTAAACAAAAAATCAGCAAAGAAACATCAATCTTAAATGACTCACTAGACCAGATGGAATTAATTGACATCTTCAGAAAATTTCACCCCAAAGCCACAGAATATACATTCTTCTCCAGTGCGCATGGGTCATTTTCAAAGATAGACCATATGTTGGGTCATAGGAAAAGTCTCTTCAAATTCAAGAAGATAGAAATCATATCAAGCATTTTCTCAGATCACAGTGGCATAAAACTGGAAATCAACTATAATAAAAACAATCCAAAGAAATCAAACACATGGAGACTAAACAGCATGCTATTAAACAATGACTGGGTAACAAGAGAGATCAAGGAAGAAATAAAAAACAACATAGCAACAAATGACAATGACAACACAACAATACAAAATTTATGGGACACAGTAAAAGCAGTCTTGAGAGGGAAGTTCATAGCTCTACAAGCTACTTCAAAAAACAGGAAACAATGGTAATAAATTACCTAACCCTACAACTCAAAGAGCTAGAAAGAGAGCTACAAAAAAAGCCCAGTGTAAGCAGAAGGAAGGAAATAGTAAAGATCATAGCAGAGATAAACAACATAGAGACCAAAGAAAAAATTCAAAAGATCAACAAAACCCAGAGCTGTTTTTTTGATAGGATAAATAAGATTGATGGACCTCTAGCCAAGCTCACAAAGAAGCAAAGAGAAAAGACGCAAGTAAACAAAACCAGAAATGAAAGAGGAGAAATAACAAGAGACCCCTCTGAAATACAAAGGATTGTTAAAAAAAATACTATGAACAACTCTATTCCAATAAATTGGACAACCTGAAATAAATGGACATATTCCTAGAAAATATAACCTTCCAAAACTCAGTCAGGAAGAATCTAAACATCTCAATAGTCCTATTGAAGCAGTTATCAAAAAGCTTCCAGCAAACAAAAGCCCGGGACCAGATGGCTACACAGCAGAGTTTTACCAAACATTCAAGGAAGAATTAAAACCTATCCTCCTCAGATTATTAAAAAATATTCAAGAAGAAAGAACACTTCCAAACACCCTCTATAAAGCCTGCATCACCCTAATACCAAAACCAGATAAAACAATAAAATGAAAAAGAAGTACAGGCCAATATCTCTCATGAACATAGATGCCAAAATCCTCAACAAATTCTAGCAAATCGGATCCAGCAGTACATCAGAAAGATCATTCACCATGACCAAATAGGATTTATCCCAGGAATGCAAGGATGGTACAACATCCACAAATCAATAAACGGGATACATCACATAAACAAACTGAGAGATAAAAATCACATAGTCATATCAATTGATGCAAAAAAAGCATTTGACAAAATCCAACACCCTTTCTTGATAAAAACTCTCAGCAAGTTGGGAATAGAAGGATCATACCTCAACATCATAAAAGCCATATATAATAAACCCACAGCTAACATGATACTCAATGGGCAAAAACTAAAACCATTTCCCTTAAGAACAGACACAAGGCAGGGATGCCCACTCTGACCACTCCTGCTCATCATTGTACTGAAAGAATTAGACTTTGCAATTAGACAAGAAGAAGAAATAAAAGGCATCCAAATTGGAAAAGAAGAAATAAATCTGTCCTTATTTGCAGATGTCATGATACTGTACATAAAAATCCCAAAACTCCATCCAGAAACTAATAGACTTAATAAATGAATTTGGCAATGTAGCAGGATACAAAATTAATGCCAAGAAATCTGTGGCATTTATATACACTAATAGTGAAATTACAGAAAGAGAGACTACAAAAGCAATCCCATTTAACATTGCACCAAAAAAATTAAGATACCAAGGAATAAATCTAACTAAGGAGGTAAAAGACCTATATGCTGAAAACTACAGGACACTGAAAAAAGAGATAGAGGAAGATGTAAACTGATGGAAGAGCATACCATGCTCAAGGATTCGGAGAATCACCATCATTAAAATATCCATACTACCCAAAACAATCTATAGATTCAATGTATGACCCATTAAAATTCCAACAACATATTTCACAGACCTAGAAAAAACTCTCCAAAGATTTATCTGGA